>CM057085.1:8252500-8852500 GCA_029959045.1 Taenioides sp. WSHXM2023 | reverse complement strand
TGCGTGTGTGTGCGTGTGTGTGTGTGTGTGTGTCACGAATTGTTTGCGCAGGGAGGACATATGGGGTAGGGGTTGGGGTGGTCTACCAAGATTAATGTAGCCAATCTCAGGAGCTATCCAGCGTAGTGACCATACACTCCCTATCCAGCTCCAGCTCCCCTCTCCGCTGTTCCCCACCGCACTCTACACCTTTCCCTACAACCAGCTCTAATTAAATGAATCAATCAGGAGCCACGCCAAACAGAGGACAGATAGCATCACAACAGCCTAACCCGACCGCCAGCTCCTTTTGTGTTGTGTTGGTCTATTGTTAGAAGAAGCCTGACCTGTGGAAAACAAATAGGAAAAATAGCCATACTTGTAATGGACAGTCAAGGGCAAATGCTAAAAGGTGCAGTGCGTAACATTTCTAGTGGTGCCTGCTTGTCTCTATGGAGATGTTATTGCTTTACTTGGAATGTTCCATGATATGACATTAAACATATCCATCTAGCATTTATTCATTACAGGTGTTTCTATTGCTCAAAAATAGAATAATTCCTTCTGTGAATAGGGGCGACTCTCCACAGATCTGATTTGTAATGTAGCGTAATGCTGGAAAGCATTTGATGGACCCTCCACCAGAAAAGTTACACAATGCACCTTTAAAAATGAAGTATACAGATGTTTTGATCAAGGCTCAAAAAGTTGTCACCTAAGAGATTTTTAATAAATGTCACAGTGGTTGTACAAAAAGACTGACGGTTCAAACTAATTCAAATTAATTGGTACAGTCATTGTGTCTTTGAGCAAGACACTGCACCCAGCTGCTCTTTAGCTTTTTGTTTGGAATTTTAGGCAGGGTCAATCAGAAGAAGAGTAATTGAGTTATTTGGAAATATGAACCAAATATACTTATTTATAACACATAAATGGAATGGACTGAGTAGATTAGTAGTCAGTGAGTAGTATAATGAACACAATATTTTGTTCTTTGTAGATGACATTCTGAAATATAAACACAATTTTGATTTGATTGTGATATATTGTGCAGCCCTACCTATTTGTGATTTTTTTTTTTTTTTTTTTTACATGTGTCTTTAGCCCTTCACACAGAATACTACATCAACCATGAAAAAACAGAACTGGTAACTTATTTAACCTCTGCAGTTTTCACCTCAGCTTTTGCTATCACAGCACCACATGAATGAACTTAACCTTTCATTATAACTATAAACTGTCCTACTCACCCTTTATCTCCTTGTGGGTTGGACTGGACAATATATATCCCACAAACCAATATAAACATATCATTTTATAATATATATAAACTATATATTTAATCTGCTCTTTCACTGCTGGTCGTTTGTGATAGCCCAATCCTTTCCCATATCAATATTAGTTACAATGGGTTAAAAATGCAATGCTTATTAACATGGACTCTATGAACCTTGATTTCTATGTGGCAACAGTCACACAGATAGGAACATGGTCAAAAATGAATACAGCGTTCACACTATAAATTAAATAATGTCCGTCTCTCCAAAAGTCAATGTTATGGTAATACATTCATATATATTCTAGATGCAGGATTACGCAAGTGCGTGTGCGTGACCTCAATAGCCATGATATCCACAGATGAGATAATAAATTGGGGAAGGGAAAAGCTCTATTGGTTGTGAACAGTGCGCAGGTTCAAGTCCCTCTACGCTCTGACTGTGTCACTGAGCAAGACACTTCAAACACCTGTATAGATGAGAAACGAGTGGCGGCTGGAGAGAGCTTAAAGGTCCTATATTACGTAAAATTCACTCTTGTGAGCTTTTATTCATATTCAAATTTTGTTACCTCCCCAAAGACATACTTGGAGTTGTATTTTGTTTCATTTACACATTTGACTCTTTATTATCAAAATGCTCAGTACCACCTTGTGATGTCATGAAGCGGTTTTCAAGTTAAAAGGTACCTTGTATTCAGTACAGATTGGAAATTCCTGGGCTGAAATTATCCAAATGATTCCAGTGAATGTGTATGGAGTTTAAAAACACAGTGGAGCACTTCCTGTATTACCACATGACATCACAAGGTGGAAGAGTGATTTCCGTTTGAGAGAAGAACTCATTTTAAATATGCAGGGTTTGTGTGGTAAACATGTGTGAATGAAACAAAACACAACTCCAGGTAAGTTTTCAGCGATGAACCAACATTATAAAATAGATCAGAAAAAAGCGTAATATAGACCCTTTCAATGCAGAATAGTAGCCACAAATTTTGTCCTTTGAATGTAATTTTTTGCAAATACATACTTGCTCAAATGAGTATCTAGTTTCAAAAATAGTTTTAGTATCGATCACTATGTGATTTTCAATACTTTTGACAAAACTAGCAGGTAGCATACTCTACATCAGCAAAGTTATGTAGAGCATCTTTAAGCTTCAGTCGTGCTAGTTTAGACCTGGTTTACACCAACTGTAGATAAGCTTTAGACCAGGGTTAGGTATGTTATTTATTTATTCATTTTTTATGTTATTTTTCCAATTTTTCAATTATACATACCGAAAACAAAAACAGACAAAAAAAAATAAAAAATTCCCACACCCCACCCTCACACACACAAAACTACACAAAAAAAGTCCAATCTTGTCAAAAAGGGTCTCCATATTTGTTCAAAAGGTTTAGACATATTTTAGACCTATTTCAGATTGTGTAGGCTATGGATTTGGTCTTAATCTACTCCTAAAAGCCAAATATTATTTAAAGACAATATTTCACCAGAAAAGCTTGACTGATCTAACACAGTTGCCTACTGACTTTGAGCTTGAGTGGTTCCAGTGAACAGATGCATAATATAGCCAGTCCCCTATGGTTTTCCTTTCCCATCAAAGAATGTGCGTTTAATGCTCTGTAACCTGCTTTTTCAACACCACACACTTGAAGCCAGCGTTGTGTGTCTGTTTTTGATAGCGGCTGGCTCTCAAACACATCAAAAAAATGGGTATTTGAAGGAGCACACACGCTAACGCTAACCCAATCATAGCCACATCTGCCACGTTATTGGAGAACCGAGCGAGCGTTATATGGAACTGTCATTGTGCTCTTTAATTATGCATCGCCGTCATACTTGAGCAGACTCACCACCTGGTCCAGAGCTGGTGTGTATCTCAACCAGTTTAGATACAGTTAAGAATTATAAGAGAGAAAGGCTGGATATCATTAAAAGGCATTTATGAACACTGCAAAAACGTGGGTTTACTAGGGATGTTATGATATCATGTTTAGTTTAGGGCTGGGAAATTAATACAATTTTAAAGGTTGCACAAAATTGACTCTTGTGAGGTTTTAGCCATGTTATAATATTGTTACCTCCTCAAAAATATACCTGGAGTCATGCTTTGTTTCATTCACACGTGAGTACTCCTGCATTATTAGTCTGTCCACAACTCCAAAGCTCAAAATGCTCTGTTCTACCTTGTGATGTAATGAAGCTGTAGTTTTCAAGTTAACACCTTTAATTCAATAGATTGTCAATTCCAGGGCTGAAATTATCCAGATGATTCCAGTGAAGGTGTACAGAGCTTAAAAACACAGTGGAGCACTTGCATAACAAGGTGGAACAGAGTGTTTTTTGTTTGCGAGAACTCAGCCTAAACATGCAGGGTTTGTGTGTTAAAACATGTGTGAATGAAACAAAACACAACTCCAGGTCTGTTTGTGATGAGGAAACTACATTATAACATAGATCAACAAATAGTGTAATTTGGGCCCTTTAATCAAGATCGAGATTCAGTCATTTCTAATTGTTAATAATCAGCTTGGGTCTTTTTAATTGACAGATCTACAGCCAGTCCTCTGTCAGTGAAATTCTGTGGTTTGGAGCAGAGTTCAGACTTTGGAGGAAGAAATCAGGCTGTTAAAGGGCAATGATTAAAAGTCTGTATTGATTATGTTCAGGAAATTCATATTGAAAGCCCATTTTTATTTGTTTTTAAAAAGAGAAAAGTTGTCACTGACTGATATGAGGAAACCCGAAGTCAAAATTATAGTAACTGAGAAGAAACATCACAATTTTATGATTATTCACAATTACTGACAACAGTGAAATCCTTAATTTTCTTTCATTCAAATTGCCTAATAGATCAGCACTACTCTAGTATGTGAACAAGCTTTATAAAATTCAACTTTCTGAATGGTGAAGTAAAGTTAATGTGACAAAAACAACTAGCAAAAAATAACCTTACTTTCCATTTCAGTTTACATTTTTGGACAGTGGACTGAGTTAAATGTCTTGCATTGTTGCATTACATCATATTGTTGGTCCCTGGTCTCTTCTCTGGTTGCTGGTCACTGGTCTCTGGTCTGGACCCTGATCTAGACTCTGGTCTCCGTTCTCTGGTTCGGTCTTTGGTCCCTGGTAACTGGTCTAGACCCTGGTCCCTGGTCCTTGGTCTCTGGTCCCTGGTAAATGATTTAGACCCTGGTCCCTGGTACCTGGTCTTTGGTCTCTGGTCTTTGGTCCTTGGTCCTTGGTCCCTGCTCCCTGGTCTCTGGTCTGGACCCTGATCTAGATACTGGTTCCTGGTCTCTGGTTCCTGGTCTCTGGTTCCTGGCCTCTGGTTCCTGGCCTCTGGTTCCTGGCCTCTGTTCTCTGGTCTCTGGTCTCTGGTCTCTGGTCTCTGGTCTCTGGTCCCTGGTCCTTATTCTCTGGTCTCTGGTCTAGACCCTGGCCCCTGGTTTCAGGTCTAGACCCTGTTCTTCGACTGGACCCTGGTCTCTCTTTTATTCGATCCAATTATAAAGGCAAAAGTCCAGACAAAGGCAGTGTTTCATTGCGCTCCTCCATCAGCAGAAAGCCTCATTAGCCACAGCAACATAATTAGCGCAATGCTGCAGAGCTCGTTAAGGAGGGGCCTAAGCCGTAAACAAACCCGAGTGAACCCGACACCCACAGACTCTCTGTAACTGCCACCACTGCTCCCGCCCACAGAGACCAGCCACAGGAGACAAATGCGCATTTAATGACTTATATTATAGCACTAAGTTTTTATCATATGGATAAATGGCAGTGGTATAAATGTATTGAAGGTAAAACAATGTGTTGGCACATTTCCCCCCCCCCTGTTATTTGAAGGTCGTATATCACACAAAACTGACTCTTGAGCTTTAAGCCATGTTACAATGTTGTTACCTCATGAAAAACATACCCAAGTTGTGTTTTGTTTCATTCACAAAGGTTTGAGTAATCCTTTATTATTAGTCTGTCGACATCTCCAAAGCTCAAAATGCTCTGTTCCACCTTGTGATGTCATGAAGTGGTAGTTTTCAAGTTAACAGCTCCTTTTACCTTTTGTTCAGTAGAGACTGGCAATTCCAGGGCTGAAATTATCCAAATGATTCTAGCCAAGGTGTGTGGAGTTTAAAAACCTAGTGGAGCACTTCCTGTATTACCACACGACATCACAAGGTGGAACAGAGTGTTTTCTGTTTGAGAGAAGAACTCAGCCTAAATCTGCAGGTTTATGTGTTAAACATGTGTGAATGAAACGAAACACAACTCCAGGTTATGTTTGCAATGAGGAAACAACATTATAACACAGATAAAGAAATACCGTAATATGGGCCCTTTAAACGTACACTAACTTTTCTGGTGGGGGGGTTCACTATCTGCTTGTCTCCATGAGATGTTATTGCTTCCTCTGGTATGTTCCCAGAGTATGGCATTAAAGATTCACTATGCAACTTTTCTAGCAGATGGTCGGCCACCTGCTTTGCCTGGAATTAAGTAGTTTGGTAATTAAACTTTTTGGTAATTCAGACACCTGCAGTTTGTCCTGATTTGGCCCAGTTCAACTGTTTATCAGTAATATCCGATAATAATATTCCCCATACCTGTAGCAGTGGTCTCTGGACTCCCAGCACCTTCATCGTGTCTGCACTGGCCAGGATCTTCAGAGGGTCAGCTGCTTTACTCACGGCCTCGATCTCTTTGTTGATTTCTGTTCGCACCTAAAATAAGGCAAATTAATACAAACAATAAAATATATATAAAGAAAATAAAAAATATATAAATACATTAAATTAATAAATACAAACAATACAAAAAAGAAAAAAGGTAATGCTAAACTATTACACAAAACATAATTTGGGTGTGAAACATTTTTTGAGCTGGTAACTGGTATAGAGAAATTTACTTCTTACATGTTTCATAAATAACAAATACCTGGCTATGTCTACAGTATATCCCTGGAAATGAAATAAACAAGTCCAGGGCGTTCAATCACAAGACCATATGAAATTGATACTTTGCAGTGACATCATGCTGGGGGTGTTCTGCATGGATGAATATGGCGGAATGTTCAGAAGTCTACATGTTTACACAATGGGGTAGGGTCCACTAGTCCGAGGGTCCACTAGTCCGAGGGTCCACTAGTCCGAGGGTCCACTAGTCCGAGTTTTAAAGGTGTTTAAAGGGGATAGGTCAAGGTAAGTAGACACTAAAAACAGATTGATACCCTGGTGGACTAAATTCAGATTGTGGATTCATAAACACAGATTCATGGCCACGGAGTCAATGCCAAGAATAACTAGAAGAGCGCAGGTCCCATGAAAGCCACGTAATCCTAGGACCCAGCTGCATCGTGGATCGTAACCCAGTCGTAGATTCAAATTCTAACTTTATATTCTAACAAGTATCTTGCATTCCACCCAGTCAATCAGTGAAAGCCCAAATTTTGACGACAAGCTTATTCCCATCCAATTTCGTTGATTATTGCCATTTTCTAATAAAAATATATCCTCTTTATCAAACATCTGGATCAATCCGGATGACCCCTAGAGCTTATTAACAATCCGAATCACGTCAAAACCACACCACTGAAGCCCCCTCTTGTACACCAAAACTTGAAAGCCTGCCAAAACATGTCCAAACCGAGTGAAGCTAACCGTTCAAATTACATTGCGCTACGTTAATTTCTTCCACTGTGATGCATTTTTTCCAGTGCGTCATGACGTTAATATGCGTCAAATTTGACGTCATTGTCAGATTTTACAAGTTTAGGTAAATTACCATACTAGTTATTTGGGAATTTTAGAAGAATTCTGTGGATGACACAAAAGTTGTCCACCGAATCATGTCGATCTGGACAATTTTGGATCAAATTCAACAGTGAAAATTATTCCGCTGCTCTAGCAAATCTGAATACGAAACTGGATTCTGGATCCAGATCAGGATCTGTATTCTTTGTGACTTATCTCCGAAACTACAAGACGGATCGTCATGAATTTTCCTTCAGAGGTAGATCTTGGTCTAGGGACGACTTCATTTCAATTTGTGATGACCTGAATCGACTCCATTCTGAAGACGGATAACTGAAAAGACCTGGATCTGTGAGGGTCCATATCCGGATCCGGATCAACAATATGGACTCTAAGTTCATATATTTATACAATTGAATGTATGTTTTTTGCACGCACAAAATCCCATTCAGAGTTGTCACATGGGTCATGGGTAGTCTTGAAATCTTTCCTAGAGAAAGAATCATCTTGCATTAGTATCATGTCATCTCTTGGCGGAGATCAGAAATCTCGGATTTCTCCTGTTGTTTATATATTTATTTTGCTGGCGTCGGTGGAGTATAATGTGTGAAGCTACGACACAATTTATATTGAGTGTCAGCATTCAACAATTTAACACCCTAACGCCTTTCCGACGTAAAATTTGGATGTAAATGCACCAGTTTATATCCATTAAGTCACAGATCCCTTGGTTCTATAGTTTAGTTTGCTCTCAGGAATTACAATTTTGTTGGTAAATAAGACCAAGACGTCAAAACAACTCTTGGTACGTTTCATAACATCTATTACTCTCAAAATATACAGCCAAAAGCTCGGACTAGTGGACCCTCGGACTAGTGGACCCTCGGACTAGTGGACCCCCGGACTAGTGGGTCGTACCGACACAATGCACACATTAGGAAATACAGCCAAGAAAGTTTTAAGATAGTCTGAAAGCTCAAGAAAAAAATATAAAACAGATTTAAACAACACACTTTCAGGGTTCGTGGTCCTGAAAATACTGATAACTGAAAAACTGCTGGCTAATGCTAGCTAGCTTGCGACTATAATATTATTTGAGAGGGACCTGTCACCTGTTTCAGTTCTAGCCAAGTCAGTTCTTCATGGTCAGATTGTATTAAAACAAAACTCAAATTAAACTCTAACTTGAGTAAGCGAACTTCAGACAGAGCAGTGCCTACAGTCACCATCACACCCCCGGAGAATGTTGGGGACATTTATTAAAACATTACTAAATAAATTGAAAGTGAGTATAAAAAAAGATGTTTTAATAAAGATGGTATGCCTTGTGTGTCTGTGAGTGCATTATAAGAGCAAGTACAAGGTTAATTGTCCATTCAACCCCATACAGCTTTAAGCCATTATGCACTTTTCAGATGTGTCTTTTCATTCTTGGCTAGAAGTTGTATAACACTTTTAGCCACCGAAATATCAGATATAAAAATAAAGATGGATAAAAATTTTGCACAAAAAAAACAAGTGAATAGACTTAATTAAACTCACTTGGTTGAGGAAGAGGTCATTAATGTAGTATGTGAGAAACGCTCGGAGCTGGCACTGCTTGGCTTGGCCTGGACCCATGTTCATCTCGATCTCCTGGATAAATCTGTGAACAGGAAACATGAATAATTATCACCAAAGGCTCCAAAAACAGATAATCTAGCCCTATCAGTGCATGAAATATACAAAACCACTCCAAGCTGACATAAATGAAGATGGTTTAGCAGTTTACTGGCTACTAATTATTGATCAAAGTAAAGAAACTATAAGGAAATAGTTTCAATACATTTTTTGAATTGTTCTATGTAACTCTGATATTGACATTTTGGGCTGAAAACAAATTACTCCCACTCACCACTTGGTATCAACACTGGTATAGAAATTCAAGCGCCTCCTTAGAGATTTTAATTTCAGTATAGTACAAATGGTCAGAACAGAGACGAGAGACAATCAATAGAAAATAAATATGAACTTAAAAAAATATGTTAACCAGTTTTAGAGCGAAAAAGTACAGATTAAAAGAGCTAGTGGAATTCTTAGTACAATAGAACCATGATTCTTGATCTATTATACAATAAGAAATAATATTTTTCCAGAAGAAGTCTTGCCTTGCCTTCTCCTTAGTATCAACGTCAAGTTTTTAATTTCAGTATTCTAACAGCATTTGTCCCACCCCTCATAGGTTCATCTCATACAGTCATTAACGTAAACACAGTGTTATGGAATCAACAGCAGTGACAGTCAGTTTTCAGGTGAGTTAACAGAGCCGTTCTAAATGAGCCGAGGGAAGTTAGAGTCCTCAGTGATGAAGGCAGATTGTTCCAGTCTGAGGGGCCTTAAAGCAAAATGACCTCCGACCCACCTCCTTACAGATGGGAGGTACAGTGAAGTTTAAATACGAAGAGAGTAACTTGTAGGAGACTGGACAAGAAAACATTTCAGATATAATGGAAAGTCAAAATAAATACATTTAAAAATAAACAGAAACCAGTGGTACTGTGTTCGTTTTTCAGGCTGTAACCAGTCAAGCTGATCATATAACTCACAGTGATGAGTTTTATATGGACATTTTAAAATGAATCTACATACTGTATTGAACAGTACATTTAATGGTTTAAGATGTATGTTGTAAGTGTTCTGATAAACTACGTCAGCATAATCAATGATAGGCAGGACAAACTGGGAGATTATCCTCTTTCTTATTTCTCGCGTGAAACAGTTTGCTGATCTATATAGAGGCATTAAACAAGAATATGTTCGTTTTATTATATAATCAATGTGGGGTTTGAAAGTTAATTCTGGATCCACCCACATTCCCAAATATTTGACAGAGGTCAGAGATTAGAAGACTGGAGTAAATGACGAGTCCCAAAAAGCATACACACAGATTTTTTCATATTAAGTTTTAGGAAGTAAATTTTAAGCCAATTTTGGAATGAACTGAAATCTATCTGTAGATTGTTTTGGAGTTGAGATATGTTGGAGCCTGAAAAATAGAGAACAGTATCATCTGCATATAAATGAACTTGACAGTTTGTGCACACTTGAGACAAATCATTAATAAAAATATAAAATACCCTGTGGTACACCTTTTCCCATGATGCATTGACTAGATTGTGCGTCTTTAAATACAACAAACTGACGTCTGTTATGGAGGTAAGCATTGAACCACAAAAGAGTATTTCTATTAAGACCTATGGATGTGAGTTGGTCCAACAGTAGGTAGTGGTCAACAAAATCAAAAGCCTTCGAAAGGTCAAGAAATATAGCACCTGTACACTGGTTTTGGTCAAAAGAGGAGAATACATCGTTGGTCAGTTTTACTAAAACTGTCGTGGTAGAGTAACCAGCACGGAACGCTGATTGATACGGAGATAAGATGCTGAACTGATTGAGATATTTATATAATTGTCGGAAAATATTTTTTTCAAATATTTTGGCAACAGTACAGATAATGGAAATAGGCCTGTAAATGCTTAAATCAGTGTTATCGCCTCCCTTGAATATCGGAGTTACTCTTGCTGTTTTCCAAATCTTCGGGATGGTGCTGGTATCTAAGGACATACTGTACAGATCTGGTAGTGGATATATAAGTATACTCGATACAATAATTGTTTTGAGAATCAATTTTCTTAGTATCAAAAATCAAGTTTTAAAATCAAGAGTATGTATATCAACTTTTAAAATAACATTGAGGAGATCTGTAGATTACCACAAGATAACATTTACTAGAGGAGAGAGAAAGTTTCTATCTTTAATACCAGTCCAAAAGGGATGTCAGGGAAGATGTGCCAATGATGGTGCCAGTCGTTTCCATATTTTTTGGAAAGGTGTGGTCAGAATTTTTTTTTTTTTTTTTCATTTTCCCTGTCATTTGAAGGCTTGTATCTTGGTAACTAAGTACTAGATGGCTTTAACAAGAAGGATAAGAAATTACTCAAGTAAAAAAGGAGTAACGTGAGATCAGATTTCATGTAGTTATTTTATGTTTGCAGTGTTTTGTCAAATTGATAAACAAAGAGGTTCCCCCAAACTGTTTTGAGTTTGTGTTTGTTAAAAAGGGGGAAAGCAAGAATATTGTGATTTTATTCTGTATATTTGAATATGTAATCTGTTTTTAAGTAAATTTTAAAAAAGAAAAGAAAACATCTTCTTAGTATCAACACCAAGCTTTTAATTTCTGTATGTACATGCATATGAACTTAAAAAAAAAAAAAAAAAAAAAAACATTTAGGAGATTTGCAGATAACCCAAGAAGCCTAGTGGAGTGACAAACAAAGAAAAGATTTCGTAAACACATCCAAACGAGTTAGCTGAAGTTTTGTAGTGCAAAAGGACAATGATTCTCAATCTGGTGTATATTGAGAAATAATTGTTTTCCAGTTCCTTATCCCTGGAGTCGTACAGACACTGTTCAGGATCTGTTCAGTGAATTATAGAAGCACCCAATCTAATAAACTACCAAAATGCATGGACTTTCCCAGGCTAAGTACCTGGTTAATGATACAAAACTGGATAAGAGCTGAGGGTGAACCTGCTCTCTCCTCCCGCTGGTGTCTGTTTGGTCAGATAGGGTCAGACAGTAATGTATGGGCCGGCGAAGAGCTATGCACAACCCATTCGTCAGAGAATCACTGGTCACTGGCCTCCTCTCAATTACACAGGGGGCAGCGCATGCAAGAGTGAGTGCCTTCTCAAGCAATCAGCGCAGATAAATGCACAAATAAATCAAACCCTCTCAAAAGAATACAGTGACCTGAAAGACCTGTAACACGGGTGACCCAAACTCGGCAGACAGCGATAAATATGTGGAGGAGGAGGGGGAGGAGAAAGGGTATAGAGGTAGATTCACAAAAATATTGTATTGTATAGTGTATTTTTTGGCAACTGCAAGCAAGGTTAATGGAATACTAGCTCACAGCTCTTTGTGTGTGAGCAAAAAAGTCAAATAAGTAACAATATGTCCTACTGTTTATATCTGGATTATTTTTTTTTGTTTATTTTACACTATATGATTGTGAATACTATACTTTATATTTGCTTTGGAAAAACAAAATAAAATGTGACTGACTGCAACCCAAAGGTTGATGGTTCCATTCTCATTAGTCATTATATATTCAGCAATTGTGGCTTTGGGCTTAGTGGACACTTAGTTAATTCATAACAAGTTTTCTACACACTCCGTTTTGAATAATTTTAAAAGCACAAGGCGCTCACTGATCCGAAGGTTTGCGATTCAAATCCCAATCTCAACATAAACATCATTGGGAGTGCGGTCAGATCCACTGACCCACAGGTTGGCGGCACGAGTTGAATGCTGTTTTTGTGTCCTAGGGCAAGACACTTAACTCACTGGTTCAAGAGTGTGTGTGAATGAATGAGTGTTTTTTTGATTGTAAAGCGCTTTGAGTGCATTGATGGTGGAAAAGCCCTATATAAAAATGTGACCATTTGTCATTTATTGCATTGCCTGATATGTTCCACTGGATGACATTAGACTACTCTATCCCCATGGAGACGAGAAAGTGATGCCACCAGACCAAGTTATAGGTGAGATCGGTGGAGAGGCAAACCTGCTCACAGTAAGAATGCATGTTCACAAGGTTATTTTTAGCAATCAAAACACCTGTAATTTGACTGATAAGTTTAACATATCCAAGGAGAAAACCATGTGATGAACCTTTCTCCAGTAAAGTTGCATAGTATACCTTTTATTAATTTCATTCTTAATCTTTATTTTTCCATTGATGTTCAAAATCAAAGTCAAAGTTTAAACAGGTTATAAATAGTGTAGAAGTTGCCATATCAGTCGTGGGAATGGCTTGCAAATAGCACCAGTGTCCTATTTCCAGTACAGGGCTGTAGGAGTGCAGTCAGTACAGGCCCATATAGAGAATATAGATCCAAGGGGCAATGATTGATTAGCTCAGGTTAGCATTTCCATACAGTACACAGTCTGTAGCATGTAGAAACACCTGACATCACGCTATTACACAGGGACACAAGCTGAGAGAGGCCCCGACTCAGCACTTTTCAGACCAAATTAGACAGAGGAGCATGTGTGACAGTGTGTGTGCGTGTGTGTATGTGCGCAATGTCAAAGCCGTAAACAGATAATACGAGAAAGCATACTAAAATCTATAGTGAATCCTCTATTGATTTTCCCACAAGCTCCGCAGTCGAAAGTTAAGTGGGAGAAACTCTAGGGTCTCATTAAAACAAGTGAAAATGAAACAACAAGTAAGTCCAGACATAACAGCAGTATTGTGATAGCATTATTGGAGATACAAGTTTTAAAAAGTAGGATTCTGTTCAAAGGGTACATTGAAAACAACTCAATAAGGAGGATTAACATTTGAGCGAAAATTGAAATATGAACTCATAAACTTATACAAGATCCCACACTAATGTTGTCAAAAGTATCTAAAATCAGATACTAATCAATACTAAAACTAATATCGAAACTAGATAATCATTTGAGCAGGTATCTAAAAAAGTCCCATTCACAGGACAGAAATGAACCGTTCCTGAATGTCTTTAGAATGATCTTGAGCTGTATCAGAACAAGTATAAGAGCACATAGACTAGTATACACCCATGGACCACTGAGGGATTACACAGATATAAGGTCACATGGTAATATAAAAGAAAAAACTGCAATTTAATGTTAAAAATCACATTCTATCGTCTAAATAAAGACTGTCTTTATTACCGACTCCAATTGAAATTTTGAGATTTATTGCGCAGCCCTAAACAGCACTGTCGGCTGAAAATGTAGCAGTAGAAAAGCAGTTAAAACAATATGACTGCCCATTGAAAACAAACTGGTGTTGACAAGTTCATTTCATAGAATAGATTTTCAGACAAAGTTGCCAGTTTAGAGACGTGTGGAGTTATTTGCGGATGTGTCTCGTCTTGTCATTTTTGCCATTGTTTCGTTACAAATGTCAGGATGATGGATCTGGAAGTTGGTGGGTATGCACATGCAGATTTTTGCAGACAAGATGAACAACGTTAGCTTTTTAAATAGAGGCATGTTCAGCAGTTTTAATTTTCTGTTTGTGGGGTGACATTTTGAGGACTTTTAAGGTCCTATGTTTTTTAAGGTCCTATATTATGCAAAATTGACTCTTACAAGCTTTTAATCATGTTATAATGTTGCTATCTCCTCAAAAACATACATTGTTTCATTCACACGTTTGACCACCAAAAAGATAGAATATGGTATTTTAAGCGGATATGATTTTGTTAGTTCTTTGTGTCAATCATTGTAGAAATGGGATGTTTTTTCTCACCAATAATTGTAACACTTCCTTAAAAATACAGTATGTATTTTTATGGAGAAAGCAAGTCACCGGCATGATGGAAATAGAAAGTTAAAACCATACTTCAGAATATTCTCCTTGCAGATAGACAGGCTTTATGGCATACTATGGAAGATTATAGCTAAAGCAACAACATTTAGAGTCAGGTTTGTGGAGATGCAAGCCCGCTTAAAGTAAAGGTGCATGTTTTTCTATGTTTTTCGGTGCATAAACACAACCAAAATTAATAAACTTGTTTTGATCTGGTCTAATTTTGGCTTAAACGTTACATACTGTGGCATTAAGTTGCACTTTTTTTTAACCTTTATTGTTTTTCCATATAGAACCCTACAACTGAACTATGTATGCATTTGCCATTAAACTCTGCGCTCTATACACAACCGTAATTAGATTTCCTATTGTGAAAAAAGCCATATAACTAAAGGGGCACTATGTAACTTTTTGGGTGGTGGTCCGTCCCCTGCTTGTTTCTATGGATATGTGATTGCTCTACCTGGAATGTTCCACAGTATGACATTAAACAGCTCTGTCATACATTTATTACAGGTGGTTTTATAGCTCAAAACATCTTAAAAAACAGGCATTCTGACTGTGAGCGGGGTTGCCTGTCCACAGATCTGACCTGTAATTTGGTTTAGTTTGGTCTCCATGAAGATAGAAAGGTTTACTACCATACTTTAATACCAAACATTCCAGACAAAGCAATAATATCTTCATGGAGAAAAGCATTTGACAGACCCTCCACCAGAAAAGTTAAACAATGCACCTTTAACGCAGGAATACTGACTTCTGCTCCCCATTACACAGTGACATCTTGGCAGTAATTTGAAAAACAAAAGCAACTATAGGGACCCTGCACAGAAGTTCAAGCAAGGTGAAAAAACTGAGGTGAGGAGAACAGCAAATTCAGCTAATTTACATTTTGAGGGTGTACTCCATTGAGCCAGACAAGAATGAGCACTGATCCGAGTGAGCGAATGGGAGGAATCATTTGAAATTTAGAGCAGAGCGTCTTGTTAAAATGCGTGGATAAACAGCACAAGGAATGCAGCTACAACTACAGAAATATTCAAATCTCTGTCTGACGCTGCTACACTGAACACCAAAATAATAAAGAAAACATTGGGAGAGGTGAAGAGAAGTTTTCATTACACTCAAAAGCTTTAAGTTGCTTTATATATGTGCTTGATAAGCAAATAAATAAAAATGAAGCCTTTAAAGGATCCATATTACAGTATCTTCTGATCTATGTTATAATGTTTCCTCTTCACAAACAGACCTGGAGCTGTGTTTTGTTTCATTCACACACAAACACACAAATCCTGCATATTTAGGCTGTGTTCTTCCCTCAAACTGAAAACACTCTGGTCCACCTTGTGATGTTGTGTGGAAATACAAGCGCTCCACTATGTTTTTAAACTCCATACACCTTCACTACAAGTATTTGCATGATTTCAGCTGCAATTTACAATCTCTACTGAACAAAAGGTAAAAGAAGCTGTTAACTTGAAAACTACCACTTCATGACATCACAAGGTCGAACAGAGCATTTTGAGCTTTGGAGATGTAGACAGACTAATAATAACGGATTACTCAAACATGTGTGAACGAAACAAAACACAACTCTGGGTATGTTTTTGATGTGGTAACAACATTATAACATGACTTAAAGTTCACAAGAATGCATTTTGTGTAATATTGGACCTTTGAGTTTGAAAGGTAGTTAAAGCATGTGGGGAGTCTTTCTGTGTGGGACTCAATATCAGACTGTAGTCATAACACAATAAAATACAACTCCCATGTTGTTGTTGTATGTTGGCCTTATATTAAGAGTCTCATGTGGAGGAATGGAGAACATACTATTCTTTAGGTGTTAGACTTACCAGTAAAATGTACCATGTGTTAAAGGTCAAAGTAAGTATGTTTTAAAGGGCAGCTGTGTCTATCAAAAACCACTAATACATGTGCAAAAGGCCACTATTAACAGGCATTCTACTGATACTGAGGTGAGGTCATCAACATTCCTTGGTGGTGTGGGGCTAACTGTAGGAACTGCCCTGTCTGAAGCTATGTTACTCCAGTTAGACTTTAATTTGAGCATTGTTTTAACACAAACTGACCAGAAAGAACTGTTGGAGCTACAACAGGTGAGATGATTTGTGCTGTTAAACAAGTCCCTCTCAAATAATATTACAGTCACAAGCTATCCAGCATTAGGCAACAGTTTTTCAGTTAGCCACTCTCACCTTTCACCTTCCGTGAAGACCATTGTCTAGAGTTTCAGACTATTTTTAAACTTTTGTGGCAGTGTTTGCTAATGTGTGCCTTGTGTTCCCGTGGTAACTGATGAACATGCTGCCATTGAGATGCATGTAGAACCCCGCCCCCACTGCAAAGTTTTAACCGTATTCAAATCAGAAAGAGTTTGCCCAAATAGCTCCCATTTATATAGTAACATGCTAGTTTTGTTTAACCCACAGGTGCTTGGTAGCATCTGTTTTTCTGTTTACGGGGCTTTAAATTGGACTCAATGTGACTTCAACAATGTCAATATTATTTCCAAGTGACAACAAAAAAAACTGTTGAACCATATGGTGCCTGAACACAGCATGCAAGTCACCACAGAGTCACCATGGAAACGTTGCTACAACTATCTTTAAATTATCTGTTTAACCCAGTGCATGCATACCATGGATCTATTAAAATAACTGGATAGGGCATTGCTGCTTGTAGCTGCCTCCAGTTGACGTAGTGGCCACTCACTGGTACTACAGCGAAAAAAAATCCCCCCGGCCGAGAAAAGATTTTTCCCATAGAGCAAAATGTAATCACAAACTGCTTGTGTTTGGCTGACAGGGCACCTACAACTTTCAAAAATGTCTTTGATTTTGTGGCAATTTGTACCTATTTTTAGATCATAAACTTTTTCTCAGCTCAAAGTCCTTCAGTGGTCTTAAAAACAGCTTTATAATCATTAGCTCCGGCTCCTCTCGCTCTGATTGGTCAAAGCAATCACGTGATATGCGAGATGGCGCTCTGTGCATTCGTGTGTACCCGCGGGAAAAAAGAGCACTAGTGCGCTTGTCTAATCGGCCCAAGCCACCGGAAGTACCTAGCCGGGCTAGGCTAATCTGAAGTCATGCGCCATTGAGCTCAGCCCATTGACTTGAATGGGCAGCCATTTTGAGACCCTGGGACTCGATGCATACTCAATCAAAAGCTTCCTATTGCTGTAGTTAGGCCTGTCACAATAAGAAATTTTGAAGTACAAAGTATAATATTGAAACTACTTAATGACACTGACACAAAGCAAGATAATGCCAGTAAACCATTTTAAATATACTGTATAATTATAAGGCGTGCGCTGCAACAAATAAATAGCAAAATGAATTAATTAGCTACAGAAGTTATGCATTCTCACCTCTACAGCTCAAATCTTATGTTATTAAAAAAAATTGCAAAATTCTCCATATTATTGCAAAGAAATTGTACACACGATAAATCATGAGGCCTAAAATATATTGTTCCAGTGTTCATATATTATATATAGATATTTATATTATATATATTTACAGAAGTACCACTAACTCACTAACTTTACACTAATTTCTCTCTGCTGTTGTCCCATATAAATCCTTATAATCTAAATACAATAATTAGTCAACTAATAAGCAGATATCGACCAATTAATCGATGAAGCAACTAAAGAACTACTGTCCTACAACTTCCTGTTATATGCAACATTTTGAGGCTTTTTCCCATCAAAAGAAGTTTTTAAATTGTTAATTGCTATGGCAACAGTCCCATTTTTAATAAATCTGTAGCCCATGGATAGCAAAAGTGAGCCTCTTATTTTTTGTTATTATTCTTTCTGTAACTATTCTTTAACCACAACTTTTTGGTGTCTGCCACTTACTTGTCTTCATGGAAAAGTAATTGCTTTACTTGAAATGTTCCACTGTATGGCATTAAAGATAGCTATCATCCACTGATTTAACTACAGGTGTTTTTATAGCTCAAAAATACCAAACATACATTCTTTGCACAAATGAAATAAGCTGCTTTTTTCCACATTTACTTCAAAAAATTAAAATCCTGATAACAAAACTAATATTTTGAGACTAGTCAAATAATCTTCCTTACACAACACATACTGCAGAATCCTTCAGTACTGATAGTAAAAAACCAGCCAGGTCCAATCACACATTTTAAGGACAGCTATAATTAAATTCATAAAAACCAACATTTGCATATGAAATTTACATTCATGCAGTGATATTTTGGACCCGCGTACCCCGGAGAGAGTGTCATCTCTGTGGCGCGTTTCAAAAGCAGGTTCTTTGCTGTAACTTTGGATGATTGCAGTTGACAACACGCAATTATGTGTCATTAGAAAACAGATGGAACAGCCCGAGGTCTGGCTATGGATAATTGTAGAGATAGCAAGCTTTATGTGTATGTTGTTAGCGACGTTTGTGAATGGCACAGCGCGTTAATACAACAGGCTAAGGGCTAATGAGAGGAGCTGCTGCATTTTAATGAATCTTTAGAGCAAAGTAGCAAAAGCTTTCTGTTTTTGAATTGGGAAAAATAAGTGGAATATAGGAGACAGGGTAAGGTATGGTGTGGGGAGAAACAAAGTTGTTACAAAAGGCTGTGATCTAGATAAGTATATGGGTTAGGGATAAGGGGTAGCAATGCGTAGAACTCATAAACTGTATATATAAATGGACATAAATAAATAGCAATTGGCTCCTATAACTGCAAGCTCCGGTGAGCTTCATTTGACTGGAAATGAACACTATGGGTGACGTCACTCCCTTAGTCCATTTCTTTATACAGTCTATGGCAGAGATACTATAAATTTAAACAAATCGTATATGTTTTTTGCTTTTTTTGTTACAGTAAGACTGCAAGCAGCATACATGGGGAGAAAGAGTATAGGTTCAAACAACTATATGCCCACAAGAACACTTAAAGGGCACTATGTAACTTTTCTGGCATAGGGTCTGCAATCTATATGTTACCATGGAGATGCGATTGTTTTGAATATTCCACAGAATTAAACGTATGAAGTTGCAGGTCAGATCTATGGAAAGAGGATTATGCTAATATTAAAAATGCATGCTTTTCAAGGTATTTTTGAACACACCTGTAGTTGTATAATTGATAAACAGTTCTCTAATGTCATATCGTGGAACATTTCGGATGAAGCAACCACTCTACTGTATCTCTATGGAAACAACCAGATGGCAAACCCCTCACTAGAAAAGTGACACAATGCACCTATGAACGAAATGTCTACAAAATAATTGGGCTATGTCCACACAAATCACCAACTTTTTCGTCCTGAGCCACCACAGCAAACCATACATTTAAGCTAGATGCCCTTCCTGTCACGTTAGGGGAGACGTGTCTTTCCCAAGGACAAAGCCAAAATATATCCTTCAGCTAAGACTCTAACCAAACAATCCCCTTGCAATCATTTTTTCTTTTCATATGATGTTAAAACAACTGCACTATATTTCATCAATCAAAATAAGTTTTTAATTGGTAATCGCTATGGTAACACTCCCATTTATAATAATTCTGTAACCCATGGATAGCAAAAGATGTGAGCCTCCTGTGTTATTCTTTTTGGGGTCCACCACTTGCTTGTCTCTATGGAGAAGTAATTGCTTTACTTTAAATATTCCATTTATGGCATTAAAGCCAGCTATCTTCCATTGACTTAATTACAGGTGTTTTTATTGCTCAAAAATGCCTTACATATCAAACATACATGCTTCGCACAAATGAAATAAGACGCCCTTTCTGTCACATAAGGGGAGATAAGTATTTTCCCAAGACAAAGCCAGTAGATGTCCTTCAGCTAAGACTCTAACCAAAACAATCCCCTTGCATGCATTTTTTTTCTTATGATGTTAAAACAACTGCACTATATTTCATTAACCAGGTAGCAAATATTGATCGCAAAAATCATTATTTTTTAAAGAGAAAAGGTTAAAATTACACCATCTATCTCCATCTGCTGCTGAGGTGTAATGCCGATGTGATCGAAAAAGGGATAAAGACGAAAGCTTAAAGAAAGACGGTGACACAGGAGTGTGCTCAGATCGATTAGAGACTCAGCACTTTTTAGAAATCTCCACGAATTTCCCTTAGGCACGAAGCCATCAGCGACGCTGCGTTCTGATTGGCCGCTCAGACAGGAAGACTTGTACTGCAAAGACCTGCCACACGCCAAGGACAGGACAAGCTGAACCTGCCGAGGATACAAAAAAAAAAGAAGAAAAAAAAAAAAGAGAAAAAAGAAAAGGAGGAGTCGAGAAACACTGCGGAGAGAAAGTGAACGCCAGACACATACTAAATCAGCCCTATGTCCTTTTCGTTCACAGAGCAGTGTCGTAAAAATGCACATGTCAATATTTCAATATCCCACATCCCGCAGACACTTGAACGTACGGTCCAATAACACTCTGCTTACTGTCTGCAGCTGTCAGATCAGTGCTCTCTCAAAGTCACGGAAAAAGCAGTTTGATAGCAATGACGTTTGATACCTTTCTTAAAATTGTGATACTAGGGATAGACTTTGATACTCAATACTGATTCCGATACCATAGTGTTAATTAAAAACACTCTTTCTTTAGACAATAGAATGTGATTTTCAGCATTAAATCACAGTACTTTCTTTTATATTTCCATGTGTTCTTATATCTGTGTACTCCCTCAGTGGTCCTGTAGGTTCCATAGTGGTCCATGGGTGTACACTAGTCTATGTGCTCTTATACTTGTTCAGATACAGCTCAACATCATTCTAAAGCTATTCAGGAAAGGTTCATTTCTGTCCTACAAATGTGACTTTTTTTTAGTATTGATACCTGCTCAAATGAGTATCTAGTTTCGATATTAGTTTTAGCATCGATTAGTGTTATATCTCAGTGAATTGACATGTGAATCATTAAAAGTACAATTCATTCAAGTCAGTTTACCTGCTATTTATGTATTTAATCTGTTCTTATATAGTACTGTAGATAACCATAGTCATTGCCACTTATTGTACAAATAATATAATACACTGAAGTCACTTGAACTGCTGTTTATTCTTGTCCATATACTGCACTGTACATAACTCCAGCCAGAGACATTTATTGCACAAAACCATTCTAGCCTTATAAGTTTCCTCTGCTGTCACCTTGTTGTGTTATAATTGATGTATTTATACATGTCTTTATAGTTATTTATCTTGATTTTTTATTGCATGTTCTTGCTGTTCTTGAACTTTGTATTGCAACACTGTAATTTCCTCACTGTGGGACAAATAAAGGATTATCTTATCTCATAGAAATTTCAGCCTAATGTTAAAGGTGCACTGTGTAACTTTTCTGGAGGAGGATCTGCCATCTGCTTGTCTCCATGGAGATGTTACTGATGTCAGTTGATTATTCCACAGTATGGAAAGAAACTTGGTAATCACAATGGAGATAGGTTAACCGTCAGATCTATGGAGAAGCAAGCCTGCACATGTTAAGTCATCTGTAAACATCTGTAATTGAACAAATGCAAGGGAGATATGTTTAATGTCCTACTGTGGAACATTCCAGGCAAAGAAATAACATCTCCATAGAGATAATCAAGTAGCGGACCCTCCACAAAAAAAGTTACACAGTGCACCTTTAAAATAATGCATTCATTGAAAAGTATTATGAATTTATATTGTGATATTGTATTTAATAGTGACCAAGCAGCTTTTTGAGTTTATTGGTCTCTTTTGTTTACTTGTTTATATTGTTTTTGCTAGTGTATCTCTATGGGCATTTTGCACTGCTGCCAAAAACATGGCCGATTTCCATGGTAACAGGTGTTTGATATTTCTCAAGTTCATTTTGTTGTGTAACACTTTCAGATAGGAAGGATCTGTATTCATTATTTTGTGTTTTTAATAATAAATATCCAAAAAGGAGAATTCACAAATGTTGAATCTGATAATTACTTGAGTAATAATGTTATAATTACTACCACTAAATCTGCAATAAATTTTACCATTTTACCCCTTTTTCAATTAAACATTATAAACCTATAGAAGGCTGTGATATCCTTTGAAACTCAGCAATTAATTAAGCCTACAAAAGCATGCATTAGTTCTTACCCAATATGACACTGTTTGTTTGAGAAAATTATAACTTTTTCAATGTTTTTATGTAAATAACAGTAATTTTGAAATCAAGATACCAATCATATGCAAATTGAAGTCTACAGTTCTTTTAAATAATAATTTTAGCATAGTCTTTACACGAGTGCAGCAATGAAGACCAGCAGCAGTTACATCACACACCACTAGATGGCATTGTCACAGCTTTCTATACCACCTTGAGTCAGAAAAGCAGTCCTCAGATCTCCTATTTTTACCACACAAATGTTTACAGAGAGAACCATTAATTTGCTGTATAGTACAAAGAAATAGATCTGCATTTATCTGCCTGCTATGATTCTATGGTAATTCTACACTGTGCCCACGCCTTTGGCACTTTAAAGGTGCAATATGCAACTTCTCTGGTGAAGGATCTGCCATCTGCTTGTTTCCATGGAATGGAAACAGATGATAACAACAGGCGGCAAACCCTCCACCAGAAAAGTTACATATATGCATCTTTGAAGGACGTATGTAAAATTAACTTTTTTGAGCTTTTTTGAGCCATGTCGTGTAATATAATATAATATTGTTACCTCATCAAAAACTCCTGTCTGTCTAGATCTCCAAAGCTCAAAATACTCTGTTCCACCTTGTGATGTCACAGAGTGGTAGTTTTCAAGTTAAGAGCTACCTTTCACCTTTTGTTCAGTAGCAATTGGCAATTATGAAATCATCCAAACTCTAGTGAAGGTGTATGGAGTTTAAAAACACAGTGGATCACCTTCTGTATTACCACATGACATCACAAGACATCAAAACACAAATCCAGGTTTGCATTAGATGAGGAAACAACATTATATCATATTTCAGAAAATAGCACAATATGGGCCCTTTAAATGCCAGGGACAACAAAAATAAAACATAATAGGTCCACTGTAAACACCGCTCCTCTGCCATATGCTGCAGATGCCCTGTTACTGTCCAAATGTTTGTACACTGTGACTGTGAATGGGGAGAGAAGCTTTGACTGTGCCTATGAAAACAAAGGGAAGACCGGGCCACAATGGGAAGTGCAAATATACATTATAATTTATGTGTTGGCTCACCCACAAGCTAACACCAGCAGGTACAAAAGCTTCACAGTCTGAACCATTCCTCGGTGTAGTGATGCTAATGAGATCTAAAAGAGAGTTATAGTTTGCTGAAATACAATAGAAGATGGATGGCTCTGGTCCTGACATTATTTATTAAGCTCGTCTCCACCCACTTCATTGGTGCTACACTAGTGTCCACTGTCTACAATGTATTGAGTTAAAGGTGCATTGTGTAGCTTTTCTGGTGGAGGGTCCGTTACCTGCTTTTCTCCATGGAGATGCTATTGCTTTGCGTGGAATGTTTCACCAAATCTCTCTATTGTCACGGAGACCAAACCAGGCCAAGTTACAGTTCAGACCGCTCACGGTCAGAATGACTGTTTTTCTAGGTATTTTGAGCTATAAATTAATCTGTAATTTAATAAATGTAAGGTACAGTTGTTTAATGTCATACATGCATTTTGCTTCATTCATTGCTCAGTAAATGTGAAAGATTCAAGCCAAGAAGTGCTTCTTCTTTATATTTTCAATGAGCATTTAAACTCAGACTGACTTTATTATGAGGATTTGTTAGTGTAAGTGACAGCTGACATTACATTCTATAGGTCGGTAATACTTAATGCAGATGGGGGCAGCTCAACTAAATAGTTAAAATGCTGATTTTTGTTGTTATATGGTAAGTTTTTGAGTCTGGTCGCTAATAGAGATAACAAGATTAGACATTTGTGAATTTACCTTTTTATCAATAACAAACTCTTCCTCATCTGAGAGTATGATATCATCACATTCAAGAATCTGAAAACCACCAATAGCTGTGCTGCTTTTTGGCTTTTTTAATGGTTCACTCCCCATATGACCAGCAGAGGGGAGTAAACAAGTATTCTCTGTGAAACTGAAAGCCGAGTGCTGAAAAAGAATACCTTTCCCCGCTACTTCATACATTATTTTATAATAAAGTAACCTTTTCTGTGGCGTTTTACATTTATGTTTTTACAAAGACCTGAATATCCTACAATACCTATAATTATAAACCGATATTATAAAGGTAATTATTATAATTTTCCACAGCCTCAATTCTGTTTCTAGCTCACTTAAATGTTGACCCTATTTAAATGTATTGTGTCACCCTTTTCAGTGTAATTACTTAAAATATATGTTAATTTAAAGGTGCATTGTGAAACTTTTCTGGAAGAAGGCCTGCCGACTACTTGTCTCCATAATGTTAATGCCTAGAATGTTCCACAGTATGGCGTAAGACTTGTCTATTACCACAGAGACAAGCAAGTGACACAAAGAGAATACATTACAAGTCAGATCTGTGGAGGCAACCCCACAGGCAGTACGAATGCACGTTTTTAAATGTATTTTTGAGCAATAAAAAAAACTGTGTACAAAATATAAAGATTTAACTTTAATACTATATTGTGAAATATATCCATAAACAGAAGCAAGTGACGGACTTTCCAACCAAAAAAGTTACATAGTGCATCTATAATAAAAATACACTGAAAAAGGTGACATATTTAAATAGGGTCAACATTTCATTTAGTTGAGTTTGAGGTTTGAGTGAAGTACCAAGCCTTAAAGGTCCTATATTGGACAAAATTGACTCTTGTGAGCTTTAAGCCATGTTAGAATGTTATGTACCTCATCAAAAACATACCTGGAATTGTGTTTTGTTTCATTCATTCATGTCTGAGTAACCCTGCATTATTATCATCATTATTATTATTATTAGTCTGTCTACTTCAACACTCAAAATGCTCTGCTCCACCTTGTGATGTCATGAATAGTAGTTTTCAAGTTAACAGCTATCTTTTACCTTTTGTTCAGGAGGGATTGGCATTTCCAGGACTGAAATCATCCAAATGATCCTAGTGAAAGCGTATGGAGTTTAAAAACACAGTGGAGCACTTCCTGTATTACCATATGACATCACAGGTGAAACAGAGTGTTTTTTGTCTGAGAGAAGAATTAGCCTAAATATGCAGGGTTTGTGTGTTAAACATGTGTGAATGAAACAAAGCACAACTCCAGTTATGTTTGTGATGAGGAAACAATATTATAACATCAGAAAATAGTGTAATATAGGCTCTTTAACTATTGGTATATTCCTGTTCTATTTTAGTTAAAGCACATGAGTTCTTCCTGGTACATATGTGATTCCCAGCATGGTGTGAACCAATTAAATTTGTGAGATGGATGACCAAGGCTTAGCAGCAGCAGCAGTGGCAGAAGCAGACAGTCTCTTCCTGCAGACAACAGGAAATGAGACGACCTTATTTGGAAGAAGACAGTGGGAAGACATCACAGAGCGTTAAAGACAAATCACTAGCTCTCCTCTGTCCCCTCCACCCATCATCAGCTCATATCTCTGCACCACAAACAGCAACTTTAGTCCAAGCCTGAAGAATTAATGCTATTATTCAAATGACTCCTCAAAACATGCCTCTAACACAATATTTACACAGATCATAATGTTTTTCTTCCAACTATAATGGCATACTAATAGTTTTCCAAAGCCCCAAATCGTCCATGGAAAATCCCTGTGCTCACTTCAGTATAATATAATACTAATGCATTGGATTTCTGTAGCGCCTTTTAAGACACCCAAAGAATGTGTCTTTTAAGACACTCCAAACTCCCTGGTGGTAAGATACTATTGCAGCCACCGTTATAACAGCATTGTAACATGGCAGGTAACAGCACTGTAATTGGCTTAAAGAGTCAATTTAGCCTTAATATAGGCTTTGCAATTTTTACCCATTCAAAAACATTACTAACTGACAAGAAAGACAAGCTGTTATAGTCAACTTTGATACAAAAATTGTAGTGTTGACTTCGGTCTCGACTTCAACAACACTTTCCAAATGATTACCTTAAAAACCTTTTCTACCATACATATAAGTATGTTTTAAAGACTCTATCCATCCACATTGCCAAAAAGAGCAAGTTGTACCTTAACACTATATTGAACTCCAAAGTCCAACGTCTTAAACACACCATATTAAATATTTGCTGTATTTTCCCAGTGGCAAATGGCCTTGAATCATTCCACGCTAACATAGAATGCCGAAGTCAACGTAATTTCACATTAAAAACAGTTTAATAATTGATATTGTTTACTCCAATGTGTCCTTAAAGGTTTACTGATCAGGCCTCAGGTGCTGTATCTGATTTGTACAGTCTTAAAAAGTTGGACAAACAGAAAAAAATTCATTTAAACAGTGGTCCAAAGTTATTCCACACTTTCCAAACACATTCCTAGCATCGGAATTATTCACAATTGTCACTGTAAAGCTAAATATAACTAGCATGCTAACAGCTCATTTCATGATTCGCAGACAATAAAGCGCCTTATAAATAGGGGTGACAGAGGCTTAGTGGTTAGAGCAGTGGTCCCCCAACCCAAAAGTTGGAGGATCAATGGTGTGTGCCTGAGTGTTGGTGTTGGTCGGAGGGGCTGATGGCGCAGATTGGCAAGGCTTTGACAACCCTAACCCTAACCCTAAGCGCATGACAATTACAAGTGTTATTATTAGACGCAGACAGCACACAGAGGTCTCATTTTGACCCAAACAGCGGCTTTTACTATATTTCTTACTCTGGCAAACAAAACAAAATTTGCTGAGTTACATGGACAAAATGGATACAGACCCTTTAATAAAATGAACAAGCCAGTATAATACTCGTATTTCTCATCATTTAATAACTTCACCTCTTATATACTGACAATGAATCTACGCTATAGCAGCTTTTTGTAGGTCAGGATATAAGCATACCCCAGAGGACATCCATGGTTCAGTGAATGACTAAGCTGGACTCAAATGGCAACTATTCCTGAGAGGGCCAAGTGAGAAGGCACTTTTCATTTCGTCTACAAACTACTGAGAAAAACACTTAACCTGAGCACACAAGAGAAGCCGCCAGAAAAGACCAGAGCCAAGAATGCATGGATGACAGAAAGCAGTAAAAGTGGAGGTCAAACGGAGCACAGCAAGAAAATAGCAAAGGGTGGACTTTAGTCAAAAAAATATTACCCAGGAACAGGTGAAGGAATGTTCTTATTATAGGCTTTGAAATGACAGCCAACAGTCAAACATGGGTGAAATTGAGCTATCAAATTTCTATGTGTCCATGACTTCTAGTAGTATCATTTCATAACTTATCTTTTTGGTAACTGCTATACACATAATATTGGTTTTCTTTCTTTAAAGATGGAATATTACACTTCTATGGGTTTTTAATTGACTGAGCTCTTATTCTCAAATGTGCACTGTTTTTTCCTATTTCCTTTTTCCAGGTCATTTTATTGTCATTTGTATGTATGTTGTAACTATTTGCTGCCAGGACCCCCTTTTTTTTTATCTCAGTGGGATTTTTTTTCCTGGTTAAATGAAAGTTGAATTAAAGAAATAACATGAAAAAATGTAACTGGTAACACCTTACATATTTAACATTTAACGTAACATTACATTTTATTGTTTTGAAAATTCTATATTTGCAGGAAACAAGATTAACATGTTTGGGATGGGATGTCACTTAAGTTCATATACACAGGTGAGCGAATACTTTTGGCAATATAGTGTAAGTTGAGTGGTACAATAATGAGTTAATTAATATACCATTTTGGCAAACTTCAAAATCACCTTTATTCCCATGTATTAGTCAAACTACAAAACCAAGGTTAAACTGGGATGACATTAGCAATACTGTGATTAAAAACTAGGGGTGTGCATTGCATTGCGTCTGACAATACAATACATATCATGATCTGCATATCACAATTCCATATATCATGATATTTGTCGATACTAAAACAATGGACAATATATTGCGATTTATCAATAATTACTTCTAATAATACAACCAACTACACCTTCACAAGGACAAAATTGTATGAAATTTTTATTACATTTATTAATTTTGTTTAAATCATGAGAACAATGAATGTAACTAATTTGTTTTTGTGAAAATTATATTAAAAATCCATTCAGCATTCGTGCATTTTGAATCAATTCGAGCAAGTATCACCATATATCACTGAATCAAATTTTTTCTTACACCCCTACTAAAAACAGACATTTTTTTGTTTGTTAGTTTTTTATTAAAGACAATAGAATATAACAAATTTCACCCACCTAACCCTCCCCTTTCCCCCAAACACACACAAATTTAAGTAAATAAAAATAAAAGTAATGTGGTGGTACGGCATAACCATACTGCTAGGCCCCCTTATATTTATATTTATAATTTCATGAATTTATAATTTCATTTTCCTTTTGTTTCCCCCCATTTTAATTAAACACTTTCAGTCACTATTCTTAACTAATATTATTTTCACAATCATCATTTCCTTTCATCATCCTTTACTTTTTCATTATAATCTTAAAGCATAATTTTAAATGTTTTTTCTTTTTCTTCTCCAGACATTTTAAATATTTCGAGTATTTTTTTTTTAACTCTTGTTCAGCCCTATAGTACAGAAAATACCTCTCCAGGTCCCTATACTTTTAAACCCTAACCTAGCATAGCATAGCGGTATATTTAAGGCCTGCTGTATCTTCGAAAAGGCAATATATTCTCCTATACAGGTTTCAACCCCTTTTTATGACAGGCCTCTGATTAAAAACACACTTTTACATTTATCATGATTCCACCCTTAGCCTATCGCGTCCTTTTGCCATTTTGTCTTATCAGGTGTGATGTTTCAAATTCCCTTACATTTCCCATATACTGTCTCTCCATTTTATTTTCCCCTATCTCTCTGAGGCAGCGTTCCCAACAGCACCTTTTTACATTGCTTCTCTCCATCGCGCGTTAGCCTTGTGCTTGCGTTTATGCTAGCACCTTTCCCATCCCGTGGCGTCCGGCGAGCAAATTGAAATGGTTGTGTGGGCTCGATCCATTGAAGGCTGATTGAATTTAAAAAGTGCCATAAAAGAGAAGTGGTAGCGAAGATGTCTGTAATACACTCCGAGGTCTAAGAGAGGCATGACAGCGTTGACAGGAAGTGGGGAGGAGAGCAAAGGATTGTGGGAAGAATGAGTGAAAGTAATACAAGAGACCGGGGGGTGAGAATACAGCGAGGGAGCACTGATTGAAAATGTATTACAGTTTTCATTGGGGGTCTGACAGAGATGGATAGCCAACATATGTACTCAAGAAATGCTGTTGTTCTTTCAAAATAGTCTTACTCAGGTAGAGGTAAAGAGTGGCTATTAATTATTACTTAATTTAATTTAATGATTAAAAGGCCCATATTAATAAATAAAACATAACTCCGGGTATGTTTTTGATGAAGTAACAACATTATAACATGACTTAAAGCGCACAAGAGTCCATTTTGTGTAATACAGGACCTTTAACCTGTATAACACTTACAATTCAATGTAATATAATTGTAAAGTGTAATAGTGGCTAAATGAATTTGGCTAGTGCACTCAACCATCTCTAATGTTAAATGTGCACTATGTAACTTTTCTAGAGGAGTGGACGCCCTCTGCTCGTTTCCACGGAAATGTTTTTGCACCAGTAAAAATGGTCAATTCTGCAATCATCTTCATACACCAGTGTAAGCAAACACTAGGGACAAGGTGGGTTAAATGCCATGCCCAAGGACATGGGCGCTGGAATTGCACCGCCAACCAGTGTGTCAGTGCTTTTGACCACTCTACCAATTGTGTTAACATCGAGCGCGGGATTCGAACCGCCATCCTTCGGATCAGTGCACCAAAACTCTACCGAATGAGTTACTGTCGTCTGGTCACACTAAATGCAAGTTTCCAAAGAGAGTTTTTCCTATTTAAAGCCATACTGTGGAACATTCAAGAGAAAGTAGAGAAAGTATGGAAACGAGCAGGCGATAAACCCTCCAGAACCAGACCAGCTAATCCAAGAGGGTCCCAGATTGATCTTCTTCCAAGACACACAGGTACAGTTCCTGCAGGTACTCTAGACTGAAAATCTAAAAATAGGTCCTTGGCCATTGTATTGAAGTTAGCCATAGTTTACCTACTTTAAATGAACTACTTCAAGGATGGGTCAATTGTAGTGATTGAGCCATTTCCCTACACGCGCAGTGAAGTCAGTAAACAAGTTCACATTCACTAAGGTACATTTAAAGTCATACATTTTCCAAGCAGATCATACTTGCAGATCGTGATTTGATACTTTGCAGCTGATGTCATCAACATTCTCTGGAGGTGTGATGCTTTATTTTAACACAATCTGACTATAAAGAACTGGCTTAACTGGAATTACAACAGGTGAGCTGATTTGTGCTGTTAAATAAGTCTCTAGCATTAGCCAACAGTTTTTCAGTTAGTCACTCCCATTTGTTGACCACCTAAATAGGACTATGAACACTCGTATTGATCACAGGCACCTGAAAATTTGTATTTTAAATACATTTTGTATTTTTTGTATTTATTTATTTATTTTGTTTTAAATGTGCTATATACATAAACTTGAACTGAAATGAATTTTTTCTTGAGTTTTCAGATAATCTTAAAATCCCATGCGATGTCACTGCAAAGTAACATTTGTGGATAGAAGGAGGAAATGGGAAACCTAGAGGGAATGCCAACTTCAAAATTATAACTTAAAGGTGCACTGTTTAATTTGTTTGTTGGAGGGTCCGTCATCTGCTCATTTCCATGGAGATGTGGCTAGAATGTTCCACAGTATGGGGATAAATTTAAGAATCTCCATGGAGACTTGCGAGCCAAATTACAGGTTAGATTTGTGGAGAGGCTATCCCCACTCACAGTAAGAATGGATGTTTTTAAAGATATTTTGGAGCAATAAATAACACGTGTAGTTGAATAAATGCAAGACATTATTTTAATACTATACTGTGGACAATTTAAACCAAAGCATTAATCTCCATGGAGACAAACAGAAAAATTACACAGTGCACCTTTAAGTAGTGCTAAAACTACTACCAAAAGCCAATAAAATACACCTTTACTCACAACTACAACAGACCAGCACTGAGTAAAAAACATGACTGAGAATATAGTGAAGCTGGAATGTTTGAAAATGTATTAAACTTCTCATCGCAGTCTCTTTCACCTGCCGCTCACATAGAGAAACACAAAGAGGTGCTTGGGTGAGAGAGGGCGCCCTTGATGGTGACACATGGCCAAAAAACGCCTCTATCACGAACGGCCTTCGGGGGGCTGCCTGACAGTTCTCATATTGGAGAAGACTGGTCACAAAATGAAATTCCTCCAAGTCAGATACAGGTCCAGCAGCTTTCAAAATGCGCCCACGCCATTACATTGCACTGCTCAAATCGCCACCTTTCACCACACTAGCGCTAGCATAGCAGCCTGTATACATTACTGCCATGGGAAATATGATGTTAGGGGTTAAATTATTCATTGATCCTTTCATTGCGTGTCCAGCCCGGGTTTGTTGTGGTGCTGGAGCTGTCAGTTAGAAGAGGGCCCAGGAGGGGGGACACAGACGAAGACAACCTTGAGCTAGTGCGTTGACCTTTCAGTTTGGGCGTTTGGGGTTTGGACAGTGGCAGGTGGGTTCGGGTGGAGAGGGGTGGGGGTGAATAAACAGCATATTTTGGGGAGGGGGGTACTGTACAGATGTCCACTGTCAGGATACTGGTTGAGAGAAATGTCATCTTAAAAAACAAATGTTGCTTGTGTGATTTTGGTTGGAAATAGCTGGAATATGTCTATACACCTCAGCAGTGACAAGCAGTAACACAATTACCATTCAATTTGCCCAAAGACAAAAATAAATAAAATAGGCACTTGGTTTGCCTGACCAGCCATTCCCTTCTACGTTCTGTTCTAATCCAGAAAGATCTGTAATCACACCAGAGAGCGCGAAAAACCTCCAGCCAAACTTGAGACGATTTAACCTCAGCTGCTAATTTGTAGCGCGTGTCCGTCAAATCCTCTTACATCTTAAAAAAACTAAACAAGCCAAAGTTAAGGACAGCATTTTGCAGAAGTCAGTTTCTTAGTTTGTTATTGAACCATGTCAAAAGCTCGGCCTGTAATTTAAAGTACAAACACTGTCTTAAATTGCAGTAATTCTGAGATCAGGACTGTCAGAGAACACAAGTGAGACACATTCACACCGCTGTTCTCAAAATGACTCCAATAAATAAAACACAAACATAATAACTATACAAACAGGTTTGCGATAACTGTCAAAATTTAAAATAAAAAAAGAAGCAATAACAAATGATCATTTCTATAAGATCTATGGTTAATAAGTCTCCGCACGATGGTGGCAGGAAGTCAAAACATGTAATCTTTTATGATTAATCAATCAAGAATGATTGATTAACAATTCAAACAAAATTGCATCTTCTGAATGCACAACTCCTCCAGAACAGGAAGAAGTTAAGTTTAGGGCTTTGGGACAGATTTAAAGTGGAAGTAAACACTAAATCCACTGTCTATATGTTTTTAATAACATTATCTACTGGTCACTGTTAGTCTTCAGTGGCCTCTACAATGTCCAGTAGTTGGTGACATCACTCAAGACTGCCTTGATTACAGACAGGTAATCCTACTCCTCCTTCACTCTCTTCTACAGTCCTTCCTCCAGGTACTGCCCAGTTTAGCAGCTCTGTCTAAAATGTGGCTGTGGGCAGAGTTTATGTGTTTAAGGGCTAAATTATATAACCACAAACATACCTAGAGTTGTGTTCTGTTTCATTCCCACTTATTTAACATACAAAACCTGCATATTTAGGTTGAGTTCTTCTCTCAAACAAAAAAAACTGTTCCACTGTGTGATGTCACATGGTAATACAGGAAGCGCTCCACTGTGTTTGTACACTCCATACACCTTCACTAGAATCATTTGAATAATTTCAGCCCCAGAATTGCCAGACTAACAATAAAGTGTTACTCAAACATGTGTGAATGAAACAAAACACAACTCCAGATATGTTTTTGATGAAGTAACAACATTATAACATGGTTTAAAGCTCATCAGAGTCAATTTAGCTTAGTACACAGACACTTTAAGATCTGGATTTCGGCAGAACGGCGTTGGGGAGAAAATATGTGTGCGTCCCATGAATACTTTAAATAGAGTAGTGTCATCTTGTCAGTGCCCAGTGCAGTAGCTCATAGGTATTCCCTGTTGAAGTTTAAGTTTTGCTTTTGTCATTAGCAGTGTTTTCTCCACACGTAGGCTTTGACTCATTCTGCCACTTTGAGATGATGAATTATTGAAATAACCAATCTGTTGGAGCTGAATCTGAGGGGCTCATTTGCACTGTAGGGGTTCCTGTTGAGGCATGTATCTGTCCATCTCATCTCATTCTTCTTCATTCTATAAACTAAACTGTACCAGTTCACAAAAGTACAGAACTAATGCAATTTTAAATACCTGAGAAGTTCTATTGCGACATTAAGATGGGTTTGTAATCTATGCTATAATAAGCCTTACATCGAGAAAAAAGTTTTAAGATTTATACATTTGGGGAAGCCTTGTGCACATTTTACGTATGTTTTGTTAAGTAATGCCTTTATTCAGTGCCCAAATATTACTGTATATTAAAGTTTGTATTTAAAGGCCCTGTAACTTAAAACATTCTCTTGCACGGGTACAGATATACTGCTACTCTTGAGGTAAATTCGCTGTGTACTGTCTGCAACTAATTATAAGTTGTTAGCTTTACTTATAAAGCACGTTAACAGACTTTTATTTCAGTTGTGTCAAAAAATAAGTAAAAAGTTTCAGATTTGATTTTTACACCAACTTGTTAAGTTCTTGTTCATAGTTTATTTTATTTATTTATTCATTTATTTATTTGTAATCTTTGTAGAAAAAGCTGTTATCTTGTGTTCTTTTTAATTGCTGCGTTTAGTTTTTCAATGGGAAACTTCACATGAGGTCACCGAGCCATAATGGTACAAAAGTGATTGAATCAGCAGTGTGTGATTACAGCGCGTTTTAATGGTGCTCTTGTTCTTGCAGAGAGACTGAGGGTATAAACTGGAGCAGACAACCAAAAGAAGAAACATTGAGATAAAAGACTGGAGGATTATGCATAAAGAAAACTGCCAAAAAAAAGTCTCATTAAAGAAGAGATAACTAATGAAAAAAACAAATATGGCAACCACTACTAACTCAAATACAAGCTTTTCTTATCTCATTGTCACTGCATGGATTTAGATGATTTTTAGGTGTATTATTAAAAAAAAGTTTTGTTATTATATTGAGGAATTCTGTATTCTCTGGCACTCAAGAAACTCAAACATCAAAATGCTCAGTTGCTTTTTCCCCATCTGATTAACTGATTCTAACCTAATCCTAACCCCAACCTTAAAGGTGCACTGTGTAACTTTTCTGGTAAAGGGTCCACTTGACTCCATGTTGTTTTTTCCTCAAATGTTCCACGGTATGGCATTTAATTTAACCATCTCCATGGCGACAAGCAGCTCACATCACCGGGCCAAGTTATAGGTCAGATTAGTGGAGAAGTGGACCTGCTCACAATAATAATGCATGTTTTTGCTGTAGTTTTGAGAAATAAAAACACCTTTAATTGAATAAATATAAGATATATTTGTTTAATGTCATACTGTGGAACACCCCAATATCTCCATGGAGACAAGCAGATGACAGACCCTCCACCAGAGAAGTTACACAGTACACCTTTAACCTGATTGTGAAAAAATATATTGTCAGAAATTAACATTTGCTTGCATAGCCACCATAGTACAAAGTGGTGGTTGTGTGGTTGAGAAAAAATTAGGTAGATTAGTAGTAGTAGTAGAGATTGGCAATTCCAAGACTGAAATTGAGGTGTATAGGGTTTAAAAACCCAATGGAGCACTTCCTGTATTACCACATGACATCACAAGGAGTGTTTGTTTTTTCAGTTTGAAAGAAGAGCCTAAATATGTCGGGTTTGTGTGTTAAACATGTGTGTTAAACATGTGTGAATGAAACAAAACGTTGTTTGTGTAGAGGAAACAGCATTTTAACATTGATCAGAAAATAGCGTAATCTGGGCCCTTTAACATTCCTTCATTGTGCCATCTCCTGTTGTAGAACGCAGTGATTACCTTGAAGCAGTCGCCGCGGTATCCAGTGTGATACGCAATACTTCTGTTTCTCATCCCACCAATCTCATTTACACTTGACACCTGACATTTACATAATGGCCTCGCATGGTCTTCTTCTCAACACAGTGCGTATATATACTGCATAGAGGTACCAAGGATATATGCAGATTAGATTGTGTGTATGTGTGCGTGTATGTGTATGTGTGTGTGTATGTATGAGGGGGATATAGGGGTTAAATTACTTCCTACTTAATCTAGCTCATTAAGCCAGCACAGAGCTCAGAGTGCACACATCGCCTGATTTGGGACAATTTGCGGAAATGCTAGCAGGAACAAGAAAATGTGCGTGCTAATCAAGAATGGCATGACCCCAATCAGGCAGGTACGGATGTGGAGGTGTCAGGGAGGAAAACGCACAGTGGATATCCTTTGTCATTTAAAGTGCACAAGGTAATGATGAGAGGGCAATGACCTGAGAGGTTTTAGTAGAAAATATTAACAAATAACAAGTGAATACTGATAAACTGTGGGCAACTTCCTCTGTGCTATGTTCATAATGACAGTGACATGTTGAGTTAAAATGCTCTATCTGATTTTTACGGTTTTAAAAATGTGACGAACTGAGCTAGTTTTAGTGTTTTATGTTGTTGTTTGTTTTAGTCATTTAGTCCGTTTGCAGCGGTGGTCCAATGTTATCCCTCACTTACCTTATGCATTCTGAGCATCCTGATTATTTACAGCAATGAGTTTATAAGTACTACAACATTCAGAGGCCAGAGCGGCGTTTTGCAGTCATAGTAATGCTAACAACAACTAGCATGCGAACACACTTCCTCATTATCAGACAAAAAAAGCTTTATAATTAGACGCAGACAGTAGACAGCAGACTTATTTTGACCTCAAAAGCTACTTATACAACATATCTGTACTTTTGCACAAATACATGAGAAAAATTGGGTACTGGTACCTTGAAAGGTGTGTAACTTTTCAGGTTGGGGGGATCCGCTACCATGGAAATGCTATTGCTTTGTCTGTAATGTTCCAGAATATGGTATTAAACTTGTATAAGATGCATTTATTGAATTATGGGTGTTTTTATTGCTCAAAAATACCTTAAAAACACGCACTCATACTGTGAGAGGGACACCTATAAATTAGCCTGGTGACATCTCCTGCTTGTTTCCATGGCGATTGAAAGGTTTAATGCCATACTTTGGAATACTGGAAGTAAAGCAATAACAGCTCCATGGAGACTGGCGGACCCTCTATCAGAAAAGTTACACAGCGGACCTTTAAGGAGCTGTACTTCCTGAATGGGGTTCTGGCTAGGAAATTTATACCGCTAGAGGCGCTCCGAGCGTAGAGACCGGAAGTGTACAGATGCGCCATTGATTTTGTACAGACAATTTCAGTCACGCTTCATTAAATTCAACATATACTAATAATTTCTAATAATATGTCTAATAATATGCCTAATAATAATTCTTTCAAGGTATGATGTAATACGGCTCATTGGCATTTTCGGGATCTTGGAAGTCGTAAAATCTGGTAGTGTCATCCAATATTCTCTTGCAATTTCATCATCGGCCTCTGTAATACCCATTTGGTCCAGTGCTTCGAGTCTGCAAAGTGTGTACCCGTGTACTAGAAGCAAACAAATATACAGTATTAAATATACACAAAGATAAGCATGCCTTTCAATAAGTTGGCATTTTCGGCCGGACACCAACTTTCCCCTTCTCTTCAACTCCTCCTTTAATAAAACTAACGTCCACAACCCATATTTTGAAGCCATTTTCCCATGAAGTATTTGTCATTGAAGTAAATGGCAATAGGGACACAAAGCTCACTTCTGGTCGCTATGCTCGCAGTGCCCCTAGCGGATGTTTTGCCGACAGTACCCCATTCAATTTGGAAGTGATTACTCATTTAAGCTGAGTCCGCACTGAGTCTGTCAGTTATGTTGAAGACAAAATACAAAACTGGGGTCGCTGTCCAAAAACTTATGAACTTCCACATCACAACACCAGGGATGTTTTTGATAAAGAAACCACATTAGAACACACTAAATGCAAAAGAGTCATTATTGCACCTTTATGTCCAAGTCTGTGAGCTGTGCAGTTAAAGATGCATTGTGTAACTTTTCTGGTGGAGGGGCCATCAAATGCGTTTGTCCGTGGAAATGTTATTGCTTTGTCTGGAATGTTTCACAGTATGGTATTAATCCAACAAGTGAGATCTGTGGAGAGGCACTATAAAACCGCCTGTAATTGAATACTTTTACTGTAGATCTGTTTAATGTCATACTGTGGAACATTCCAGGCAGAGCAATGACATGTCCACAGAAACAAGAAGGTGATGGATTTCCAACTGAAAAGTCACAAAAGTTAAAGTCTCTTGTCCAGGACTCCCTTGAAAAAGATCTCTGAATATAAATGGAACTAAAAGAAAATATGTAAAAAAATGAAAACAAATAAACCTGATGAGCGGCCTTTATCTAATCCCCTCCATTTGTAAGTGCCCTCAGAACACTGTGATCTCTTCATAACAGCACCTTGCGGTCTGCCCCTTCTCTCGCCCACATACCCCCCACCCATCCTCCCTCCTACTCCTGCTGCTCTCTTTGTTCATACCTGCTCCCACATTTGCCATTTTCAGACAGATCACCTGCCTCATCGCTGCTTGTAAGACATTGTTTTCGAAAAATCCATTGTTCTCAAAGCCTGCTGCTGTGTGTATTTCCATGAGTGCATGTCTCCAGTTTTTTATTTTTTACTTGACCTCTTCACAGCCCGGTAAGCCCTGTAAGAATTTCTGCAAATGGACCTTTGTTTGCGCACAAATAGTAAATAAATAAATTGAATCTCAAATCACTTTTATAATAGCTACACTATTTACAGCCTTAATAAAGCATGAAGAAAAACGTAAAAGCACAGTACCAGATTTTTACTTCAGAACAAATTCATTTTAAAAGGTTTGCAGTGGTCCAAAGTTATTCCTCTCTTACCTTATGCATAGGCAATGAGTTTACAAGTGCTTTTCACAACTTTCAATGAACCAGAGTTTCGCAGTCTAGACACTATCAACAACTAGCATGCAAATGGCACACTTCCTGATTAACCGTCATTAAAAAGCTTTTTAATTAGACGCAGACAGCACACACATATTTAGACCTCTGCTTATACAATATATCTGTACTGGGGCAAGAAAAGCTTTGTTTAAACACATGAAAACAAAAACAAACAAAAAAAATCAGATACAGGCCCTTATATCTATAGCTAGAGGTTAACCAGCATGTTTTAGATTGACCATATAATAACAAACTTCCTACAAAAATATCTGAAGTGTAACCAAGATAGAAAACAGCTCTGCCAATGTCTATAGGCATTTTTTGTACTTCTTTCTTGCATTCTGTTTCTAATCAAAAAGTCATGCATTCTTGGCTGCAGGTAGATCTATCCATACAATACAAGCTGTGTACTTCTACCAAGGCTAAAATCCGATACCTCTCCATATACACTACCAGAATAATATGCTTCCAAGTCTCATAATATACCAATTTGTCACAACAGCGTGCCTGGAATATTTATCATGATATCTTTATGTAGCAGCCCCCACAAAGGGAAAAATAATACAATCCGCCCACACATCCCTTCTAGCTAGAAAGCAAGTACCACGAGTAGAGTGAAATGTCGTACTTAGTAAATTGCATTTGAAACCAGTGGGGAATAAATACTACAGATAAAGACTGGTCTAATGTGCTCAAATCCATTAGAAATCTCATATTCGCACATCACAGAATCGCATTACAAGAAGACTCTAAAGTCATTTTGCTGGGTTTTTCCACCGCCATACCGCTAACATCAAACATAATGGATTTTGGTCCTTCTCTCTCCTCTGTCTCATCCTCTGTTGTTCATTTTGGGGCTAATAGTTGGTGCTTTCCTATTTCGAGATTCCCGGTCTCCAGTGTTCACTGTATTTGATGTGTGATCTATTTTGAGGAATGAAATGTATTTAGCAGTTTTTGGAGGGGCACTTTTGCAAACAAAGGGGAGTAGTAGTAATAGTATTAGTTCTAATAGGAAATGCGTATGATTTTGAGATTTCAAACCAGGAAGAATAGTTTTTCATTCTCTTCTAATTCAAATAACAGGAGCGTAAACAACAGCCAGTGAGGGGTTTTATTTGATCAATATATAAAAACATATATCAACTTTACTGCAAGAAGACAAAGCAAATGTGTTCATTTACTTCATTACTTTACTGACTCTCTGCAACAAGCACAACTTTGACTTCCAATCCAAATGGCCAATGCTTTATTATTGGAACAGTGACTGAATACAGTTGTGTTACAAGTTTGAAGCAATGTTACCAAGGCAGCAAAATTCACTACTTAAATGTGTACTTTCTGATGGAGGTTGATGTTCCGGGGTCATCTCTCCAGAGATCTGACCTGTAACTTGGTCATCTAGCATCCCCTATTTGTCTTCATGGAGCTAAATACAAAACTTGATAGAGACAAGTAGGTGACAAACCCTTCACCCAACCATAAGAAATTCCACAGCATATCTTTAACCAACTAGTGAAATGTGGAACATGTTACTATTTTTTTAGCATCTCCATGGAGACGAGCAGAAATCTCCTCCAGAAAAGCAGAACATATTAAACTTTAGAAATTTGCTACCATGACAACATTGCTTCAAACTTAAAACAAATTTGTAACCCACTTACTGTTCTAAAAGTTCATCATATATATGTAAATCCCTTCTCACTATATTGTATATAATAATAAGGCATTGGATTTTAATAGTAGTTGTTCTTTGTGTTCCTGGGCAAATTACAAAACTGCCTGACATTCACTTAATTTCTTACATTTCTCTAGAGCACAAGCCTACAGGACCAAAACTGAGGTAACACTAGCAGCTCATGGACCTTATCTGGAGCTTTTTCTGACAATATGCCCGCCCCCTCTCTGCACCCATCCTCTGCCCACACACATGCGCGCGCGCGCACACACACACGCACGCACGCACGCACACACACACACACACACACACTTCAGAGGCCCAGACAGGGGAAGCAGATCAATCAATTACATCTCTGCTCCAGCAATCAAACAAGGTTATTATCAGGCAGCGGTTTCTCGACCTGGAAAGGGCTGGCCAATCAAAGGGCGCTGTGATGTGGGGGCCGGGCGCGCTCATGTGACAGTAACGCGGAGTGGCAGCTAGCATTGTCGGGGGAATAGCCAAGAATGGAAAGTGGAGATACGACGGCGATCCTAAAGAAAACGCCAGAAATGTACACGACAAGAACAAGATAAAACGTGTAAATACGACGTCGCCAATTCTCGTCACCTTGACATCACTCAGAGAGGCAGAGAGAGGATGTTGCTGCTTGTAAATAGAGTGTTTTTAACGAAGTAAGCTTTAAAGGTCCTGTATTACGCAAAATTGACTATTGTAAGCTTTAAGCCGTGTTATAATGCTGTTATCGCCTCAAAAATATACCTGGAGTTGTGTTTTGTTTCATTCTCACATATTTAAAGTAATCTTTTATTTTTAGTCAGTCTACATCTCTAAAGCTCAAAATGCTCTGTTCCACCTTGTGGTAGTTTTCAAGTTAACAGCTACCTTTAATTCAGTAGAGACTGGCAATTGTGTGAATGTTAAACATGTTAAGTAAACAAAACACAACTCAAGGTATGTTTTTGATAAGGAAACAACATTATAACATAGATCAGAAAATAGTGTAATATGAGCCCTTTAATGTCACTGGATTAAAAAGCTAGTGGGAAAACGGTGAAAACATGTCTTCATTGGGGTGTAGTAATTCCCAGACTGGCAGCTGTGTCTGTTTGGCATTCATTCACACAGCATTAAAGCTATTTGGTCCTCCCACTCCTGTGCTTTCAATGCAACAGGTCTGACGTAGCGCCACATTTGTCTTAATTAAATTATTGTACACTCAAAAAAAGGCTTCCATTAAATGACAGTTCACAACACAATTAAACAAAACACACAGACAAATGCCAAAAGCCCAGGAGAGAACTAGCCAATGCTAATCTCTTTTACAGGCAGCCAATAGGACATAATGGGGCGCAGTGGGGTACAGAGACAGAGCACCACGAGACTGTGAGAACATCTGTGCCACAGTGACCTGGTCATCTGGAGCAGCTTCAAACACATGAGGACTGTTGCTACGTTTCACATGGTATAGTGCTTAAAGATCCTATACTACACAAATATACTCTTGTAAGCTTTATGCCACATTAGAATGTTGTTACCTCATCAAAAACATACCTAAAATTGTGTTTTGTTTTATTCACACATGTTTGAGTAAACCTTTAACCTTTAACCATTATTAGTCTTTCTACAAAGCTCAAAATGCTCTGTTCCACCTTGTGACAAAACATACCAAGCAAAACAATTACATTTCCATTGGGACATAGTGCAGATTTGTGACATGGTTGGAAAGTTTACAGCAAACATATAAGCTTTTGACAGGTATGTCGTGGCCATACCAGCTTGTCAAAACCTGATCTTGTTAGATCTCAGAAGCTAAGCAGGACTAGGCCTGGTTAGTACTTAGATGGAAGACCACTGGGAATATCAGGTGCCCCAGGAGGACAAGTGGCAAAAACTGTTGCTGTGTCCTTAGGCAATACACTTCACCCACATTGCTTAGTATGAAAGTGGTGCATGTGTGGTGCATATTGGCAGCTTCGCTTCCGTAACTTTGCTCCAGGGCAGCTGTGGCTACTAGTAGCTACACATTAAGAACTGAAAGATTTATTTCTTGAAATAATTATTTGTGAGCAGTCAAAACTTTACCTTAAGAAAGTACAATAATTTATGAGTTATGTTTGTGATTCATGTTTAAATGTCACTCTGCAATAATTATAATTAATTAGAATATACTTTTTTGGCTCTGTACATAATAACATTTATTGCATTTTATTTTAGTCTCACAGATGAGTTGTTATGACAGAAAAAAGAAAATTATAAGTCCATTAGTTGATGAAAGATGATACTGTATATTAAAGTCCTACATAATGCAAAATTGTAATTGAGCTTTAAGCCATGCTATAATTTTGTTACCTCATCAAAAACATACCTGGAGTTGTGTTTTGTTTCGTTCACACATGTGAGTAATCCTGCATTATTAGTCTGTTAAATCTCCAAAGCTCAAAATGCTCTGTTCCACCTTGTGATGTCATGTGTGTTTCTTAGACTTAATTTAGCAGCCAGATCCATATATGTACAATAGAGGCGTATGTTTCCAAGACTGTGCTTTGTGGCTGGTCTGCTCCTCTAATCTGTGCTGGCCATGACACCAGCAGTCAGAGCTCAGAGCAGAGGGACCCCAAAGCCCCTCTTCATAACGACTCCACTGCTGCTCACTCTCACAAAGAGGCCCATAAGCTCCCACCGACGCCCAGCTAAGTCCAGAGAAGAGGTTGCCCCGGGAAACGAGTGCGATTCCATTTTGGGATGGATAAACGCAATCAAAGACTTTATCCAGAGACCATAGCAGAGAAAAGACCTCTGCAATGGAAGTCTAATCTTCTGCACAATATCACTGTCTGCGTGTGTAGGCGAGTATTTATTACACTGTGGGGACTCAAATCTCTGTACACACTCACATCATAAGGACCTGGCTTACTTATGTTATGGGGACAATGATCAGGTCCCATGATAAATGCTATATTAGATCAACAACATGATTTAAAGGTGCATTGCGTAACTTTTCAGGTGGCTCCGTCAAATGCTTTTCTTCATGGAGATTAATTTGTCTGGAATGTTTCACAGTATGGCATTAAACCTTTCTATTTTTATGGAGACCAAGTTACAGGTCCAATCTGTGGAGAGGCAACCCTGCTCACAGTCAGAATGCCTGTTTTTCTAGGTATTTTGGTATTTCTATATTGATCAGATGCACTTAAAGGTTAAAGTGTAGGTTTAGTGAAGTAGTGACTAGGTTTAAGGTTAGGCTCAATCTCCAGGAAATGAATACAAGTCAATGTTGTGTACCCAAAAAGCATGGAAACCCAACGTGTGTGTGGTACAGTGTATTGTGAGTACGACATGTGCGACACAAGGAAATTAAAAACCTGCAGCTTCAAACAAACTGGCTGAAGTTGCACTTTTAGGTGATAAAACTGTCAGGTGTTACTTACAGTAGTGTGTGTGTGTGTGTGTGTGTGCGTGTGTGTGTGTGTGTGTGTGTGTGCGTGCGTGCGTGTGTGTGTGTGCATGCGTGTGTGCGTGTGTGCGTGTGCGCGCGCTTGTTCCTGTGGGGAGATGACGAATGCTGATACTAGAGTGTTGCAGGTGACTAGAACCTCAGTATAGTACACGCAGTATTGAGTTCATGAGTATTAAAAAAAAATTATGATGCAGTTTCTTCTTCTTCAAACAAAAAAAGTATACTGTTTTATATTTATACATATTCAACTAATGCTATTTGCTGAATATGTCTCATTCTAAAATTATCCCTAAATATACATTATTTTAACTTGTTAAAGGTGCATTGTGTAACTTTTCTGATAGAGGGTCTGTCAAATTTTACACTTTTCTCCATTGAGATGTTATTGCTTTGTCTGGAATGTTTCGCAGTACGGCATTAAACTTTTCTATCTTCATGGAGACCAAACCAGATCAAGTTACAGGCCAGATCTGTGGACAAGCAAACCAGCTCACTGTCAGAATGCCTGTTTTTCTAGGTATTTTTAAGCCATAAAACCACCTGTAATTGAATAAATGTAAGGTAGAGCTGTTTAATGTCATACTGTGGAACATTCCAGGCAGAGCAATCGCATATCCATGGAAACAAGCAGGTGAGGTGACAGACCCCCGACCAACCAAAAAGTCAGATACTCCACTTTCCAGATCCACCTCATGTATGTGTTGTGTATGCTTGGAAATGTGTAGAATCCATCAGTCGTCCAGGTAGAATCCATGGCAAAAGGAGAAATTCAATTTGCAATCCAAGCTGCTTCTTCAGTTCAAAAGAACTGAACTGAAGAAGCAGCTTGGATGAGCTGCGAAAAGTATTCGACCAAATAAACTTTTGTCCAGTTGACAAATTGAATTTCCCCTTTTGCTATGCTTGGAACTTTTCATTTTTTTTCCACACATGCTATATTTAGAACTATAAAATAAGTTTGAAAACTCTCAGTAATGCAAAATATATGGACTTAAAAGTAATCACTATGTATATGGGTGCAGTCACAACGGCATAAACAACATACCACATTCAAATTGGGACTAAAATGAGACTAGACCAGAACTAAACCAGGACTAGAGCAGGACCAAACCAAGTCTCCATCAGGACTAAACTGGGCTCAAACCAGGACCAAAGCAAGACAAGTGTGAACTCAGCCTTTAAAAATTGTCCAGGCAAAACATTGTGTATTTAGTCAGTGCGATTTACCCCCATTTCTGCTCATTACAATGGTTTTAATAAAGTGTAATTTGTCTTTTGTTTCATCTGGTTTTCTCTGATGTGGCTCTTTGTATTTCTCTTCTATCATCTCCCATCTGCTATCCGCTAATGGTGACTGGTGGTTTTATCTTCACCTCTTTTTGCTGTCTCTTTGACCTTTGTGGTGTAAAATCAGCTTTGATTTTGAAACAGTCTTTTCAGTATTAATGCAGAACATTTCAAAAGAGACGGCAGAGGAATTATTTACCATTTGCTGTTGAGTTAGAAAAGGGCAGTCATAGGGTTATAGCAAAGGAATAGAAGGTAGTACATTAGGAGAGAAAAATACTATCAGTTATTTTAAATTCTAAAAAGCACCTCAAATAATTATCTAAATACAATTGCTGTGTTGAGTATCATATACATCAGATATGTTTTCAGTTCTGTGCTGTACTGAGGGCTCTCACTGCCAGCTCAGTCCCTGTACCTTGGCCTATGTCATCAGAGGTATAATACTCCCTACAAATCATCCTCAAGTCTAAAGGAAATGGATGAGAAAGTCCTGCTCACAGAGAAAGAGAGACAGTGAGGAGAGAGAAGCAGAGAAGAGAGGCAGGAGGAGACACAAGCTGAGGGTCAATGGGACAGCCTTTCCTCAGGGGCTGTTCCTGACCAAAATGACCTTGTAGTGAGGAGAACAAGCCAAACTAAAACAACTGGACTTACTTACGTTTTAGAATTCTAGGACTTTTAAATCAAAGACAGATCAGTGTCTTTGCTTTCAGATGTTTTTGAGCATATGTTTTTAATAGTTTTAATATCAAATTCAGGATTATGCAGCATGTCACACACCCTTTGCGGTCCCTTTGATGTCCCTGTACTTTGTTGTAAGTTGTTGCAATAATACAAACACCCCACTGTGAGACAAATCAAGTTTTTTTTTTTTTTTTTTTTAATTTATTTGATCTGATGTCTGCCTCCTGAACCACTGTTCAGGTTTCCTCTGTGGTTTCCTTCCCTTCCTTCCTCTGAGCTTTGGGACACTGCTTAATATGGAGCATTTGATTGACAGCTGAAGAATGACGGATCGAAGAAAGGAATCAAGAAGAAGGAAGTAAAAAAAAGAGAACCGAGACTGCTCTCTGCTCGTAGACAGCATCTAGCGTTGAAGTGTGAGAATGCAACAGTCTAAATCTAATAACAGATGATAGCTTTAAAGACAACAAAACCTGACACAAAGGATACATATAAAGATTTGCCTATGTTGAAAGTTGCTTAACAAAACTTAAAATCAAAACTTCTTTTTATGTGTGTACTCGGGTACAGTTAATGAGGGTATATGTTCATGAGTTACAGCTCTCTCTCTCCCTCCATCACTTTCTCTTTCTCTCCTACCGTCTCTGTGTCCCCCCCCCTTTCTCTCCCACTCTGTCTGTCTATGCCCTTGCTTCTTTCCCTTTTCTTCTTTTCTTCCATCTCTCCTTCATCTGTTCTCCCTCTCTGTCTGTCTCCCTCTCTCACATCCTCTCTCTCTCTCTCCCTCCCACTCCCCCTCTCTGTGTCCTTGCTTCCTTCTCTTTTCTTCTTTTCTTCCATCTCTCCTTCATCTGTCCTTCACTCCCTGCTTCCCTCCAGTGCTCTACACATTCTCTCGACCTCCTGACTCCTTCGTCTCATTTGCACAGTTGCTGATACGTTCTAACTCCACTGCAGCAGAGAAAACTTTAAGGACACTCAGTGGACTCAAATATCAGGTCTGGCTGAGGTATGAAAACTACTTTTAATGAAATTCAGAAGTCCTTGATAGATTTTGAAGCAAATGTATTCCAGTTTCAGTCCTGCTCTGATTAGGGTCAGTATTGTAAGTTTGGGTAGCTGTTTTATCTTTTATTTGTCTTGATCTAGTACTGATTAAGGCCTTGTTTATTAGTGGGTAGTGAGTCTGTTTAGTTCATCCACGGATAAAAAACCTGATTTTGGTTAGTCCTAGTTAAATCTTTACAGTCCCAGGTTAGTCCTGGTTTAGTATAATCCTGGTATAGTCCTGATTTTGTTTAGTACTTCTTGAGTCCTGTTTTAGTCCTGTTTTAGTCCTAGTTTAGTCTAGTCCTGCTTTTGTTTAGAACACGTTTAGTCCTGGTTTAGTCCTAGTTTAGTCTAGTCCTGGTTTAGTCTCTATCTAGGACCTGGTTTATTGTTGATTTAGTCTTTTTAGCCTGTTTCTGTCGAACCGTAAATCCTGGTTTTGTTAAATCCAAGTTAAATCCTTACATGGTCCATTATAGAGCAGATATGGTTCAAGTCCTTAGCAAATAGGTAAGTTTCCGTGGGGAGGTGACACTAACTGAAAGCACTACTCTGCCTGAAGCTCTGCTACTCAAGTTAGACTTCTGACATGATCTTTGTTTTAACAGAGTCTGACCAAAAAGAGCTGATTTAGTTGGAACTACAACAGGTGAGCTGATTTGTGCTCTTAAACAAGTCTATCAAGCATAAAATTACAGTCACAACCTAGCTAGCATAAATGTGTTGTTTAAAACCATTTTGTATTTTTTCTTAAAACGTTTTTGTCTGTGTTTGCTAATGTATGGATCGTGTCACCAACGTAACTGCTGTACATTCTGCCATTACAGATACAAGTAGAACACCCCCAGCATGATGTCACTGCAAAGTATCAGTAGATTCTGATCTATAACCAGGTATTAGACTTAATTTAGCCCAGATGCTGTTTGTGAATTATTTAATAATTTCTTATAGCAATCAAAAATGCAACTACTTTTTATCAATCGTCAGTAGATACACAACATATTTTGTGAGGCGACACATAGAGAAAAAGCTTTTGAGAATCAGACGCATGGATTATAAAAACTCAAATGCAAAGGTAAAAGTTAAATGTCGAACTTCAGACACCAACCAGCCATTATGGAAATGATGTCAATAACCTTGAACAAGCAAATACAAACACAAACTGTAGCAGCAGGCACTAAGTCGATCTTTGCACACACCATGTTCACGTACCGCCAAACAAAGGGGCTTAAAGTCGCCCTTTAAATGCTATGCCATAAACAATTTGAAAAGATGACTGCAGCCAATTATCCCCACAGGTAATTGTAAAGTTAAGGCTGCAATTATTTCCTCTGAGTTGTTCGTCGGTGAGATGAAAAGAAAAAGATGGCAGCTAGGAATGTGAAGTTTGATTTAAGATCTGTTTGTGCAATATTGTGACTTGGTTTAGGCTGCGTCTCAATTCTCCCCCTTAGCCCTCTGTCTTAGCCCTACCCCTCTGTTGTGCGCGTTCACGAGAGACAGAGGGGTGTCCCAATACTCTTTTCTGTACAGAGCGTTTTCAGATGCACACTTTGCGCAAAGGGGATAGGCGTGGCTTAACGCAAGAACCTCATAAAAAGTTGTATAAAACTGTAGTAACTTTTGAAAAGTTGTAGGTATACTCATGGCGCCTGCATTTACGCTTTCTGACATATACGGCTTATCGTAACATGCCCGGTTAGAACTATACGCATGTTACGGTAGAATGTGTAAAGTATTACGAACATGCATGGCCTAAAAGAACTATATACGCACATATGTTAGACTAGAATGTGTAAAATATATCGCTGTATTTCGCCTCGTAACTCGTCTCATGCGCTTTTAGAACTATACACATGTTACGGTAGAATGTGTAAAGTATTACGAACATGCATGGTCTAAAATATTATTGTTTCGTTTCGCCTTGTAAATTATCCCCTATTTATATTAAAAACGACATGTTATTAATCACATTTGTATTTTGTTTAGAAATTTCTTGTAGGAGGCTGGACTTGTTGGAGTTGTGTCAGCCCAACAAGCTTCAAAAAAGTGGGAGAATTTGAAAATAAAATATAAGGTATATTACATTCTAAAATATTTGTAGGTACCAGAACAACTATATATGTTTATGACTATGTATTAATTTTGTTTTCTTTTTTGTGTGTACCAGGCATCCTCTACAACTCCGTCCACCTCTGCAGCATTTTAATTTTGTGTTACAGTTGATTAAAATTTGATTTACATATGTTGTACAGAGTATAGTAATTTTAACAAATTAAAAAATTAAAAAAACATTTGACTTTTTGCAAAGTTCATTTAAAACAAACTCAAAAGGAGCACAATACTTCAAAACTTTAAAAATAATGTCATATTGTTGCGACTGCAAAGGGGTGTCCCATTTCTAAGGGTTTAAAACACACCCCTTTGCCTTACCCCTCTGTTTAAAGACAGAGGGGTAGGGCTAAGACAAAGACAGAGGGCTAAGGGGGAGAATTGGGATTGGGCCTTAAAGCGGACCTCTTATGCAAAATTGACTTTTCAGAGCTCTGTTGTAGTTTCCAATTCTAATTTACTCAACTGAAGTTGTATTCGGAGTGATTCATGCAAGTTTGAGCAATTTTGAATTGCTTATTTTCAAGACGTTATATGCCCACTGGTCTATTCTTACTACATTCTCCAGATTTATTTTCTTAATCTGTGAGGCGCATAGGATTTGGCACTGTTGTCATTTTGGTATGAATGAAAAAAATCTGCCACTCGCTAGCGTGATGTGCAGCTGAGGGGGCAACAACTACATGGCTCTTTATTGTTATGAAGTTTACAGTGACGTCAGCTCACATTGGGCACCACAGTTTTATAACACAGAAGTTAGCAGGCTTGTTTCTTTTATTATGTTTTAGGTTAATGTTGTGATTTAAAGTGTCCAAATTATAACATAATGATCCACGGGTGTCATAACTATATAGCAGACACAAGCACAATGTCTTCTTTAAAAAGATGGGACATTTTGCTTTTTTCTCCTATTTGCAAGCAAACATAGCTCAGACGTTTGCTTGCAAATAGCAAGACGTTGAACCAACAACAACCTTCACTGTCTTGAAGGTTGTTGGTTCAACCTTCACTGTCTTGAAGGTTGTTGGTTCAACTGCAGTTGTTGGCATTGCACATTGTTGCTGTATCATTGGGCAAGACACTTGTCTGTAAAAACAACTGTGCCTTGAGTAGTTTTAAACTGCAATGTCCCAGACATTAAAAGCCTTTTATGCAAAATCAACTTTATTGAGCTTTCTACAATGTATCACTGCACATGTCTGAAGAGATTTTGATGTCATCCGTGCATGTTTCAGTAATTTAGCAATCTCTCTTGGGCTCTACTCACAAGAAAAGTTACTTAGACCACCATTAACAAAAAACATTGAAAAAGTCATTCACCAATAATCATGTAAATCAGGTTCACCGGTAGCACAGCCCACTGCAGTGATTTAAGCTATAAGCCATGCCCGGGCGCCTGCCGAATAGAGAGGGTGAGATTATAGCCCCGCTCAAGCCGCTCAAAATGCCAACCTCGTCCAGAGCAAGGGGTGTAAATACCACACAAATGTCAGCTGGAGACCCCACAAGTCAAACCAAATTGGCTGCTACATGCACAAACACTCCTGATGTGATTTGTGTCTTTAAACAAAACATGCATGGGGCTGCAGATGCGCTGGAATTCATGTATGTGAGGAGTAACTGATAGCTTTTATACACTAGCGCGAGGTTGAGGATGATTGTATAGTGCTCAGAGATAGTACTAAATAACACAGATTATCTTGTTGCCACAACACCTGTTACTGTGGGATGTATTAAAAGCACATGGAAAACAGAACTAGTTCATTTTAAGGGGCCTGTATACGCTGACCTGATCTATGTTATAATGTTGTTTCCTCATCACAAACCTGCATATTTAGGCTGAGTTCTTCTCTACTTCTACAGGAGGTGCTCCATTGTCCTTTTAAACTCCATAAACCTTCACTGGAATCATATGGATAATTTCAGCCCTGGAATAGCAGTCTTTACTGAACAAAAGGTAGCTGTTAACTTGAAAACTACAGCTTCATGACATCACAAGGTGGAACAGAGCTTTTTTGAACTTTGGAGATGTAAACAGACTAACCCCCAATTTACACCAAAATGTAAGAGCGCGTAAGCACAGCAGCACAGCATATGAGCAGCATACACGCAGGTGTCTTTGAGACCTTCAGGACTGCTTTGAGACCAAAGACTGGAATGTGCTCTGCCTGCCGTATGGGGCTATCGACAGCATGACGGACTGTATAACAGATTACATCAACTTCTGTGAGGATATAGCCATCCCCACACGCACTGTCCGCTGTTACCTCAACAACAAGCCCTGGATCACCAGCCAGCTGAAGGATCTACTTAATAAGAAGAAGCAGGCCTTCAACTCTGGTGACAAGGACGAGGTGAAGAGGGTGCAACGGCAGCTGAAGGTCTAGCTAAGGCAGCGCCAGGAGGCCTATGAAAGGAAATTGGAGGTTAAACTTCAACAGAATAACAGAATACAGAATTTATTATTACCATTTATTTTTTACTCTTTGTTATTATATTATATTGTGATGAGTGAGCTACTGTTTCCAAATAATTTCCCTTGTGGATCAATAAATTTGCTAAGTATCACTTTCCATTTTAACTGTTCGGACAATTCACACCAGAAGTGTCATACGTGCGTCCAACGGCCGTCATTACCGTACGAGCTGCTCAAAATAGGTTGGAATTCTAATTTTGCAGCTTCAACGGAGCGTCTCCAGACTTTTTAACAGGGGATAGAGAGGAAATGGGCACGTGGTCTCAAAATAATCTTCCGATACCCTTTCAAAATACATTTGCTAAAACCACTACAGTTGCTTTAACACCATGCGTCACATCCTAGAGCTCAGGAAATAACTTGTGATGGACTACGGAAAGTTTACAGCAGTGGAGGATAAATATAAAACACTTCACGGCATCAGATAGCAACTTTACAAGAACAACTTCTGAAGGAAAAGGTGTGTGGTGCAGACAACCAAAGTTAAATGGTGAGTGGCTTAATTAATGCAGCACTGCAGATATGGCTTGTTATCGTTGGAAGGCATCTCCCTCTCTCTCTCTCTCTTCTTGACAACGTTTGTATTGTGATTTAAAACACATAATTCATCCAATCAAGAATGAATACATAAGCAATGTAAAAAGTTTAGTGTTTAAACGTGATAATACACAGAGGCTGGCGTCACAGGAGCAGCTCTGCTGCCTCTGGTGTAAAATGAAGCTTTTAAAAGTATGTGCGTATGCAGCTCTGCCTACGTTACGTGTCGCTGAAGCTCCTGGTGTAAATTCCAGGTAATAATAAAGGGTTACTAAAACATGTGTGAATAAAAGAAAACACTCCAGGTATGTTTTAGAGGAGGTAACAACATTATATGGCTTAAAGCTGACTGGAGTCTATTTTATGTAATAGAGGAGTTTTAAACTGTTTGTACAGCCGCTTTAAAGGTGCACTATATAACTTTTCTGATGGTGGAAGCGTCTCCATGGAGATATTATGCCTATAATCTAGCACAGTATGGTTTTATATTTGTCAATCTTTCATTCATTGCTCAAAAATATATTGACAAACCCGTATTCTTGATGTAATAAATAATTTTTTTTAAATATTGGAGGTCAGAAAAAGAAAAACTCAAGCTTGGTCTCTGCTGGGATAAGAAATCATGTGGAATTTTAATTTTTCAAACCCTTGAGGCAGGAAGATTTTTGTCCCATCTCTGGTTAATATTAGATCAGTTCACGGTGTATTGGGCTACATAATAAGCAGAAGATTAGGACTGCTTGTTCAGTATTTCCCACTGGTTTATACTAAGACTATTTAATACATTTTTGGGGTGTATAAATGTCAGTTATTGCTTCTTTTGAAAAAAAACCAAAAAAACACAAAAAAACCCCACAATGCTACAATAGATTATCACTAGGCCTGTCTAGCCATGCACATTCCTAAAACTATTTGAGCTTGAGCCTCTGTGCTCAGTGTTAAACTGAATAAAACCCACCTTGTGTGAATAATAATAAAAAAAATATATGTATGATAGGCCAACATTAATAATTTGTATCTTTTATTTTACACTCATATTTAGTTTGCGGGACTGCAGTTTATCATCCCACCCACCCACTCCCGCATTGTGCAGTCCCACTCCTGCGTCCCATGCCGCACTGTTTTGCGTCGGGGGTGCAGGGCTCTACCTGTCACTATAATTACTATATTGATATATCATCCAATAAATGAACGTTGGGACAGTATGTTTTGGCGGTCAGTATTTGTCGTGTGTACACTTTTTTTGGAAAAACAGGGAGATTTTGGGAGATTTGTAATACAATAAAATTTGAGCTGTGTCAGGTTGAAGTTACTTCTATGGCAAAATATTGGTTAATTCTGTTATTTCTTTATTGCAGCTCAGGGCTTTTTAACAATGCTGTCTATCTAAAATGGTGAAAACTGAGATGATTTTGCATTATTTTAATTGAGTCAATTAAAGGTGTACTATGTAACATTTTGGTTGGGGGTCAGTCACCTGCTTGTATCTGTGGGTATGTTATTGCTCTGCCTGAAAACTCCACAGTATGACATTAAACAGCTCTACCTTACATTTATTCAGTTACAGGTGGTTTTATGGCTCAAAAATACCTAGAAAAACAGGCATTCTGACTGTGAGTGGGGTTGCCTCTCCAGAGATCTGACCTGCAACTTGGTCTGGTTTGGTCTTCATGAAGATAGAAAAGTTTAATACCATACTGTGAAACATTCCAGACAAAGCAATAACATCTCCATTAAAAAAAGTAATTGATGGACCCTCCACCAGAAAAGTTACACAAAGCACTCACCATATCTCTCTGGACTAATATACCGTACTTCAAAATTTGTTATTATCACATATATTAGCATTACCATTTTTTGTAGCTTGTGGGTAGATTATGGGGGTAAAAATTACACTAATGGGGGCCACTATAGTCCCCAAATTTTAACCTTCCGTCATGTCACTTCTGTCATCACCATTTCATCTTTGCACTTTTTTTTCCTCCTTACGGCCTCTTGTATATAGCTTTATTTATTTTTACTTGTGCATACACATTTATATAATTATGCCTTATACCAGCCTCTTGCCCTTTATGGCAGCCCATTTCCGCCATTGAATTAAAAATAAAAGCCTCACAGAAAGTCTTAATTATGAGTTTAAAAGTCATAATGATGAGTTTAAAAGTCATAATTATGAGTTTAACCCAAAGTAGCCTGTGCCCATCAAAGCTCATCAATTCCCGGCCAGGGCCAGGAGACCGGGTGCACTGCAGAGCCAAAGGTGCTTCATGCCCTGTTTGGACGAAACCAGCTACCATGGACAGAGTAACATAGATGGACACTTTGCACGCAGTCATTCATATGGGATTTGTATGGATAGCCCTCTCTTTCTTGTCCTTTTGCAACATTCAGGTTAACAAGGAAATGGAGCTATGTGGAGATGTCCTGTGCTCCTGGAGGATGATCTTGCATGATCTTGCATGACAAGGGCAGATTCAGAGTTGACTTTAAAACTCGTAATTATGAGTTTTAAACTCATAATTATGACTTTCTGTGGGGCTTTTATTTTTTATTTACTGGTGGAAATGGGCTTCCATAATTTTTGCTACTTATTTTGAATGTATTAATACCATTTATATTTTTGCTCTTTGTTATTATAATACATTGTGATGCGTGAGGTGCTGTGTCCAAATAACTTCCCTTGTGTAAGTATAAATGGGAAACACTTCGCCTATGTGTATTGAACTACTACAAGCATTTTCACTATACACTTCTATGGCATAGCAGTCTTTCTCCAACTCTTGTAGCCTCTTCTGAAATCACATAAGAAAACAATATCTGTATTGTAGTGAAAGACAATAACAAAAACTCCATTTGCAATCATACATTATAAGCGGCTGTTGTCTTCATTCTCCCACACCATAATTTCCTGAGCGGCGCCCCCCTAACTGATTTTGTCATTAAAGCTCCCACGCGCTGGATGGCTGACTACAGGAGGTGTACCCATCCATCAGAGCAATGCCATAACTGTGCCATTAGGAAACCATCTGCAAGTAACAGGGCCCTATTGGCAACATAAGACTGGTGGAGGAGTGCAGGAGAGAGGGAGGGAGAGGTGGAGGAGGGGGAGAGGTGGAGGAGGGGGAGATCGTGGTGCGTTCAGGGCACTTTGGAGTGATTGATATGAACCATTACAGACAACATGGGAAGAGGAGCTAGTCAGGAGTGAGATTTGGGTCATTTGTTGAACAGGTGGCTAGAAACACAGACAAAAAAGGTTTGTTTGAGAGCAAAGAACAGCTGACAAAAGGTGTTTAGTATAGAGATTTCAACGCTTTTCTGTTAAACTATATTTTTTGGGTTTAGTGTTTATTGTGTAAACTTTCTGTGTGGAAGTGTGGAACAATTCACTATTTACTGCAGTAGAAGTAGAAGTATGATATATATACACAACTGATTATGGATACAAACAACTTCTTGCATGTTAAAATATACATTTGGTTTATTTATTAAAAAAAAAAATAATAAATAAAAAAAAAGACTAGGATTATCCTGCTTTCTGTAGTTGTGTCCTTAGGCTTAGGCTAGACACTTCATCTACATTGCCTAGTATGAACGTCAATGGAATTCTCGCTTCCGTTAGTCTGCCCCAGGGCAGCTGTGGCCAGTAGTGGCTGCAATAGTACAATAAATAATGACTACAATGTTGCATCAGTGCAGAGTTTTGCAGTGACAGTACAACCAACAACAACTAGCATGCTAATGTACACTTCCTGATTATTGGACAATAGAACACTCTCTAATTTGATGCAGACAGTACACAGCAAACTTATTTTGACCTCATGAGCTGCTTATACAATATATCTGTACTGGGGCAAGACATACTGTATTTTGTTTTAATACATGAGGAAAAAACTGATACAGGCCCTTTCACATGAAATCAATAATATAATTCCAATATATCAACTAGAAAAGCACTCAGAGAGCGCAGACCTCCGCCAAGCAGCTCAGTTTTCAAAGTGATCCAGAATCCAGGATTTCTTCTGGATCATCACCAAAATGTAATCATCTGTTGGATTTACCATTAGGAACATTTCCTGAAAATTTCATCAAGAGCCGTCCATAACTTTTTGAGTTATCTTGCTAACTAACTAACTAACAAACAAACAAACCAACAGACAGACTCAGGCGAAAACATAACCTCCTTGGCGGAGGTAATAAAACACCCAAATATACCCCAAAAAGATTCAAAGCCAGGGGTGTATCCTTGTAATGGTAAGTGCATGCATATTCACCAGCACAAGCAACGCAATGTACTTGTAAACACATGTAGACAGCAGCTCTCCTCTTGAGACCAGTAATCTGTTTTCAAAAGGCATTACACAACCAGACACAAGCTGACATGACAACTGACAGTACAGCTTAGGACTGTACAGACGTTGTGTTGACCCAAAGTAGAAGTGATAGATGGAAGGAAAAGGGAATGTTTTTAAAAGGAAAATCTGGCTTTGTAAAGTCATGGATTTCATCTTCTTTTTGCATAATTATGTTAAACTACAAACAGCATCTAGCAAAAGAGACATAAAAAAATGCATAGCACACTCAGATAGCCAGTGTCCAAAAGCTTTTTTTTTTTTTTTTTTTTTAAATAACGTTTCAGCAAAAAGCCTTCCTCAGAACATTTTTCTTGCTTTGGACCACAGTACACAATATGGTTGCCTGCCCAGGTGCTCATATCCCTCACCAACGAATGGGAGGTCACAAAGTGAGGTCACCCAGTGAGTTCAGCCCACACTACAACAGGAAACAACTGTTCTTTATAAAAACATTCTCATAAAATAACAAAATAAGAAAATACAAAAGATAGTTTGACCATATCACAAAAAGCATCTTAGGTCAAAGTCCACATTAAGTCCATGAGGTGCAAGAGTCTTAAGCTGGTGAATCCAGAAGTGTTCTTTTTTGACAGGAGCATTTCCAGATTCCCACCTCTAGGGGGCAGCTTTACATGTTCAATGCCAATATATCATTTTGGTTGAAATCTACAAAATGAGCTGCCACAGGATAGTTCATGTTTTTACATTTGATGGTGCCCCTATGTTCTGCAATTCGTGTTTTTAAAGCTCGGCTTGTTTTACCCACATAGGTGATCATATAAATGACAGATTTAGTATTGCAGGATATAATGCCTCTGAGGGGTATTTCTTTTCCAGTATGAGGATGCTTAAAGCTGTTACAGCGATAGGTGTAGTTGCACTGACTGCACCCACCACAGCGGCGATTACCATCAGGGATAGGAGTCAAAGTAGTTTGGCCTGGTGTAGTCTGGTTTGGAGGAAGGTAGGAATGTACCAGTCTGTCTCTATAAGGTTTCTTCCTCTTTTATACACCACTAGGGGGGGGGGCTCTTTAAAAGCCACACCCAAAGAGGTCAGTTTGAAATATATGCCAATGTTTAGTTATGATGTTTTTAAGCTGTTCTGCGGGTTTTGAATACACAGTTGAGAATATAATACACTTATTGGCATTGTTAGGGGAGTTGACATTAAGAAAACCAGACTTTGGTTTACATTTAACCTTTGTGGCAGCATAATTCAAAATACATTTCTTATAACCTCTTCGTTCAAAGTTTGTCATCATATTACTTAAATTTTTTTCCAAATCCTCATTTTTGTGGCATATTCTTTTAAGCCTACATAATTGGCTATATGGGAGACTTTTTTTCAATGGAAGTGGATGATTCGAGTCAGCTCTAAGTAATGAGTTTCTAGCTGTAAGCTTTTTGTACAAGTCCATATACAGCTGATTACCCTCTCTGATGATCCACAAATCCAAAAAACTCAAGCGCTGTTGATCAAAATCCATGGCAAAAATATAAATGGGGAGCACGAGTTCAGATAAGCAAAAAATGATTCAAGCCTTAGTTTAGTACCTTCGAACAAGCAAAAAATGCCATTCAAGTATCTCTTCCACAAACATAAGCTTTCTTTGAATTAATTTTCATTATAAATAAACTTTTCCTCAAACAGACTCATGTTCAAGTTACAGAATGATGGCGAGAAAAGGCTACCCATAGGTACTCCATCTTTCTGAATGTAAAATGTGTCTTGAAAAACCCAATAGTTGTTTTTCAGAATAAACCACACCATATCCAGGATGGAATTCAAAGACTTCAGTGTTCATTTTGGAGACATAATGTTTCATTGCCTCAATACCCCCATCATGTGGCAATGATCAAAACAGACCAAATACCATTCCTTTTCACTGGAAACACAGTCTATAGATTCAACAAAGTTTATCATGTGACCTGAATCCTTTATGAAAGAAGGCAAAGCTTCAGCTGCAGGTCTGATAATATTATCTATAAAGACAGACAGACTGGATGTAAGGGAGCCAATGCTGGCTACAACTGGTCTCCCTGGTGGATTTTCAAGACTTTTGTGTATTTTTGGTAATGTGTAAAAAGAGTAGTCGTAGGGCAGTCCACTTTTAAAAAGCTATACTCATTTTCAGAAATGTCACCATTCTGTAACAAAAGCTACAGAATGGTTAAAGCTTCATGAATAGAGTTCTTAAAGTCCTCTGTAGGGTCGCTTGGAAGTTTCTCATGGAACATATCCGACAATTGTCGCATGCGTTCCTTTATGTAGTCAGATTTGTTCATGACTACAGTAGCCCCACATTTATCAGCTTGTTTTATAATTATAGTTTCATCCTTTTCCAAATCATCTAAAGCAGATTGGTCTTCCTTGGTTAGATTTTTATAGGTTTGATAACAGTTTTTGTTTTTTAACATGGCATCAACATCATGTTCAACTAATCTGCAATAGGTTTCAATTGAATTATTTCGATTAGGAGGTGGAATAAAAATACTTTTACCTCTAAAATTGTTTTTTTGGATTGCATTTTCTGTTACAGACAAATTGGATGTCAAAGACTGATGGTCTACAGATGTGTTTTGTTTAAAGAATTCTTTGAGTTGTATATTTTTGAAAAACCTCAAGAGGTCTACTTCAACATCAAAGTCTTTAATAGTGTTAGTGGGCACAAAAGAAAGTTCTTTGTTCAAAACTGATATGTGGGACTTAGTCGGTGACTTACTCAAAAGGTTAAAAACAGTCAGTTGTTCTGGTGATGGACCCTGGACCGGGTCCATGGTCTTCGTTCTCTTCACACGTCGTGTGGGGCGCCTCTTGGTCTGTGTTGTCTTCTTATTCTGTTTCGTTCGTGCATGCTCGTGCATGTTGGATAAAAAACTAGAGCTCGATGCTGTTGATAGTTGGTCGGAGGAGAAATCTTCCCTTTGTGGTCTTCGTACCAGTTTTTTCTCTGTTGATCTCCAGGGATAGGTTTTTCCTTTCTTCTCTGTTGAACTTCCGAATCTTGATCTCTTTAATTTCTTTTGAAAGTTTAATTTGCATTTCTTCATTAGCTTTAAGAACATCCTTAATTTTCTCATCATTTACAGCCATTCCCAACATAGTTGATTTCTTCAAGGCTATCTGATTGTCCAGATCATGTAGATCTTTTTTTAGTTGATCAACCAGCAAAGTCATGAGGTCGAATGAACACTTATTTAATATTGCACACCAGCGGTCACAAAATGTATCTGTTCTTTGGCCCAACATGGGTTCCTTCTGCCACCGGAGACCTCGTGGGATAATTCCATGTCGTATACTGTATAGTCACTTAGGGTTATTGCGTGCAGATGCATCTTGGGCCGACATTTGGATAGACTTGCCAGTTCATTTGAAAGTTCATTTGGCTGACATGATGTTTGGTCAAACAAAGACTCACTACAGATGATCTCTTCTCTTTGTTGTTGGCTGAACTCAAAAATCCTGTGGTCCATCCGGTCAGTATTCTGCAAATCTGCTTGGAGAGACATCTTGTCCTTTTTTTTTGGGTGCTGTTTACAGGATAGTCAAATGAAACAGAAAATGCACACCAAAGTTCTTGTAGAGGTGCAAATGCAAGGAACAGCAATTTAAAAATTGGAATAAAAACATTAGGAATAAAGAATAAAAACATCCAGATTAAAACCAAAATGCCCATCATTTTGGTCTTAAAAACAGCAGCAGCTACAGAGAGAGGGGTGACAGTTTTCCAATGTAAAGTCAACTGGAGCCAGAGTCAATGGAGCTAGAAGAGCCCCCATGAACACTTCCTATTTGGAACGCGATGGCTAGCCGGTTAGTTATGTCCATGTATATATACAGTCTATGGCCCAAACTGAGACACAACTAAATAATCTTCTCCTTCAGGGGTGGTCTATGTCACTATGTAATTTTTCTGAAAGAGGGTGGGCACCTCCTTGTTTCCATGGAAATGTTTATGCTTTGCCTGGAATGTTTCCCAGTTCGGCATTAAACTTTTCAATGAATGGTGTTTTTATTGCTAAAAGAATACCTTGAAAAACATGCATTTTTGCTGTGAGTGGGCTCTCCTCTCAGATCTGACCTGTAAATTGACAGCGCATCACCTGTTTAATCCCATACTCTGGAACCATAGCAAAATCAGGAGGTGATGTACACTCCACCAGAAAAGCTACACAATGCGCTTTTATGTAAACGAGTTTTTATATATATATATATATATATATATATATATATATATATATATATATATATATATATATATATATATATATAAGTGGAGCTATGCCAAAATATATGGATTTGTTTTCCTCTTTTTCCACAGCCTTTTCTGAAATATTTAGGACAAAAATAAAAACAAAATAAAGATAAAATATATTAAATTACTGGCATTTCTAAAAGTCCTCCAACTGCTCTGAAACTTCTCCATTATGGTGGTACTCTTGATACATCACTCTTATGTTATATGTGCAGCCATTTTACAAACTTGTTCTTGTACTAGACCCTAAATTCGACTTAATATAAAAATGTACAATGTGCCATGTGCTTTAGTGAGAAAACGGGGAAACAAGACCACTTAATGGGCCTTGTAATGTACCACTCCACATGAAGGCCAATTCAATTTAACTGCTTACGATTAGATTTGAACAGTGCTATGGGGACCTGTGCTGCTTATAGAAACTGCAAGACAGCCCCCTTCAATTTTATATGAAAGAGAAAGGAAAGTTCAGCTAGTAGTCAAGTCTTGTTTTGACTTTTACCAAGAAAGATTGAACAATTGAAGGCGTAGCATAAAGTGGTGCATTTGATTCATGGTTCCCAGCGTTGATTTAAAAGACCAAAAATCAATGCGTGGCTACTAAGTGGACATGTAATGTAATTATGGTGCATTTTACTGGTATTGAGTCATGTCGCAGGATGTCCATGTTCTGAGTGGCTTTGTATAGAATGGTATTGGATTCAGTCACACACAAAAATGTCTATAGCTGTGTTGTCCTCTAGACCATTTCTTTGTACTTTTTTAAAGGTTGGGAAATATATCGTAAATGTCCTTCTAGGGATGGACTTTGCAAATTAGCCCTGGCTTTAAATCTTGTAGTATGTGACACATCTAATGTACATACTTGTCCCCATCAAATAAATACATTTAAAAAAGGTTCCAGTATTGATATCGACTGGTATCGATTGATTTTTGTCAGTATCGGTCACTAAAAAAATCCCCAAATCTAGTCCATTAAATTATTAGTACACTGCATCTTTTCAGACCTTCTCAGACCCTTGTGAAGATGCATTTTTTGGGCCTGGATTGTAAAAGCTAAATATTGGATCTATACAGTGACGTGCGGTCAGAGGAGGCAGGGGAGGCAGTGCCTCCCTTGTCAATCATGAAAAGAAGAAAGGATTTATTATAAATTCAAATAAAAAATAATAATTATCAGCTTGTATGTATTTATTATTAACCCCTTCTCCAGTCCAAAACATGTTTTTTTTTCTTGTTTCAATAATTGAATATGGCAGAATTTTCGTTTGTCCCGTTCAAATGCAATGAGAAGGTGCGCCATGAGGCACCAGACTCCAGTGCCTCCAGCCGCTCGATCCCTAGCAAAGTGGCTAAGTTGGCTAACCCACTGTATATTGCCGATAAATGGCCCTCAAACTCTCTGATTATATGCTCTGTCTTTCCGGAATCTTTATAATGTATGAAATGTATTTCTGTAATGTGTTCAGGCTCGCAGATCAATCATAAAACCTCAGTAAAAAGCTCACCAGGGGAGGCAAACAGTACTCGTGCCTCAACATAGAGGGCGCTTGTGAGCACAGAGATTCTTGACCTGCCGCCGCTATGCGCCAAAACAACTACATCATCTTCTTCGTTCTTTTTTATATTGCATTGGGACACCTGTGTCTTTGATAACAAAGTCCACCAATGTGCAGGGGGATTGTAAACAGTGGAACAATTTTCTTTGAGACGTGCTTTATTTTGATTTAGCCTAAATGAAATTAAAAGTCCTGCTCACGATATGCGCGAGTTGACACAGGACCCGCGGATCGCTAAAAGCGCAACTTGAGGAAGAGAAGAGAAATAGAGAAGGAGCGTGCTGTTTTCCGTGCTGATGAGCACCTACATTTTGTACCGTTTGTCCACAGCGTATCAATGAAATAACGTATCCAGCATGGACGAGGCAAGCCGCGTGCCTTCATGGATTTGTTTTCACCTGCTGCAGTGCACAGGAGAGATGAGGGTGCGCTCACGATGACACAGGTAGACTCCCAGCATGATCCATGCTTATTTATTCACAAACTTTCTTAAAAAGCGTGTTTTTCATGAGTGATTTGGAGATTTCAGGCAAGATACAAAAAATCCAAGTATAACGCGTCCACGTTACGCATAAATGCACAGCTACAGAGCGCGCGCGGGAGCGGCTTTGCTAAAAAGCATATAAATTAGTCTGTTTATTGCAAAAAATACCTTGTTCCCAGTTTTGAAATACTGAACAACAATCATATTTTATTTTTCCTTTTTTTTAATTGAAGTTTTTGTTCTTTTGAATTAAGAATATAGAAAAGCCCTGGTGTAAGTAAGTCTGCTGCACTGCTGCATATAATATAATATATAGTTGTGTCTATCAAATGATGATTTTTTTTTTTTTTTTATTGGGGGGGGGGGCGAATTTGCATTTGTAAATCTGACGCTAAAAGCATTTGTGCCTCCCCAGCTGTCAACCTCACCGCACGTCACTGGATCTATATATATATAAAATCGGCCCATCTTTACTGAAATATTTTCTGTTGTCTTACCTGAGAAGAGGCTGGAAGATCACAGTTATGTTCCTTGCTCCTGGTTTACAGACAAACTTCATCTCTCCACCTTCGATCAGGTTGTCATCGGCACCACCTGGAAAATATAGGACAATAGTTTTCAAGTTAAGATCTACCTTTTACATTTAGTTCAGCAGAGATTGACAATTCCAGAGCTGAAATCACCCAAATGATTCTAGTGAAGGTGCACTTCCCGTATTACCACATGACATGCAGGGTTTGTGTGTTTTTAATGAGGAAACAACATTATAACATAGATTAAAAAACAGCATAATATGGGCCCTTTAAACAGAAGAGAAGCACCTGTTCTACACAATGGAACAAACACAGACTTAAAATCATTCATACATCGTCCATAAACCAATCCCAGAGCTCCGGAGAAGATGAACTCACCGATAAAAGGGTTAATCAGAAAATCATTGTCACGTAACCTGCTCTGAAACCCAAGCGCCAAGACAGCGGGGACTTTGTGAAGGAGGAGCAGTCAAGAGGGGGCACAGGATAGACAAAGAACAGCCAAGCTCATTACCTCCATTCAACCTGAAGTAATCCATATAATTGACAAGCACCAAATTGCACCATATTGTCAATACAGATGTCCATGTGCATAGATGTGTGTATAAGAAGGGTATAAGAAAGATATGATATGCAGTGGTGGTACATGAAAATAAAAAAATGTAAAGTACTGTATTTAAAGGTGCATTGTGTAACTTTGCTGGTGGAGGGTTTGTGAAACACTTTTCTTCATGGAGATGTTATTGCTTTGTCTGGAATGTTTCACAGTACGTTTCACAGTATTTCTATCTTCATGGAGAGCAAACCAGGCCAAGTTACAGGTCAGATCTGTGAAGAGGCGACCCTACTCACAGTCAGAATGTCTGTTTTTCTAGGCAATTTTGAGCCATAAAACTTTCTGTAATTGAATAAATATAAGGTAGTGCTGTGTAATGTCATACTGTGGAACATTCCAGGCAGAGCAATGACATACCCATAGAAACAAGCAGATGACGGACCCCCAACCAGTTACACGTGCACCTTCAAGTACAATTTTTAGGTATCTGTATTCTACTTATGTGGATATTTACTTTTCTTCACTACATTTGAGAGCATGTATCTGTACTTTCTACTCCACCACATTTTTAAACAGGACTGAAAAGTTAAAGTGTTTTTTATTATTGTCTGATACCTCCTGAAAAGGCTGAGGGTTTATTTTTATCAAGTTCATATTTGAGCAATCAAAAATATACAAATAAAACCTGCTAAAAAATGACTAACTCAAATGTTTCTGTTGAACAAAATTCAGCTATTATCTTTATCACTACAAATCACTACATTTGAAGTTTCATTCAACCTCAAAATCTGCCTGAAATACTTTTGCTTATTACTCTTTAAGTACATTTTTAAACAGGTACTTTAATACATTTAGATTTTTTCATGTGATACTTTTACTTGAGCATTTTCTTGCTCCTGTATCTGTACTTTTACTTAAAGGTGCACTGTGTAACTTTTCTGGTAGAGGGCCCGCCAGTTACTTGTCTCCAAGGAGATGCTATTGCTTTACCTCCAAAATTCCAAAGTATGGCATTAAACTTTTCAGTCTCAATAGAAACAAAGAGGAGGCGCCACCAGGGCAATTTACAGGTGAGATCTGTGAAGAGGCGAATGCATGTAAATGTTTTTTTTTTTTGTTTTTTTTTGTTTTTTTTTTCATTTTATAAAAACACCCATAACTGAATAAATGCATCTTATATGAGTTTAATACCATATTTTGGAACATTACTGGCAAACAATATCATCTCCATGGTAGCGGACCCTAATATGAAAAGTTACACAGTGCATCTTTAAGTAACAAAACTGAGTACTTCTTCCACCACTGACGATAGGCAACCACCCAATGCATCCAAATGCAGAGCGCTGGAGCAGCGGTGCTGAAGAAGAGACAATAAAATTCATTATTTGACTGCCCTGATGTAGTTCTATGATAGAGTTTCATGGCGGGCGCTAAGCAACAATACGACCAGGAGCGTGGAAGATCAGATAATGCAGTAAATACCTATCTACAATCAAACCAACGCTGGAACAATAAAAGTGCGCACAGGCAAATCTTCATAAAAAGTTTCATATCTTTATTATGGGGCAAACACACTGCTGTGATGTTATTTTGTGGTGGTAATAAGATGCTTAACAATACATGAAATCACAGCAAAAAATGTTGATGTAAGTGGTTTGAATTTGTAATTTTTCAAACATTGAATTACTTGTTTAGGTTTTGTTTTTTTTTACTTTTGTTTCAAGCTAAATTATCTGTCTATGTTTGTTTTTTGGCTTTTCCTGTATATAAGTAAATTTAAAGTAGTCCATGGTTTCAAAAATTCCAAAAATTCCTTCTTGTTACTATGGAAATGTTATTCTTTGCCTTTAGTCTTCCACGGACTAGCATTAAACTGATCTACTTCTATTCAGACAATCGAAAATGCACTCAAGCCAAATTGTAGGTCAGATCTGTGTAGAGGCATCCCTGCTCACAGCAAAAAAAAAAAACAACTGCAAAGAAATGAATGTTAAATAGATATGTTTAATGCCATACTGAGGAACATCCATGGTAAAGCAACAGCTCCATGGAAAAAAGTAGACAGCGTCGTCTCCACAAGCACCAAAGTAACACAGTGTATTTTTAAATACATCTCAACAAAACAAAACTAGTACAAGATATACCCCACCTTAACACATGTGATATCGTGTTTCCCAGTGATGGAGCCTAGATTGAGTTTTAAAATGGCTGCATGTGAACACTGAATCGCGTCTCAGATCTCTATTCTTCACAAAGGCTGCCGCGCTTGTAAGAGATGTTTCATTTCGCTGTCCAATATGCCCCCGAAAAGCCTGTGTGAAATAACAAAGCTACCGTGCAGGGGCCCTTGCTTTACCTGCTGCAAAAGGAAGGGCCCTGTATTCAAATGCATATCACTGTATTGTTCCATGTGCAAAGCCTGAATTAAATTTATAATAGAACAAGTTTCACTCCAAAGTATGGAACAGAAACACAACCCTTTTCCACTTTTTCATTAAAGTGACAAGAGAAACTTTCAATTTTCCAAACAATAGCTTTCAAATCAAGGTCTTCTTGATCGTGATCTGTTTTGGTGAAATTCATTCAGAGTATAAGCTTATATTCTTGTTCTTACGACAGTAGATCAGGCTTCTGTCACTCCATCTTTTCACACATGCTTTAGTGCCAATTCAATTAAGACTCAATTACAGGCAAATACTTATCTACAATCAAACCAACACTGGAACACAATTGAAATACGCATAGGCAAATCTGCATAAAAAGTTTCATATCTTTGTTATGGGGAAAACAGTGATAGTAAGATGCTTAAAGGTGCACTATGTAACTTTTTGGTTGGGGGTCCGTCACCTGCTTGTTTCTATGGATATGCCATTGCTCTGCCTGGAATGTTCCACAGTATGACATTAAACAGCTTTTATTCAATTACAGGTGGTTTTATAGCTCAAAAATATCAAGAAAAACATTTCGCATTCTGTCTGTGAGCGGGGTTGCCTCTCCACAGATCTGACCTGTAACTTGGCCTGGTGATATTGCCTACTTGTCTCCATGGAGAACATTCAAGGAAAAAAATAATAACATCTACCCTGAGTCAAGCAGGTGGCGGACCTTCTCCCAGAAAAGTTACATAGGGCATCTTTACACAGGGCCCATATTACGCCATTTTCTGATCTGTGGTATAATTTTGTTTCCTCATGAAAAACAGACCGGGACTTGTGTTTTGTTTCATTTACACATGTTTAGCACACAAATCCTGCATATTTAGGCTGAGGTCATCTCTCAAACAGAAAACACTCTGTTCCACCTTGTGATGTCATGTTGGTAATAATGATAATTTCAGCCCTGGAATTGCCAGTCGCTACTAAACAAATGATAAATGGTAGCTGTTAACTTGAAAACTCATGATCAGTTTAGGTGAAATTGATTTGCAATACATTATAATCTTCTTCTTACTACAGTAGATCAGTCTTCTGTCTCTCAATCTCTTCACACATGCTTTAGTGCCGATTCAATTAAGACTCAATTACAGACAGCTAAACAAAGCTACCGCCAGCACACAACCACCCCTGCTACCGACCGTGCCTACCATCTTAGTTTTTTTCTTCTCTCAGTAGGGATGTAACAGTAACTGAAGTTTCGTGATATCCTATCGTCCTTTGACCATACGATCATGATATATTCAATTATAGACTTCTTTGCTTAAATTCATTGTTTTGTTGTAGCAGCAACTAAAAAACTACGGTACATAGACCTTTTTTTATGCAAATCACTTAAGTTTCCACAAATACCATCAACTTCTAACAGATCCTGGCAAAGTTAGCGTGGCTTTTCTGCTCCGTAACCCCCAGTCGCACAGGAAACTGACTCTTGCAAATGTATTTCCAGTGACAGTGACCAATTTAATTTCATGGTCTAAACATCTGCAACCATGTCAGACCAAGCAGTGGGAAAAGACCCCATTGATCCGTGGGGTCTGCAGCAGCTGCCGACAGGGTGTAGTGCTAATGAATATTAAAGGAGCAGTATTAATATGCATGGAGCTTCTCACTGTTGGCTACAAGTGACAGGGGCTTTCACTTTGAGGTCAGGAAACTGTGAGACAACTGTGCGCCAGGTGTAAAGGTGCACTATGTAACTTTTTGGTTGGGGGTCCGTCACCTGCTTGCTTCTGTGGATATGTCACTGCTCTGCCTTGAATGGTCCACAGTATGACATTAAACAGCTCTGCCTTACGTATAACAGGTGGTTTTATACCTCAAAAATACCTAGAATAGCAGGCATTCTGACTGTGAGCGGGGTTGCCTCTCCACAGATCTGACCTGTAACTTTCCCTCTATTGGTTTGGTCTTCGTGATGATAGAAAGGTTTAATACCATACTGTGAAACATTCCAGACAAAACATTAACATCTCCATGAAAAAAAGCATTTGACGGACCCTCCACCAGAAAAGTAACACAATGCAGCTTTAAACTTGTTATTTTGTACCAGAGGAAAGTATTTGTGGATGTTTTTTCTGGATGGGTCCCTTTGTGTGGCGCTGATCCCGGATTAGTGCAGGAGCGTGGGGCAGAGGAGGTGTGGAGGTGGAGTGGAGGAGGTGGGGGCTGAAAGCTGTAAGTGACATTCTAATGTGGCCAAATCCAGCCTCAAATCCCCCACGAGGACCAGAGCATGTCCGGAAACACAAATGACAGGCAGCTTCTATCTCATGGAAACATTAGATTCAGGAGTTAAAAAATGCTCTTAAAAGGTGCATTGTGTAACTTCTTTGTCTCCATGGAGATGTTATTGCTTTGCCTGGAATGTTACACAGTATAACATTAAACATCAATCTAGCATTTATTTCGTTACGGGTCTTTCAGTTGAAAAAAATACCATAGAATTGTGCATTTCTACTGTTTCTGAAGTCACCTCTTCACAGATCTGACCTGAACCCTCTACCAGTAAAGTTACACAATGCACCTTTAAGTACTTCTGTGGATCTATTCTACAAGATTATCCAAAGAATATTTTTTTGAAACAGATTTGATCCTTGGTTTTAAATGAACTTTTGCTACTTAGCTGTTAATGATTAAAGACCATACAGCCATCTTGCCTTATCTTGGAAGCAAAGCAGTGTTGGGCCTGGTAACCGGCATGGGAGGCCACTGGGAATATCAGGTACTGTAGTAGGGCAGCAAAGGCTCTAGTGCAAACTGTTGTTGTGTTCTTAGGCAAGACACTACACCCGCCTTGCTTTGAGTGAGTGAATGTATGTACGTGTTTCATGGGTAATCATGCATTATCAGGTTGTCTACATCTTCAAAGCTCAAAACGCCCTGTTCCACCTTGTGATGTCATGAAGCGGTAGTTTTCAAGTTAATACCTACCTTTAGCCTTTTGTTCAGTGGACATGGGTAATTCAATGGCAATTATCCAAATGAGTCTAGTGAAAGTGTATGGAGTTTAAAAACAGCCTGTATTACCTCATGACATCATAAGGTGGAACAGAGTGTTTTCAGTTTGGGAGAACTCTATGGTCTTCTAAATGTGCAGGGGTTGTGTGAATGAAACAAAACACAACTCCAGGTATGTTTGTGATGAGGAAACAACATTAATATAAAATTATGACCTGTTGAATTAAATTTAAATTGTTTATTGTTATTTATTACTATTTACATATTATTTTTAAGTATGGACTACATTTAAGATACCTATATTTTAAGAATTTTAGATAACTAGAATCAAATGAGCAATATGACAACAACATAGTATGTGACATGAATGATAACCACAATCCCATAAAAAAAAAAAAAAAAAAAAATCACATCACCTTTGAACCTTTGCATAAACATCACCTGCTGCAGAAAATCCAATTGCGTTCAGTGAGCTCTCCTGACACACACAACAACAACAACAAAAAGACTGAACTATAACTACATGCGTACCATATGCTCCCACACATCGCCATGACATCCGGCTAGCCTCCTGCGGCGCGTTAGCATGCACTCCCCTAACCCACATGTAATCAAGTGAAGCAGTGACTTAGTGAAATTGCATTAGACACACTTTCCTGGGTCTGATGAGAAATGGGTCTGATCCGGAGATGAGATCCGGACCGAGCTCAGATTTGGGGCAAAAGAACAAATGTGTGATCAGTTCTTTAACACCTCAAGCTTCCCCAGAGACCGCCATGTTTCACTATTCAACTGTGAACTTGTAAGAGGTGAGCTGAGAGGGGGCCTATCTGCACAGACAGAGCTATAATTCTGTATTTATGACTGTTGGTGTTGAAGTCTAAATTTTAGATTGGGTGCATAGTAAGTGGAATAGATTGTATGAATAATTTTCTGGTGTAGGAGTGGAAAATAGAAAATTGGAAATAGTCTTGTGCAAATTACAATATTGATACAAAATAACTGGAGGCAACAGTTTTACCTTTCTGTGAACTGTTGGCATCACTAATAATGTGAAATTAAGACGATTGCTAACTAAAATAGACAATAGTGGGGAGACACAGAAACACTGATTTAAAGTTGTATTATGTCACTTTTCTGTTGGAGACTCTGGCGTCTACTTCTACTACTGCTTTGGCTGTAATGTTCCGCAGTATGGCATTAACCTTATCAATCTTGCATTTAATCAATTAAAGGTGTTTTACTGCTCAAAGAATTCCCTGAAACCATAGACTGTATAAAGAAGTGGACTAAGGGAGTGTGACGTCATCCGTAGCATTCGGCTCCGGTCAAATGAAGCTAATCGAGGTTAGCAGTTATAGGGGCAAATTTGGAGACGAGTTCCATATTTGTAATTTCAACCGTGAGTATAATAGCAAAAAAAACAGAAAAAAAAAAACAGAGCAAGGCTGTTGAAGGTAACACTCATACCTGCTCACACCGTTGGTTTAGCAGGGAGCAGATGATAAAACCTGCTGCTAACACTAGCAGGACAAACATTGGGAGAAAAAAGGAGTGGGCTCTCCTTTTCACAGATCTGACGTGTAACTGTCAAATGGTGTCCCTTGCTTGTCTCCATGGAGATAGATAAGTTTAATGCCATACGACGTAACATTCAGGCAAAGAAATGTTTCTCTCTATGGAGAGAAACAATTGGTGGACCTTCTGCTAGAAAGGTGCACCTTTAAACCAAAATTGATTAGCAGTTTGAATTAAGTGCTTTGTATGCAGTTTTAGCTAACATTTTTTCACTATTTACAAACAATTCTACTAGTAAAAGATATCTGTGTATATGACATGTTACAATCATTTTGAACACCAATAGAAACTTGTAAGAATTCTCTATCATTGTAATAAATGTATTCATGTCAAAGTAAACCACAGCCCTAAAATGAGCTGCTGCAATAGTATCTCTTTGTGTCAGTAATGAATGAATCTCCGGTCAGTCCTGGGCCCCTCATTTGGGCTCCGTCTGTCTTCATGTCTGATTGGATCCTAATCAGAGCCTTCTATTATTAAAACACATCTGATAGAAAGCTACCTGCTGCTCCAAGTTCACACCTCTGCACTGGAAAACCCTATCAATAAATAATATCATAAATAAATCCAGGTGTAAATTGAGTGGGATAAATTATTTAGACTTGGTGTGGCATAGACTGTGCCTCTGTGGCCCTGTTATAATGAATGCACAGCTGTCATTGTGTATGTGATAACAATGCTACATGAATATTGATATTATGGTGGGTTCTTCTGAGACTCGAATCCAGACAGGCTCAAGATGGTGGCTAATTGACTCATGAACTTACAAAAGTCAAGTCTGCTTCGATCAACAAGTTTAAAATCTTTAAATGGGGAACTTTGGAAAGTACAAACCATTAAACCTGCTTAAAAATATAAATAAATTAGCAAATTAAATAAATAATAAGCAATAGTATTTAGAATTCTACTTATCTATTGACAGTTTGCAGCTGTTCTCATCCACATTCCCTGGGGGTGTGATGCTAACTGTAGGCTCTCCTCTGTCTGAGGCTTTATTAGACTTTAACCTGAGCTTTATTTGAGCACAATCTCACCATAAAGAACTGACTTAGCTGGAACTACAATGGGTAAGCAGTTTTTGTAGCCTACTATTACACAAGTCTCTTTCAAAAAACATTACAGTCACAAACTAGCTAGGATTAGCCAATAATTTTTCCGTTACTCACACTCACCTAAACAGCACCATGAACTCGTATTGATCACAGGCTCCTGAAAATGTGTCGTTTAAAGTTATTTTGAATTTTTTCTTGCGTTTTCAGACTATATTAACACTATTTTGACAATGCTAATGTGTGCATTGTGTCACCATGGTACCTCCTATACATTTCACAATTAGAGATACTTCAAATATACAATTATACAAAAGAATAATAATGAGTATAATACAAACTCAACTGTTAAACTGCCAAAGGAGCCTTGCCTTTCTAAACCATTGGCTACTCTGGACAAGGCAGGTCACAGTAACACATCCAGACAAGTGAAATAGGTGAAGTGCCTTGCTCAATAACACAACAGCAGCTCAATTACTTAATTACTTAATTAAGCAACCTAGGGACCGATTAGCTGTCATAATCATAAGAAAAACGACAGACACTGTTCTACAACAGTTGGAGTTTTCATGTTCTCCCTTTGTCTGCCTAGGCTTTCACTACCACTAAGAACATGTACAGTATAAGAGGGTATTTTCATCCCCTGAAGATTCCAAATTTCCTGATTAAAAAATAAAGTGTAAAAAACCAAACTGAACAATATTACGAAAAAAATACGACTTGTTGTTTTACCATATTACCTATCCCTTGTTATCAATAAGATCAATATTTGAACTGAACCAATCTTCCTCCTAGCTAAGCACACAGAAACACATGGACAACACTAAACCAGCCCTGCTTACATACCCCCAAAAGACATGCATTTGTTGTTTAAGCTGCTTTTGAGACAAGCCTAAGGTCCAAACACCACACATCTTCCTCCGACATGTCCTTCTCACACCCTCTACACACAAACTCCCTTTCCTCCCATTTGTTCATCCCTCCATCTCCTCCAATCAGCAAGAGCCAGATTAAAAGTAAACACAGAGGTGACAGTCAAAGCCGGCGATAATGACAAGACCAATGCTGATTAAAATTAGCCTCGGGTTGAGAAAATACACGGCGCTCCATCCTGCTGATTAAATGTCTGCTCTGTGTAAACCAATGGCACTTCGTTGTGTTCTCCTTCTGTTGTCCTCTGCCTCCTCGACTGCTGCCTGAATGTTCTGAATGATAATGACATGTTTAAGCCAAAAACGTCAACACTCTTTAATATAAACTTGTTTTTGTGGGGAAAGTTTAACAAGAAGTGTTTGATTGAAATTACAGTTTTCGCATGAGGGTAAATGTGCTTTGAGCAATGCACATGTCAGCTGTGCTAAAAGAGTATTCTCAAAATACTGGTCACAGTTTTCCGTACATGTTTTACTGGTTAATGGAGAAACAGAAGGAAGAACATCCAAGACTTCTGCATATGAATATAATAATTACTAATCAATACTAGACAATATTACAATAGGCTCTATTCACGCTTACCGGAAAACACATGGATAACAACTTCCGGTGGAGTTACTGGGTGTGTGATAAAACCGTGGATTCAGCAGCAGCGGCTTCACAACCTGCCAAAGTTTTCCATGGGAGACTTGACTCTAATAGCATCTTCGATGTCACTTCATGCAGCTGGTTTTAACTGTTGAGCTGACGAACATAACGGAATGCTACAATGACAATGACAATCTTTTTTTTTTTATCAAGTTAGACATAATACACAATTTAACATCCAATTTATAAAAGGAAATAAGAAAGAATACAATGACATCTAGATGAAGAAAACCAGACCATTTTCTCAGTTTTCCAACTACTATCGCCAACAGAGCCCTCCAGAAGTCATCATCCGCATGTTTTCAAAAGTCTTCTGGCTTTGTGACGTAAGCATGAATAGAGCCAATACAATACAAGACAATGCTACTAAAATACTAAAACTTTACTTTCATAAAACATAACCCTTAAACACAAAATGTTGATAGAAAGGAAACTGCTTGAATGTCGTTACTACATTGATAATTTAAAAAAGTAGGAAGTCATTTTCAAGACCAAGCCATTTTGATTACCAAGATTACCAGGTTATTCATATTGTACACTGTCAAATACATAAAATAATTGCTTGTACCTATTTTTCCCATGTACTTGAGCAAAATTTGTCTCACCCCAACAGATATTATATAAGCAACTATTGAGGTCAAAATAAGTCTGCTGTGTAGCATCTGCATCCAATTATAAAGTGTTTTATTGTCTGATAATCAAGAAGAAGTTTGTGTTAGCATGCTAGTTCTAGTTAGCATTATTCTGATTGCTTCTGTTGTGAAAAGGGCTTGTACATTTATTGTTGTGAATAATTAGGATGCTCAGAATGCATAAGGTAAGTGAGGGATAACTTTGGACCACTGCAGACTAGAAATCAGGTGCAGAGCAATAAATAAATTAACAAACAAATTACTGTGACTATAAAAGCAAATGGGGTTAAGTGTCTTGCCCAAGGACATTACAACAGCATTACAGCCATTATAACAGCCAAGATTTAAATCAGCAACAACTAGAGGGACAGAGGAGCTCATTCTCCAACAGTCTCCTACAGCTCCGCTCATACAGTGAGAGATACAGGACTACATTCATACTATAATACTCCCTACAAGTGTACAACAAATCACCCTTATGTAACAGATAATACTCCCTACAACTGTACAACAACTCACCCTTATGTAACAGATAACACTATGTCCTGTCAGTCATCATATCATCTTTGCATTGTTTTCCTTATGACTTCTTGTATATAGCTGAGATATTTTTATTACTTATATTCTACTTTATTTTGACTTGTACATATACATTTATATAATTAGGCCTTATTTGACATCTGTATATGTATATTTAAAGCAGAGCCATTATGCAAAATGGACTTTTCAGAGCTTTATAGTTGTTTCCCCTTCTCATTTACCCTCTTGAAGATGTATATGCCCACTGCTCTGTACTATTTTGACTTGTACATATACATTTATATAATTATGTCTTATTTGACATCTGTCTCTTGCTATCTTTTTGCTACTTATTTAGAATTTATTATTACCATTCATATTTTTTACTCTTTGTTATTACAACATATTGTGATGTGTGAGCTACTGTTTCCAAGTAATTTCCCCTGTGGATCAATAAAAGTCTCCACTCATCCACTACAAATACCCAAGCCACTGTACCACCGGTGTTTCATTATATTCCTACTCAAAATAGAAAAAAATGAATACGTTGAATACATGTAGTAGAGCAATAGTAGTAGGAGTATGCCGTTGTTTTGCGTAGTCCATGATATGCAGAAGCACCGAATATCTGCTTTGGTGCCGAACACAAATAAAGCTTTCCTCGGTAATGGCCTGTCAGGTACCTTGAGTTTTATCTCCACTCCAGTTATGTCACCGTGGGAACAAAGCAATTCCAGTTTGGCTCAGCGCAGGGGGGAGTCTGTTATCCTTCGGTGACAACCCAAAAGCTCCAGTGCTCCAGGATCCCCACTTACAGAGTGCCAGTCAATTACAACAAGCTGTATGTGTCACTTATTTTGTCATATGCAGAGAGGCGTTTGTATTGGATGGACAGGAGCACGAAGTCTATTGTAAAGGGCCCATATGAAATCCCTGACAGGTTAATATGGCAGAGAAAGGAAATGTCCACAGAAATGTTATAAGAAGTGTTGCTCGAATAGTTTTTTGTATTGTAAATGCTCTTTGGTGTTTGGGAACAAGAGGCCTAAAGCAACAATGTGTAACTTTTTGGACGTGGCACCTGAATGATTCCATAGAAAATAGAAAGTTAAAACTGGGCTTCAGAACATTCATCATTGGAGATAGATGGATGTTACGCCATACTGTGGAATATTATAGATAAAGGAACAATATTACCATGGAAACGAGCAGGAAGAGGCCCTCCTCCATGCCAAATAAGAGTCAGGTTTGTGGAGATGCAAGCCTGCTCAGAGTAAAAAATGTTTTTCTACATATTTCAGCTTTTATTTTAGTTTATTTATTTGTCTAAAAAGTTACATGGCGTGGCTTTAAAGGTGTACTATGTGTAAGTCACCTGCTTGTCTTAATTGGGATACTATTGCTTTGAATGTTCTACAGTATCGCATTATCTTCCCCCAAAAAGATAAGCAGGAGAAGCCATCAAGCCAAGTTACAAGCCAAATGTGGAGAGGCAGGCCCGCTAACAGTGAATTTTTCCAACAATAAAAACTCTGGTAAATGAAGAAATGCCAAGTTTCTAATGCCAAGTTCTGAAGCATTTAGATGAGAAAACTAAATAATGACTTAATGTTCTTAACAGTTAATGAGGTTACAACATTATGACAGAGGTTAGTTTTCCTGTGAAACCATTTGTATTAATAAAGGTGCAGGTCATTCTCTGTTAAACCTCTTCTCTAGGCCCCCCCAAAGTCTTTGCAAAAAGTTGTTGTTACCAACTGTCCTTTCATCATAACCATAGCCTCATTTTTCACCAATCACATCTTAGTTTAAAGTCGCACTATGTAATTTCTCTGGAGGAGAATACATTGCTTCTATGGAGATTTTGTTGCTTTGTCTAAAATGTTCCCAGTAGGCATTTATTTTGTCTATTTGCACTAGTTGTATTACAGGTGTTTTTATCTAGAGATGCACTATCCAGCTTTTTCAATTCCAATACCGATGTAAAACTGAAAAAATAATTTATTTTAAATGTCATATGCTAAAAGTGATCCAAATGTGTTTGTAACTGTTATTCATCATTTCAAGTAACTACCAAACAGCTTTGAAAAAATACAAATTCAATATTAAGAGGTGATACCAGTGTCATATCGGTACACTGATAAACATACATTCTCACGTTTCCATAGATATAACCTCTCAGTTGGCCTAGTGTCTTCCCCTGTTCATCTCCATGGAGATGGAGAGATTTAATGCCATACTCTCGAACATTCTAGGAAATTAAACAGCATCTCCATGCAGGTGGCAGTTAAAAATGTTACATAGTGGACCTTTGAGTCAAGTGGGTGCACCAACTAGGCATGTCACGAAAATGACTATATTAACTTATTGTGCAATCTATAAAAGCTGGAACAATATATTTATCATGGCAGTCCTAGGCCTAGTGGCATCACATGCTGGTCTCCATGGAGATTGACAAGTTTAATCGCACTTTTGAAAGTTCTAGGAAAATAAATAACATCTTTATGCAGGTAGTGGACCTCAAGGCAAGTGGGTGAAGCAGCTGTCTAACCACACATCCAACAGAACTAGTTATGCTATTCTGGAACCTTCACCTCAAAACTTCAACACATAAAAACACATATAATTTTCTGTGAACATGTGGCTATCAACATCGACCTTGAGATCTCATCCACTACAGCCTGAATTTTCCTGCTAGACTTTTTCTTTTCCATTTCCACCTCTCCTGACTCCCCTTCTTTGCACAGACCACAGTGACAAGGAGTACCACTTCTGGTCAAACTGAGAAACCACACCTCCTCCTCCTCCTGCTGCTGCACTCATGAGAGACATGGAAGTTAGCATGAGAATGAAATGTGAATGTTTGGGCTAATGGATAATAAACACTGTTATGGTCACTTTGACCTGAAAATAATAGAGAAATGCTCCATTATTTATTTATTATACCAAAGTGAATGGTGAAAAGTCCTCAAAATATCACATATAAAAAGGAAGCTGAAACTCTGAGACAAGCACGTGACATCAACTGCAAACTGTAACTGATTAAATGCAACATAGTTTAAGATTACTGCTATACTGTGGAACATTCCAGGCAAAGCCATAACATTCTCTTGAAGACAAGCAGATGGTGGACCAGGAAAGTTACATAGTGAATCTTTAAACATTAGCTCTTACTATGCACTTTTTGAAGCCTCTACAGTCTACATCATTATTCATTTATTAAACTCCCATGAATTTAGCCAATCACTCTGCATGTTTGCCAAGAGGTGAACAGAAACAACAATGCAACAGTATCTGAAATTACAATAAAATGTAAAATAAATAACTAAAAATGTATATTTAAAGCAGAGCCATTATGCAAAATCGACTTTTCAGAGCTTTATAGTTGTTTCCCCTTCTCATTTACCCTCTCGAAGATGTATATGCCCACTGCTCTGTACTTCATGCCTCTTTGTTGTGATGACATTTACAGCGACATCTGCTCTCAATGGACACTGCAATTTTCTAACGCGGAACTCAGCAGACTTGTTTCTTTTATTAAAGGGTTCATCTTACACTATTTCCAGATCTATGTTATAATGTAGTTTCCTCATCACAAACACACCTGGAGTTGTGTTTTGAGTCAGTCACACATTCAAATACAAATCCTGCATATTTAGGCTGAGCTCTTGTCTCAAACGGAAAACACTCTGTTCCACCTTGTGATGTCATGTGATAATACAGGAAGTCTTCCACTGTGTTTTTAAACTCCATACGCCTTCACTAGAATTATTTGGATAATATGAACCCTGGAATTGCCAATTTCTACTGAACTAAAGGTAAAAGGTAACTCGTAAACTACCGCTTCATGACATCACAAGGTGGAACAGAGCATTTTGAGCTTTGGAGATGTAGACAGTCTAATAATAAAGGGTTACTCAAGCCTGTGTGAATGAAACATAACACAAAACCAGGTATCTTTTTGAGGAGGTAACAGCATTATAACATGGCTTAAAGCTCACAAGAGTCCATTTTGTGTAATATAGGCCCTTTAAGTCCTCTGAGATTAATATTGCTTCTTTAAATGAACAGTTGCAATGGTTAAATGAGTTATTTAGTGAATAAAGGACCCTCATGGAACTTAATCTACCACCCAATTTGGTTGTTGACTTTTACATGTACTTAAGTAATATGATTTTGAGTTAACAATTACCCTGCTTTAATATTTTTGTCTGCTATGCACCTTCGCAAAAATGTAGTAAAACAGTTTTTTACTCACATGAGGTATTAGGTGTAATGGAAACTGCGAGCGGATTGCAACAGGGCGGCGTGGTCATTTTGTTTTGTGGACATTTGAATGACTGTGAATAAATCTATTTTGAATATCAAAGGGAAAGGAGGAAATGTGTTGAAATTGATTCGGCGCTGGTTTGATTAAGAACACAGCGTCAAAGTGAAATAGGGGTCGGAGGTGGGAATGACTTGGAAAGGGAAGAAAATGGAAGCCTTGAGTTTCGATGTATGTTTACATGAATATAGCTTGGTTTTTGTTGCCACGTTCACTTCACGGGTGACTGAGGGGCAGAGCTGTCACATCAAACCACCCCAAGGCAAAGTTATACGAGGAAAGATACAAAAGGAAAACGCAGCACAGAAAGAAATCAAATCCGAATGCTCTATAAATGCATTAAGTGTGTGATGGTCCGCTCCAGTGGTTATTGAGCTGTATTCACACTTCACATCCCGAGTGACCACAACAACAGCCAATAAAAAACGCTAGATGTAAATGGAAAAAAAAAAGTCTACAGTAGAGGAAGAAGGGATAGACACAGGGAAGAGAGATATGAGGCCACGGTAACAACATCCATAGCAGGAAAATTGTTTGTTTCATCATTTATTCATGGAAGACGGGATTGAATCTGGATGTGAGTTTTGGATGGTAAAATGGTGCGATGTAAGGACACGGGTGAAAGTAGAGGTCAGAGGTCATATTGAAAAAATAATATCACTAAGGTTTATATTTGATGGTAACTATTGGTACCATGGTAACTAGCTAGTTTTTGATGGTGAGTTCACATTTCTCTGTGATAGAGTGTTAAAGGTGCATTGCGTAACATTTCTAGTGGAGGATCCGCCAGCTGCTTGTCTCCATGGAAATGTTATTGCTTTGTCTAGAATGTTGCACAGTGTTCATTAAACCTATCTATCACAAGGGAGACAAGCAGGTTACAGCACTATGCTACATTACAGTTCAGATCTGTGGAGAGTCGCCCCTATTCACAGAGAGAACTAGAAAAGCACTCAGAGAGCGCAGACCTCCGCCAAGCAGCTCAGTTTTCAAAGTGATCCAGAATCCAGGATTTCTTCTGGATCATCACCAAAATTTAATCATCTGTTGGATTTACCATTAGAAACATTTCCTGAAAATTTCATCAAGATCCGTCCATAACATTTTGAGTTATCTTGCTAACAAACAAACAAACAAACAAACAAACAGACATAACATAACCTCCTTGGCGGAGGTAATTACTGTATTTTTGATCAATAGAAACAAGTGTAATGAATACATGCTAGATGGATATGTTTAAAGTCATACCATGGAACATTCCAGGCAAAGCAATAACATCTCCATGGAGATAAGTAGGTGGCAAACCCTCCATCAGAAAAGTTGCGCAGTGCACCTTTAAATTTGCTTGTCACTGGTGCATGATGGAAACTGACCAATAGGAGGAGGACGTGTGTCTGACCATAAAACTGCATTAAACAAATCTGCACAAACTCACAATCTCTCCAATTGTCACATTGTCACATGGCCATATAAGAATTAATTGTGATATTGAAGAGTCCTATAGCTCAGAGGTGCCCTATGTAACTTTCTGGTTGGGCGTCCATCACCTGCTTGTTTCTATGGATATGTCAAAGCTTTTCCTGGAATGTTCCACAGTATGACATTGAACAGCTCTACCTTACATTTATTCAATTACAGGTCGTTTTATAGCTGAAAAATACCTAGAAAAACAGGCATTCTGACTGTGAGCGGGGTCGCCTCTCCACAGAGCTGACCTGTAACTTGGTCTGGTTTGGTCTCCATGATGATAGAAAGGTTTAACACCATACTGTGAAACATTCCAGACAAAGCAATAACATCTCCATGGAGAAAAGCATTTGGCAGACTCTCCACCAGAAAAGTTACACAATGCAGCTTTAAGAATACATTGATTTCATGCATGTTTCAAAATATTTATTATTTATGCCAGATTTAAACATATTCTGGATGTGTTTTTTATTTATTATTTAATTTTCATTCATTTTCACATAATACCTGATAGCAGAGATGCTAGTACCAAATTCTTTTGAAATAATTTTAGTTAATGTTAAGAAGATTACATAAAACAATGCAATAAGAAAATATCCCAAACTAAATCTCAAATCTTAACAAATACAGATCAATCAATTAATATGACCTCCCAGTGTAGCAAAAACATTAGATAATTCTTGTTTAAAAAAAAAAAACAACAATCTGAAACTAAAAGTCAAAGTCAAATAATTTAACTATATAAATACATGTGTGTAGAATCCCTCAGTCGTCCAGGTAGAATCCATAGCAAAAGGAGAAATTTAATTTGTCAACTGGACAGAGTTTATTTGGTCGAATACGTTTCGCAGCTCATCCAAGCTGCTTCCTCAGTTCTGGTCAGATGCTAGTGGACACTGCTTTATATCTGCCTGAAGGGAGAAGCTTAATTACAATGAAAATTACTCTGAGACATTACAACATTAAGACAGAGGTTAGTTTTCCTGTGAAATCTTGAATTAATTAAGAAGTTATTCTGTGTTAGGCTTGTTTTTATTTTTAAGGCATTTTAACTTGCCTAGATTAGCCCTTTAGTTAAATATGTATATGGTGTTTTAACAGCATTATCCACTTTTCATTATCTACTGTCATTTTTTGACAATTTTAGTACAAACAAGGTAAATTTGCACCTTTCTGGTCAGAAAACACCTACCGTATTTTCCGGACTATTGAGCGCACCTGAATATAAGCCGCATCAACTAAATTTTCAAAGAATTTTATTTTTGTACATATATAGGCCGCACCTGTCTATAAGCCGCAGGTGTCCACGTTTTCAAGAAGTTTTCAAGTTCCGAGCATCTGCTTGTATTGCCTCTGAAAGCTTTTGTCGTCTTTTTGCATTGAGTCAGTTCGTCACGCGCTAGAGTCGCTCTGGCGCTCTACAGCGCATGTCTCGAGCAGAAAGAGCCGCTGTCCTGTCTGGGATCATGTCAGTGTCTTGTATCATGTCAGTGTCTTGTAGGATTTCAGCAGATTTCAGGCTCTCCCGGGGGTCGGGGTTAGTTGTATCGATCATGTATGAGTGGATGTCCAGCTACTGGAGTTTGAGACGTTTCGTCTCGTCATTTACGCCTCACCTGCATTTAACACATACGGGTCATTAAGACGTATTCCACTCACTAATGTTCATTCAGCAGCAGAACTTATTTTATCACGCAGCGATAAACTGTTTTAGTGCTGACAACAGCGCTAGCGAGTGTTCTAACTAACCCTAACCCATGTTCACCGCACAGACAGCGGCGCTTTCTGCACTCAAGCTGCGCGCGCATCCGCTGTGTTCATAGACAAATAATCCGTCCATATATTAGCCGCATCGGTATATAAGCCGCAGGGTTCAAAGTGTGAGAAAAAAGTAGCGGCTTATAGTCCGGAAAATACGGTAATTCTAAGGGTGTGCCGCCTTCAGTGTTCTCTACAATTTCAAGTAGTTGGTGATATCACTGAAGACTGCAATGATTCCAGCCAGGTGCAGGGGTGAAGTTTCAAGTGTGGATACCTGTTTGACCAATCACACTGTTGCTTATACTACCCAGACCCCACCCCTGTTCCCCTCTCACTCTATTCTTTATTTCTTCCTCCAGGTACTGCCCAGTTTAGCAGCTCTATCTGAAATGTAGTTGTGCGTGAAGTTTAGGTGTTTAGCCCCATTTAACATGCACACACTGCTGTACTCTATAGTCAGTGTTTTGAGAGGCAGCTTGGGTCAAAATAAAGAAGTGCTGATTTGTCAGTCTCTCAGTGTAGATGTGGCTGCATATGGGCCTCTGATTAAGTCTTTAGTTGAAGCCTGAGATTAATTAAAGTGTGTGCGATGTGCTTGGGTGGAGAGAGCAGCCAATTAGGCCCAGTTCTAAGAATGAATATAGGACAAGCTGGAGTGGCTATGCTTCGGTATGGACTTGCTCATATATTTATAATGTAATAGAAAACAGACGGTTCTTAAAGTGCAAATTTGAAGTTAAAGCTGAAAGATTAATTGTGAAGGTATGCAGGAAATTATATTATACAACAGGGTTTAAATGGCCCATATTATGCTCTTTTCTGATCTATATTATAATAATGTTTCCTCATCAAAAACAAAAACAAAACACAACTCCAGGTATGAGTTGTGTTTTGTTTCATTCACATATCCACTATATTGCCAAAAGTATTCGCTCACCTGCCTTGACTCGCATATGACCGTAAGTGACATCCCATTCTTAATCCATAGGATTTAATATGACGCCGGTCCTTTGCAACTATAACAGCTTCAGCTCTTCTGGGAAGGCTGTCCACAAGGTTTAGGAGTGTGTTTATGGGAATTTTTGACCAGTCTTCCAGAAGCACATTTGTGAGGTCACACACTGATGTTGGACGAGAAGGCCTGGCTCTCAGTCTCCGCTCTAATTCATCCCAAAGGTGTTCTATCGGGTTGAGGTCAGGACTCTGTGCAGGCCAGTCAAGTTCATCCACACCAAACTCTCTCATCCATGTCTTTATGGACCTTGCTTTGTGCACTGGTGCACAGTCATGTTTAAGAGGAAGGGGCCATCTCCAAACTGTTTCCACAAAGTTGGGAGCATGGAATTGTCCAAAATCTCTTGGTATGCTGAAGCATTCAGAGTTCCTTTCACTGGAACTAAGGGGCCAAGCCCAGCTCCTGAAAAACAACCCCACACCATAATCCCCCTCCACCAAACTTTACACTTGGCACAATGCAGTCAGACAAGTACCGTTCTCCTGGCAACCGCCAAACCCAGACTCGTCCATCAGATTGCCAGATGGATTTGCATTGCACTTGGTATGGCCATGTATGGCTTGGATGCTGCTGCTTCGCCATGGAAACCCTTTCCATGAAGCTCTCTACGCACTGTTCTTAAGCTAATTTCAAGGCCACATGAAGTTTGGAGGTCTTTAGTGACTGACTCTGCAGAAAGTTGGCGACCTCTGCACACTATGCACCTCAGCATCCGCTGACCCCGCGCCATCAGTTTACGTGGCCTACCACTTCGTGGCTGAGTTGCTGTCGTTCCCAATTGCTTCCACTTTGTTATAATATCACTGACAGTTGATTGTGGGATATTTAGGAATGAGGAAATTTCCCAACTGGACTTGTTGCACAGGTGGCATCCTATCACAGTACCACGCTGGAATTCACTGAGCTCCTGAGAGCGACCCATTCTTTCACAAATGTTTATAGAAACAGTCTGCAGGCCTAGGTCCTTGATTTTATACACCTATGGCCATGGAAGTGATTGAACACCTGATTTTGATTATTTGGATGGGTGAGTGAAAACTTTTGATAATATAGTGTACAGTCCCTGACAAAAGTCTTGTCGCTTATCCATTTTGTAGAAACAAAAGCTTATAACCTGACTTTAAATTAATCGATTGGTTTTAGAAATGTCTCATATGAAAGCTAAAACCCTCCCAAATTATGCTCAATATACTAAAATAAATTTGCTTCACTGAAGAAAGATTGATCATTTAATGAACACAGAAAGGTCAGATTTTGGCAAGACAAAAGTCTTGTCGCCTACAGAAAATTGAACAAATAATTTACTTCAAAAACAAAAATATGTTGCATAACGTCAGTGAATTAAGTAGTGGTGCTGTGAGATCCATATTTAATATCTTGTATGACTTCCATGAGCTTGAAGGACTGCATCCATGCGGTTCGACAATGATTCATACAGTTTGTTGATGAAGTCATCAGGAATAGCAAAGAAAGCAGTCTTACATGCCTCCCAGAGTTCATCAAGATTCTTTGGTTTTGCCTTCCATGCTTCCTCTTTCATTCTACCCCAGACATGCTCAATGATGTTCATGTCTGGTGACTGGGCTGGCCAGTCCTGGAGCACCTTGATCTTCTTCGCCTTGAGGAACTTTGATGTAGAGATAGAAGTATGCGATGGAGCACCATCCTGCTGCAAAATTTGACCCCTTTTATGGTTGGGAATGTAAGAGGTAGCTAATACTTCTTGATATTTTAGGCTATTGATATTGCCTTCCACCCTGCAAATGTCTCGCACAAACCCATACTGGATGTAACCCCAGACCATGATTTTTCCGTCACCAAACTTAACTGTTTTCTGGGTGAATCTTGGATCCATGCGGGCTCCAGTAGGTCTCCTGCAATATTTGCGGCGGCTGTGATGTAATTCAACCGAGGATTCATCTGAGAAATCCACCTTCTGCCACTTTTCCAGTGTCCATCCTTTTAGCAGGCTGTGGGCCTTGGCAAATGCCACACGGTTTTTTAATTGCCTTTTGTTTAGTGCTGGTTTCTGTGCACTGATTCGACCATGGAGGCCATTTCGAGACAGAATTCTACAAACTGTTCTGGTTGACACAGGGACTTGAGGTGACCAGGCCTGGTGGAGCTCTGCTGCAGTGGAAAAGGGGCTGGCCTTGGATTTTCGAATCAACAAACGGTCCTCCCGAGCAGTTGTCTTGCAGGGTCTGCCGGACCTGGGCTTGTCAAAAACATCTCCAGTCTTTTCAGATCTTTTTCTTATTCTTTGTACTTTTGAAGGTGTCAGCCACCTCAGCAGTGGATCTGGTCTTCAGCCTCTTGATAATTAACGCTTTGGTCTCAGGGTGGATCTTAGGCATGTTGTCAGAGGTCAAGTTGCAGTTGATGTGAAGGTCTGGTGTGCTGGGGTTCTTTTTATACACATCCACTAATTGATTGATCAGTAACTGATCACAGGTGAGGCTGTAATCTAGGATTGGGTGCATCATATGACAAGGCGACAAGACTTTTGTCTTGCCAAAATCTGACCTTTCTGTGTTCATTAAATGATCAATCTTTCTTCAGTGAAGCAAATTTATTTTAGTATATTGAGCATAATTTGGGAGGGTTTTAGCTTTCATATGAGACATTTCTAAAACCAATCGATTAATTTAAAGTCAGGTTATAAGCTTTTGTTTCTACAAAATGGATAAGCGACAAGACTTTTGTCAGGGACTGTATTTAACACACAAGTCCTGCATATTTAGGCAGAGTTCTCTCAAACAGAAAACTGTTCCACCTTGTGATGTCATGGGGTAATACATGAAGTGCTCCAGTGTGTATTTAAACTCCATACACCTTCACTAGAATAATTTGACAATTTCAGCTCTAAAATTTCCTATCTCTACTAAACAAAAGGTAAAAGGTTTGTTTGTTTGGTCACTTATTTCAACTATAAAGGTGCTTGTCTGTCTGAACATGGAGAAGAGCCAATCTAAAAAGTTTCTTCCTTGGATCATGTTACATGTAACCAAAAATATCATTGTAGTACAAAGAAAAAATAAATACTGACCTGTCAAAGGCCTTTTTTTTTTGAACAATCGATTCATAGTAATTATAGTGACAGGCCTAGTTTACATTCATGAAATTAATACTGAAATCCATTTTCTTTGTTTAATGAGATAAAATCATATAAATGTTACTGCATTTGCTTGCTTCATGTAACCACCATAATTCCTCAAACTATAATGTTGGTAAGAAAAATAATGTTTTCCTTACCAACCAATAATGGGGACAAAATAAATTGCTTTCTGCTAAAATTTACTTTAATGGCTCAAATTGACTTGTCTCTATGACAACGAATTTGATACTATACAAGACTGAGGAGAAATTTGAGTAAAGTAAACCAATTCAAAATTAAGAATATCCGGTATTTCCATGAGTAAAATGTCTAGGGAGCTGGAAAAAAGAATGATTAAACACAGCTTTAAATTGGAAAAAAGTACCACCCCACAATAGAATTAATATTAAACTTTCTTTCTTGGACTAAAAGTAGTTTTAAACCTAATCTCAAGAGCTTCACTACTATTATTATGCACATTCATGCGCAGTGTTGGAAATTAACAATCAAAACTCCTATTTCAAAGTCCGTACTGTTGAGCTCCTGTCTTAATGACATTATTGACTCAAAGAAGTTTACTCAAGAAAAAAATTGAGTTTCTGAGTTTTTCTGAACATAGAGACGAGACTGTAAGACACACATGACTAAACCTTAAATGTTGTAATCCCATAGCCACAAGAAGTCATCAAGACAATCTCAAATACCATGCCTAAAACTCCACTCAAAGTTTAATTTAAAGAAAGAAAAGCCCCCCTTTTTGCCATCTCAATACATATTTTTCTCATTTCTTCCTTGAGAAATTTCTTAATGGCTTCATCGCTGGACCCTGATGAAAACGATTCTTCTTCCTAACCTCTCTATCTCGATCATGGCGGACTTGAGTTATTTCACAGTTTAAATTTCTTTTTTACTTGTCTCAATTAGGGGTGTCAAAAGTATCGAAATTCAGATATTATCGAGATATTAGATATTCATTTGAGCAGGTATCGATACTAAAAAAGTCACATTCCCAGGACAGAAATGAACCTTTTCTGAAAGCATTAGAATGATCTTGAGCAGAACAAGAATAAGAGCACAGAGACTAGTATACGCCCATGGACCACTATGGAACCTACAGGACCACTGAGGGATTACATACATATAAGATCACATGGTAATATAAAAGACTACGAAAGTACTATGATTTAATGCTGAAAATCACATTTTAAAAAATCGAGTTTGAAAGCTTAGCATCGTGACAACACTAGTCTCAATTGATTTAGACATGTTCAGTGACAAACTGTGCAACATTCCAGACAAAGCAATAACATCTGCAAAAAACTGCAAAAACAGGTGGTGGGCCTTCAACCAGAAAAGTTGCATATTGACCCTTTAAATAGTCCTAGATTACAGAAAATTGACTTTTTTGAGCTCTAAGCCATGTTATAATGTTGTTACCTCATCAAAATACCTGGAGCTGTGTTTTGTTTCATTCATACATGTCTGAGTAATACTTTATTATCAGTCTATATCGCCAAAACTTAAAATGCTCTGTTTCACCTTGTGATGTTATGAAGGAGTAGTTTTCAAGTTAACAGTGACCTTTTACCTTTTGTTCAGTAAAGATTCCAGAGCTGATATTATCCAAATGATTCTAGTGAAGGTGTATGGAGTTTAAAAACACAGAAATTTCCTGTATTACCACATGACATCACAAGGTGGAGCAGAGTTTGTTTGAGAGAAAGATCCAAAAATAGCGTAATATGGGCCCTTAAAACTTTACTTTGAGACTACAAGAGTAAAGAAAAATCCAAGTCAATTCAGCCAGTTCAAACTAATTTTTCAAATTTCTTCCTTGAGAAATTTCTTAATAACTTCGTCACAGGACCCTGATGAAAACAATGACTTCCTAACCTCACTTTCTCTCTCGTTCTCCTCTCCGCCGTCCATCTGTCCATCTCTTCGCTCCCTTGATCACAGTGGACTTAGTTATTTCACTTTCTAAATGATTTTTTACTCCTTCAATCTCGCCACTGCCATTCAAAGGACAGTGGCCAGAGCTGGGGCCGCCGTAGAGGCCCATTGTGACAGGTGAAATGAAAGCAAAGAGAATTCTCATTTCGTATAAACGTCGAGAGGCATTCAGACAGTCAGATCACACTTTTTTACTCCTCTTCTGAGTCACTGACAGATGGGGAAAAGGAAAGAAGTTAAAAATGCTATCCGGACTTAATCAGTGCTTTCTTGCTAAGGGAATTTTAGTGTACTTTGCCTACTGTACAAAGCAAGTGTCAAGTGTGTTTTTTAAGAAAAGTGGTGAATAAAAAAGGTTGGCAATATTGCCTATGAAGATCAATTACAGATTTTTTAGGATTACCTCACTGACAATCTGAATCATATTTTCTGCAATCCATCAGAAATATGAAAACATGACATAAAAGGTGTGTTGGTTGAGATTCAGGTGTCACAGTCACTCTAGTGTACTGTAAAATCAAACACAGAAGATAATAAAATCTCTTTCCAATTTCAGTATTATATTGTAAACTATTCATCGCCGTCTTCCAGTAGCAAAATTTAAAAAAAACTTGGAGACCATCAATCTCTATAAAGTTGCTGATCTGATTTTTGAGTTATGTTGTATTATGTCAAGGATATCAAGTTGTGATCAACTACTACTACTCTTCAAGTTGGGCCCAAACCCCAGCTTCTGACAATGGATAAGTTTTACTAAGACTATTGCTTTAGTGAGTCAACAGTTTTTTTGCAATGTCAAGACTATCACTTTTCCCAGTGTACAGTATCATTATCGTGGGTTATATTTTTTGTTATATTTTAGCAATATTTTTTGTAACTGAACTACAATATTGTAGCTTATTTAGTGGAAGAAAACTTGTTTAAGCAATACACTTGACATATTCACGGTTTTGATGATTAAAAATACATACATTTTATATTAAGTCTGCGCAAGTAGAGGTTTAATGGAAATACTAAAATGTGCAATATATTATGTGCAATATATTGATTATCACATGTATAGCCATATCGTGATAATATCGTATCGTGAGTCATGGGTATCGTATCTAATCATGAGGAACCATGTGATTCCCAGCCCTAATTGCCACAAGGATCAGATCACAATTCGATCTCTATCACCATATCACCCCAGTGTCTCCCGCTTCTCAAAGCCTCTCTATATAGACGCACTGTACAAAGTTTCCCTCTTCAAAACTTGTCATTGTATTTTCCCATTGCGGTTGTTCCCTCTTCACACCAAAGACTTTTTTTCTTTCTTCTTGACCTGCTGTGTTCCTCTCCTGTGTTACATCTGAAGCTCCTATTGTCACACCTCTTTTATGGCATTTTTCTCACGTTCTAGCTTCCATGTTGGTCAGGTATAGTGACAAATAAGCTACCTCCTTGCACAGGGCCAGGGATGTCAAGAATACTGTATTTGTTTAATTGATGATTGTAATAATGCAGGTCACAATATAATCATTTTAGTTAGATCTCACCAAAAAAGTTACCCAAATGTTAAGTGCTTTCGATCTGGCTGTTTACGTCATTCATTTGTATGTAACCTTTCTGATGGAGAAGGGTATGCCACTTCCTGTTTCCATGGAAATGTTATTACTTTGATTAGGATGTTACCCAGTATGACATTAAACTTATTCATCTAAATGGAGACAAGCAGGTGGCGTAGAAAATATGTATGTTTTTCTAGCTGTTTTAAGCAATAAAACAACAAGGTAGCAACAAGAAAATGTAGAAAAAATATGTGGTGTATCTTTCAATTTTTTTACGTTACATTTCGTGAAGCTAGAGACATACTAAAGAAATGATGACCAATTAGACAATGTGAATGAAAGTGATTTAAGAATTTCACTGTTATTTGGACATGGTGTCAATCATTGTGAATAATTGTAAAATGGTTTCTTCTCACGATAATAGCTGTGTTTTTCCGGTCATCTCTGGCTCCTTTACAGTCATTGTCTCACTGGTCTCTCACCTCATTTACCCTCAGAACCTCACACCCTCAAGTTTCACCCTCACCTTGTAACTCTCCACTCTTGCTGTAGAGCTCTCGTCTCTGCTCTCTCAGATAGGCACTCATACTGATGGCATGGGAGGAGGACTCGAACCTGACAAAGACAGAAGAGACATGGAATAGGCATCAGCTACCATGCACTTTACCACTTACAGTTGGTCCAAAATTTTTACTAGAAGCAAAAAACGAGAGCACATTACCCCAATTTTAGCGTTGTTGCACTGGCTTCCAGTTCGTTTTAATATTGATTTTAAGATTGTATTGTTAAGCTTTGAATGGACTGGTCCCACGTTACATCTTGGATCTCATCCAGATTTACTCCCCTGCGTGCGCTTTGGGGTCAGAGGGTCAGCTCCAGCTCGTGGTGCCTAAGACAAGACTTAAAACCTGGGGGCAAAGGGCCTTCTCTGTGACCTGTCCCAAACTTTGGAACACTCTTTTATTTATTTTATTTATTGGTATTCTTGCTCTTATTTGATTTTACTAGTTTTATTGTCATAACGAGAACTATTGGAGTTAAATAGAGCTGTTATTTTATATTTCTACTGGATATGTTTTATCTGCATTGTGCAGCACTTGGAAACTGTTTTATTTATGAAATGTGCTATATAAACAACGTGGATTGGATTGGATAGACAAAAGGGTTCATTATGTGCAGATATTTAGATGACAAAGCATTTTTCTGTATTAAAGACGAGTGAATTTCCTCACTGTGAGTTTTAAAAAAGTTCTATCGTATCTTATTTATTTGATAGAGGCATTGCATCTCTAATTACAGTGTAAATATGGCAGGTTAGAGCAATTATGCAAATTTTTTAGAAAGCAGTCAAAACAAAAATAGTTAAAAGTGCACTCTGTAACTTTTTAAGCAGAGAGAATATTACACAGTATGGCATTAACTTGTCTGCCTACATGTATTTATTCAATTAGAGATGTTTATAGTGCACAAAAATACCTTGGCTTGAGTTTAATGCCATTCTGTGGAACATTCCAGACAACATCTCCATGGAGACTGAATAAGATGAAATATATGTAGTTCTATGACTGCTGGCGGGACTTGGGGTACACAAAATAATTAAAATTGAACAGAAATATGTATATGATTATACAAGTTAAAAGTATAATTTGTTACATTACGTTTTCCATCTGTTTTTAGACAATAAAGGGGCAATAAATAAAATACAGAGTACCACCATAATCTCCTCCATCTTAAGCAAACATGATTGTCAGTTGAAATTTCTTACTTGAACAGAGACTGCTTAGCTCGCTGTGGCTTCTTCTTAGCGAAGAAAGCAGCGAACTCACTGCCAGTGCTGGCGTAGGAGAGCTGTGCTGAGGCCTCTGAGCTACTTCGACTGTTCTTCACATCCAAGTACTCCATCAGCAACACCTGTATCTCACACACACACATATACAGAGACGCACAGACACACACGCACACACACAGACACAAACACAGAGACATATACAGAGACATATACAGAGACACACAGACACGCACACACACAGGCAGAGAAAGACACATAGGAGATATTCAGCTTAATTTTGACATGGACTTTGGACTTTTAAACTACAATTGAGATTTTATTGCTGAATAGAAAGCTAAGACCAAAAGCCCACTGGGTCGACTTCACACAGACTCTGCTAATGGAACCTTGAAACTTTTTACTTTTAATATTTTCAATTTACAGTTTTAATATTACATATAAAACCAAATTACTTTGGATAATCCAAGACAAAATTCTGCAGTAATGGTAGTTCAATGGACATTTCAAAAGCAACAATGCAATTTTCATTTCTTTTTCTCTTGTATATTGAACAAACCACAGAGTTTAGATGCTCACTGGGAGACACATTATTGGGCATGACATAGACAATGTGGGAGAAGTGTCCTGCCCAGTGACGCAACAACATAATGAGTGTTGGTGGTCACGTGGTTAACTCACTGCACAGACAGTACAGTGAAGTTCCTTTATGAGGGGTGAAGGGGGCATCCTGAACATGAGTTTTCTCAGTATCCAAACTCAGTACTTATGGCTATTTCTGCAATAGTTTGCTATGTCTTTGGTATATCTTTTTATGTGAGAAAAGATAGCCAAACAATTTGAATTAATAAAGCTTTTACCTAGCAATGTATCTTTGCATGCCTCATTGAACAATACATATGAATGTATAAAGATCATACTAAGAAAATGTAGCTAACTTGTTGTCTCAGTCCTATACAGGTGTTCAGGCCACAATGGAGCTGAAGGAATTAGGACAAGAGCCAGTTAAACACAAGGCAACACTAACAGAAACTATTCACCATTCACAATGATGCTGTAGACATTTAAATGTAAAATTGTTCAAGTGAATATATAGTTACAGTTTAGTATGAAATAGTATGTGGGTTAGAGATAGAGGGGCCGACATTTGGACGTTTTAGCATAATTTCCAGCACAGGCTGATATTTTGTTCTAGTCAATTTGCTGCCTAAAAATACACATAAAGCTTTATATTAACAGTTTGATACGAAAAGAAAATTTAATGCTATTCTGTGAAACATTCCAGGCAAAGCAAAAACATCTCCATGGAGATAATGACGTAAAAAAGGAAAAGTTTAAATGTGGAAAGTTTAAAATATAATTGAACTGAAATATCTTTATGAGAAAAATACACACAAAGCTTTATATTAACACTTACGATACGATACGAATACGATACGAAGAGATAGCTGCACAAAACGTGACTACACAACACTCTTATAGGCTTGTGATTAAAAAGGGATTATGGGGCTTGAAGTTTGTAGTAAATTTAAGTTACAGAATATGGGGAAAATAATCAAAAGTGCCCCAAAAACATCTGTAGAGCTTATCGTTTGCTGTGTATTCTAAACAACTGGTACTGACAAAAAACAAACAAACAAACATATCAGCCAATCTCTAATCTGGGTATTCTTTTTCACAAGAACAAGTGATTTTTAGGCATAATAATAGTAATAATAATGCATACATTTTATATAGCACTTTTCTGGACACTCAAAGACGCTTTACAGAGCATTATTCATTCACTTCACACTCAGTGATGGTAAGCTATGATTGTAGCCACAGCTGCCCTGGGGCAGACTGACAGAAGCGAGGTGGCTAATCTGCGCCATCGGCCCCTCCGACCACCACCATCACTCACGCACACTCCACTTTCATACTAGGCAATGTGGGTGAAGTGTCTTGCCTAAGGACACAATGACAGTTTTTGTGACTGGCGCCCCCCTGTGGCACCTGATTTTTCCAGCGGTCTCCCATCCAAGTACTACCCAGGCCCGGCCATCTAATGAATGTTCAAATTGCAATACTTTTACTTTCAACTAAATGTTTAGCAGCACTTTGAATCAGTCTTTCACTGTTTTTTGACACAATTTTAAAATAGGCCTACATATAAGCCTTTAATGTCCACTATATAAAAAGAACCCCTCATCTCCATTTCCCTATAATCTGTCTGTATGATCCATGGTGAAATCCATCACTGTCCCATCACGCTTCATAAAAATCTTATCAACTTCTAACAATAGCTGAACAAGTATATGGAGACCGCGGCCAGCCAAAGTTAACTTGGTCCACTACATCATTCTCGCGTTAATCCACTTTCATTTTTCAAAATCTGATGACGTTAAATCTCCCATATTTCACATTTCTATTTCTTCTAGCCTCATCTAACTCTGTACAACACCCTTTTCCTCCCCTAATCTACATATGTTCGAAAATAGACCCGTTTCTAATCGTTTCATAATTTAGCGGAGTCATTTAACGCATGCGGGTACAAATCTGCTGCTTAGTGTGGTATGCGCCAGGATGGGGCAGGAGTAATGGCCGAACAGACGGAGATCCATCCCCAGCATAATGATGTAATTAACACTAGCAGAGAGAGCCCTGGTCATGCATGGGGAAGCCTGTGCATGCTAGCGTTAATGCTAATTCACAATCACACATGCACAGGTACTTACAATGTTCAATCGATGGTGAGGAAGCCAGGTAATTTGTGTAAAATGGCTTGGTGGGTTCACAGCGCAGTGATTTTAGTGGGGAAGAGATGAGACCATAAAACACATATTTAGGAACTTTTAAAGGGGCACTTTTCTGTTAGAAGGGCTGTCACTGAGGGCCTGAGCTGTAAATATGTATATGTGTATATACAGTATGTGTATGAATGTGATGACTGAAAATGAAGGGGACTATAGTTTTACTTATTGATGGACTTGATGAATGATTGCATTATATATACATTGTACTTTATTGCATGTACACCATTTATGAAATCAAACTGTCCAAGGACTGAAGGTGGAAATTAGCATTTTTTTACAGGTCAGATCTGTGGAGAGGAGAACGCACTCAATGCATGTTTTTCAAGGTATTTTTCAACAATAAACAACGTGCTGTAGTTTCATTAACGGGATGCATGCTGATTGTGTTGTGATAGTGCTCTGAAGGGTGAGTGACTTAGCACAGGGATCAAAGAGAAACGTATAAAACATGTTAATATGTTGTTTTTTCGGATTTCAAATAAAGCATTTTCAAAACACTAAAAGGTAACATGGTGATCTAAATGTGTTAGCAGTTAAAACCCCCTCTCTAAAGGTGCATTTTGTAACTTTTCTGGTGAAGGGTCCGTCAAATGCTTGTCTCTATGGAGATGTTGCTTTGTCTGGAATGTTTCACAGTATGGCATTAAACCTTTATATCTTCATGGACATCAAACCAGACCAAGTTACAGCTCAGATCTGTGGAGAGGTAACCCCGTTCACAGTCAGAATGTCTTCTAGGTATTTTTGACCTATAAAATCACCTGTAATTTGATGAATGTAAGATAGAACTGTTTAATGCCATACTGTGGAACATTCCAGGCAGAGAAATGACACATCCATAGAAACAAGCAGGTGACGAACCAAAAAGTTAGCACAAATACTAACAAATTCTTGAAAATTGTTAACAAAATTGTTAAAAATTATCATTTTCAAATTGTCAGTAAAAATATTAACAATAGTGGTGGCATGGGAAAATAGTAAACAGCCCCTAAATGTAACAGATGTAGCAGAATGGACAGTTACATTTTCAAAGCTCACAATGTTTATATTCTAATATGATTAAATTATAGTTCCATGAATCGTGCATTACACTGTATTTTGCCTTAGGCTGTACAGAATTGGGTTTGCAAACTATTCCATGTGCCCATTTAAACCCAATTATAATAAAACAAATTAACTCTCTCATTCTACAGTGATCCATCAAATCAAATGTAACAGCCACTATCCCCCAAGGTGACGCTTGTTGTGCCTTAGCTGCTAGCTCACTGCTAATCCTATACTGTATTAATTACTAATGATGATACGATGGAGAGAGCACCCCCGATCACTTGCAAACGAACACCAGAATGGAGTTAATGAAATGCCAGCACTGGTCTGATGAAAAGGGCTGTGACCCTACTTAAATTGCATTAGCCCAGAGACAGAGTGAACTTTGAAGGCAATTAACTTGGCAGGCTCGGACAGGGAGGAAGATAGAGGCAGCAAGGAAAGGTAGAACTAATAAATAGAGTAAAAGAAGAGAAGAGATAAAAGGTGTTGCAAAGGATTATGGAAGAAAAAATAAACAGGGCCTATTACAGACACCAAGAAGAATACAAGTGCCAAAAGGCTGATTTAACAGTTCAATAGAGAATTCAAAATGGTGTCTCTTTTCTCAGAGCTGCTTTTAGAATAAGAGTTTTTGAACTAAGTTAAATCTATCTCTGTAACATCAATTCTTAACCTTTTAACATCTCAATATTTTACATATACACCTTTTTAGACCTAATTTCAATTAAAGCTGCACTTTGTAACTTTTCTGGTGGAGTGTGAGTATGCAACCTTGTCTCCATGAAGATTTTAACTGCTTTTCCAAGGATGTTCCTTGAAAAAGGAAAAGGACCAGGACTACCTTGAAAAAGAGATTAGTAATCTCACTGGGACTGTCCAAGTTAAATAAGGGTTAAATTCTCCATGGAAAGAAACAGGTGATGCCAGTCAGATCTGTGGAGTCCTGGTTGTATAATAAACTTCCTAGGGGGCAAACAAAGATTTTACACAAAAAGCTTCACCTTTGCTCTCCGAGTTAAGTCACTCCTCCTTCAGAGCACTATCACAACACATTCAGCATGCATCCCACTAATTAAACTACCGCATATCGTATCAGGTTTGTCAAGTTGTTGTGTACAGTTTTTAATCATGTTTTTGTATATTTATGGAGAATTGGGAGCATGGGTGACAGAGGCTTGTGGGCTGAGCATTGCACAGAATCTTACAGCTAACCATAAGGAGGCCTCTAATAGGGGCTGGGAGAGGCTGAAACATGACATCTAAAACCCCTTCGGCATATTTTTGATGAAGGAAAATCATATGACATTGTAGAAAGCTCAAAGAAACTGATTTTGCATAATACCCTCTCTATAAGGTGCAAGAATTACGAAACTATAACCCAAAGTATTTAGCCTGTGTTGGCTTCCACATTTTAGCAGCTCGAGTTTCTAGGTGGGAATAGCCAGACAGAGGGCGAGGGCATGCACTTGAAAATCAGCGTTACAGGACGAGACTGCCAGACACTAAAAGTAAAAACGTGGAGATGTAAAGCTCTTCACAGCAGATAAAACCAAAGATAGTGAGAGACTGAGAGAGGATGTGCCCAGATTAAACCTAATCAGCCCAAGTGATTCTGCACTTGAGTGACTTGGGTCCGCTCCCAAACTTGCTGCTGAGTGCTATAAGTTGTATTAAAGACAGAATAGCAGCATTGGAGTCTGGCTTTGTGTTTCATTAGTAAAAGCTCTTCCATTTATTCTGTTCTAACCAAATGTTCCTATGTGGGTCCGTGCACTCTGAGAAGCTACGTAATCTTCTTGTATTTCATCTATTAAGGCCTAACTCCCCACAAATGACTTGGATGAGTCACTCAGAGCTGCAGGTGAGCACTTTTCATTCAAAGAGGTGGCAGATAATTAAACAAGATTTAAACAAATAATTAGGGATTTCATTTGCGATTCAGTGTTTTTACTGAAAGGGGCAATGTGATGGTGGTGAATGGTTAAGACAGTTTTTCCAAATATAAACATAAAGGTGCACTGTGTAACTTTTCTGGTAGAGGGTCCACCACTTGGTTGACTCCTTCTTGTTTTTTTGTTTTTTTTTGTTTTGTTTTTGAAAAAGTTCTACAGGATGGTATTTCATTTAACTATCTCCATGGAGACAAACAGCCCACATCACAAGGCCAAGTTACAGGTCAAATCTGTGGAGAAGTGGACCTGCTCTGAGTAATAATGCATGTTTTTGCTGTAGTTTTGAGGAAAAAAAAAACACCTGTGAATGAACAGAGAAGATATATTAGTTTAATGTCATACTGTGTTTGGGTACAAGACAGTACTTGAATGATACCTGGTTTCTGTACTGGTATCTGGATAGTACTTTCTCAGTAATTTTTTAGTATTAAAGACGCCATACATCATTTTTTTCATGTAGTAAAATAAAATGTGTTTTGAAAGTTGTGCAACATGATTCAGCACTGTGAATAATTAGAACGCTAGGCATGTGTTAGGAAAGTGGACCACCGCAAAAAGTTTAAAATGATCTGTTTTGAAGATTGTAAAAATTAGGTACTGCACCTTTAATCACAAATAAGAATTACAATGTTTATAAATTCATTGAATATCTTCTCTTTAAGGAAAAAATTGTCTTCTTCTGTGATAGTAACACTGCCTAATAACTTTCTATCCATGGGTTTCAGAATGATGAGAAATAAAAACCGTTGCCATAGTGATTAACAATTCAAACCAAATATTACATCTTTTGAATGGGAAACAGTCCTCAAAATGTTGCATATAACAGGAACCCATACTCTCCTAGCACCCACCAGGCAACTTGTTACGAAAGCTTTTTTTTTTTATTCTACTGATTTATTTTCAAAACAAATGCTAAAAGAGCTAATTATTTTGCTTCTATGCATGACGCCATATTATAGTTTAAAGGTTTTCTGACTACATCAACTAAAGCTGTTCAGATGTTGTGGGCTTTTTGATCTTGTTGATTCTGGGAGTGCGTTTGACCCCAGAAATTTTTGATGAGGCCACAGCATTAAAAACAGAAATCTCAGAGAGCCAGTTATTTCTAAAAGATGGCCCCTTAAGTCTTCCTACCCATACAATTACAAAGTTCGTTTCACAAGATTTTGACACTTTGCTCTCCCTAAACCCCCCAGCTGTTGTCTTGTCACAAAACGTATTGACTGATAAGCCTTGTTACCAACTCCAGCTCAACTCCCAGTCTCAGAAGAAAGACTGTTGTGTACACCCTTCTATTGATCGAGTGCTTCAAACTTCAATAGCTTTCTCAAGTTTTGACATAGTTACAGCTAAAGCGGCAGCACCGGGCTCAGCTATGTCGATGTCCAGCCTGGAGGGAACTTGTGTGGAAAGCTCTTGTCTTGATAGAAAGAGTAGAAGTGTCAATTGAATCCGTTTTAGTTCTGAAGTGTTTCTGAACCCAGGAGTTTACGTAGTTTTATTTTGCAGCAACAAAGAGACTGAATGAATGTGTTTCTGTGAGAGATGGAGCAATATTTGGACAGATATTTGAGTTATGGGCAATGTAGACTTAAATTGCTAGCAAAGGCCGATATTTTGTTTTGGTCGAATTGCTGCCTAAAAAATACCCATCAAGCTTTATTTTAACACTTTGCTACTACTGGTGTTGTAGTAAATTTTAGTTACATAATTTTGGGAAATCGGCCCAAACTACATCAGCAAAGCTTATCAGCCATTGGTTGCTCTGTGTTCAAATATCAGTCGCTCTCTCGCCAATACTTTGTTTTGGTCAACCTGCAGCCTAAAAACACCCATAAAGCTTATCGGCCTTCGGTTGCTCTGTGTTCAAATATCAGTCACTCTCTCGCCAATACTTTGTTTTGGGCAACCTGCAGCCTAAAAACACCCATAAAGCTTTTTGTGAACACTTTCAAATAAATAACTCCTGAAAACGGCACTACACAGCTCTCTTATGGGTTTGTGGTAAAAATCAAAGGGCTGTGATTGAGTTTTTAGTGAAGTAAAATTATATAATTTGGAGGACAAAATCAAAATACATATCAGCCTAAAAATATCGTCAGATATCGGCCATCGGTTGCTATGGATTCTAAACAATCGTTATCAGCATCTGTCACGTAAAAACCCATATCTGTTTATCTAGTTTCGATTATTATTCAATATAAATTAAAATTGCACACACTTTTTGGGTGTATAGATCACCTGCTTGTCTACATGGAGATGTCATAACTTTGCCTAGAATGTCCCACAGTATGGCATTAAACTTTTTATCTATATCTATGAAGACAAGTAAGTGATGGCACCAGACCAAGTTACACGTTGAAGTATATTTGATGTTTTATTATAGAAATAAAACATGATGTTTAATGAAGTTTACATTTGCAGTATTACACATGGTACAATGCTTGACTTCACAGTGACCATATTGCATTCTCTGATGTGCGCCCCTCACCCAAGGATGTGTCGACTGGGGGCGTGGTTTTGGTGTTTGTTTTGTGTTCAGGAATGCGGAAGTCACGAAGCCTAGATGACCAGGAGACAGGCATGAGTGGAAGAATACTGGATACTAATAACAGCGCGCTCAACTTTGCATATTCATGAACAAGAATGTATAAAACTGTGGGTCTCAGATAGGGTGGGTGTCTTTTCACATGTCTGGTGTAAGCCCCACGTAATCGTGTGCAGGCAGGGATGTTTTGAGGAGACCCAGATATATCTGTATTAGATTTATACTGTCAGGGAATAAACTTTTTGGATTTTTAACGGATTGAGTTTGGACCTTTCTTCCATTTGAATGCGCACCCCAACAACGTACAATATATTGAGAGGTAAAACCACATTCAGAATGCATGTTTTCTTATGTATTAGGTATTTCATATTATGAAAATAATATATGAATAAATGCTTGATAGATAAGTGTAACACCATATTGTAGAATATTCTAGGTAAAGCAACAACATCTCCACGGAGATAAGTAGGTGTCCGACCCTTCAGCCGAAAAGTCAAAAAGAGCACCTTTAATGTAGACTTGACAAATGTTCTAATTGATTTGGTGGTACGCCGCCTATCCATCCATCTATTTTCTTCTGCTTTATCTGGGGCCGGGTTGTGGGGGCAGTAGTCTGAGCAGGCCCTAACTTTCCTCTCCACACAGACTTCCTCCAGCTCTTCCGGGGGGAACCCGAGGCGTTCCGAGGCCAGCCGAGAGACATAGTCTCTCCATCCAGCGTGTCCTGGATTTTCCCCGCTGCCTCCTACAGGTGCCCGGAACACCTCCCCAGGGAGGTGTCCAGAAGGCATCCAGAACAGATGCCCGAGCCACCTCAGCTGGCTCCTCTCGACGTGGAGGAGCAGCGGCTCTACTCCAAGTTCCTCCCGTGTGACTGAGCTTCTCACCCTATCTCTAAGGGAGATCCCAGCCACCCTGCGGAGGAAACTAATTCCGACTGCTTGTATCCGCAGTCTTGTTCTTTCGGTCATTACCCAAAACTCATGAGGATAGAAATGTAGATTGACTGTTAAATTGAGAGCTTTTCGACTCAGCTCCTTCTTGACCACACAACAACAGTCCGATGTTGGTATGGCGCCAATACAGGAAATTTTGCTAGATCGGATATTGGCCCCATGATATCAGTTAAGGCAATATCCTGTTTGGGTCTTTAATTGAATGTAGTAAGACCATTTACAGACTGATGTAGGCCTATAGGACGTCTCATAATGTTTGAGCATTTATTCACACAAAGCTATTTAGTAGTCATTTGAAGGATAAATAACAATTAAATCACACAGTTGAATCAATTTTGTAATAAATTTACTGTGTTTGGGGAAAATGCTCAGTTCTCAGTTGCTACACTGGTATCTGTATCAGCAGATACTTTAAAGCCAAAATATCGATATTGGTATCAGAACTGAAAAAGCTAGATCATTTTCATAGCCAAGTTGAAAGCATTCTGCCTCACAAGAAGAAGGTCCTTGGTTTTATTCCCACACCGGTGAGGCCGAATTTGGAACTCCACTATGCAGGATATGTCTCTAGCCAATTGCATAATAATAGCTAGTAATGAGTGCTTTGGTAAATAATTTAAATATAGCATTAACTAGTATAGTTATGAGAAAACTGTCCATTATTTCTATCCAAACATCATCTTTTTGCCAAACTGTATAATAAAGTTCAATATTAACATCTAAGGCTGTGGCAAGTTTGTTTAATTACTTTGGGGATTAAAAGTCGACATGAAAATAAAAATATAGAGCAGTGTGTGGTGATGTGTTCTCTATGGGACATGTAAATATGACACTATATCACAGGAGAGAATGGATCTGACACTTTGATTAAAACAAAGGGCGAGAACAGTGAACTGCCAAAGTCTCGGCTTCATATCTAATTAAAACAGATCATTGTCCTCTTGCTGCTTTCTGGCATTTCATTCCCCTCATATCCACAGTGTTGACACGTTGTGAGGCTGATATAGTGTAATATGTCTGTCTGTTCATTAATGCGTGTTGTTTCTTTTTGATTGACTTTAACTATGCACCAAAATCTATGACAATTGAAAAGCATTTGTGCATTATAGTGTGGATTGAAAGGACAAAAAAAAAAAAAAAAACTATGGTGAGGTGAAAGCAATGAATGGGGGTTGATTTGAAGAAGGTAGATTGCCATACATGTGTTCTGGAAAATACAGAGGTATATTTGCTCATACTTAATATAAGGTAAAGTAGTTCTGCGCATTAAATGTGTGTGTAGTATAGTATATAAAGGTATAGTTGCAAAGTTAAAATAGTAAGACATTCCTACTTAAAGATTATGGCCTGAAATTCATATCACAATATAAAACTGATAATAAAGTGTTAATTTGAGACATAAATGCTGATATAACGGATGTTAGATAAATACTATATATAGTGGGATCACATGATGTTACTGTGACCTGTATAAATCAGATGACCAGACACGTCACAGCAACATCACGTGATCAATCTGAAGACCACTAGTGAGCAGTCGAAACTGTCAGGTATGAAAACAAACTCTTGGTCTGAAAAAAGAACTTAATAACATAAATTATCGGAAGACCAAATGAAGCTCATTGGACTAAATAATCAGATGTTTACTCTCTACATTTTAGTTTTCTTTATTTGAGCCCCAAGGGAGAGCCAGCAGCTTAAAACCATTCATATAAGAACATCACAAACCCTGTGTTCTAGGCCATTGATATTTAATTTGGTTCCATGTCACAATTTTCTGATGCGAGAGGTGAGAGCCTCCACAGTACTTTTGTTTAGTTACTAAAATTCAAGCTATAATTTAATACAAAGGCTCAGTACTCACAACAATGGATTCTAATTTTCAACAAAAAAAATATGCCATCTTACATCAGTTTTAATTAAGACCTTTCTAAAACTAATCAGAAAAGGTCACATTTTGGCCTATTTATCTGATTCCTTTTCAGTATTGGTACCTGTCCAGGTAAGAATCTAGGTGTGTATCTAGGTTTGATAAGAGCTTTAGCAATGATCTGGGTATCCATAACTTTGATAACCCTCCACAGTTTGCAGTGCACAGACAAATTATATCCCAAAAATGTATGTATTGCATATATTATGATGAGTAATATGATATGGCCCATGCAGCTCTATTGAAAACCACTTATATATATCTTTAAAGAAGAAATTTCAATATCAAACATCAGTTTACAGTAAGCAGATAGTCAGCATCCATCATCATATTTTCCAATGCACAGCTCAAAGTTCCCTGACAGCAAAAGCCATCCGCTCATTAAAAGTGTGATTTGTAGTCTGGTCACACACAGTACACAGCGCGCAGTCACCCGGCCCCACAGCCTATAGCAGCACAAGCTAACACCGAGCTAATTAACCAAGGAGAACGCTTCACACCAAAGACAAGGTGAAAGTGACGGACGATTGTAGCCAGAAGATTGTCCTGGCCAAATATACATTAAATAACACTTGAGAGGAGTGATCTTAATGAAGGATGCAGAGAGAGGGTGTGACCTTTGAACTATAGTGAACTCTGTTGGACAATTACCAGACTTCTATCTCATTATAGCAAGAGAAACTGATCCAGGTAAGACTTCAGATTACTCACTGTAAAGAGAGAGAAAGGTAATAAAGATGATGCGACTCTCCACACTTGGGTGATGAAAAAGACATGACTGCCATTAGGGGTGGGCGAAATACAATTAATATAGTCCAACGAGGTTCATTTGGTCTTCTGATAATTTATTTTAGTTGATTCTGTTGTCAGACCATAGTTTAGTTTGTCTTCATACTTGACAATTTCAACTATTTAATGTTTTTGTAAATAAGAATAAATCAGCATTACAATTGTTAACAGTAAAAAACTAGTTTGATCTGAACATGTCTACCTCAGATCCAGTGATTGGAAAATACTTTGAAAATGGATTGAGTTACAGAAAACTGAATACCTAAGTTAGTATATTAAGAGTAAAAATGCATTAGTCTTATATATCACTTTTCTAGACACTCACCACACCATTTTCATACTAGACAACGTGTGTGAAGTGTCTTGCCTAAGGACACAACGACTCTTTTTTGCCACTGGCGTCCCACTGTGGCACCTGGAATTCCTAGTGGTCTCCCATCCAAGTACTAACCAAGCCCAGCCTGAGATCTGACAATATCAGGCTTTGACAAGGAGGTCTGGCCACACACAAGGAGGTTTGGCCATCTTCTAACGTATTCCAATACACGGTCCACTCAGAGTACTGTATTCTGAATACTTGGGGTACTTTAATATCAAGCTGCATTTAAATTATAGTGTAAAGACGCAACATGAGATTAAAAAGAGCTTCAGGTTTGTTTCATCATTTGTTTCCTATCACTCATTGGAGAAGGAGAAATTTCATTATAGTGAGGTCAAGTACCGCTATGTATTCCTTTGATTTTTGAAAAGTAGCAGTATATTCTGAACAGGGATGTAATGATATCAAAATCAAAATCAAAATCCCTTAATACTATATTTTCACGATATGCATCTCACGGTTCGATATTTATTGCGATATTTTGTGGAGGCTTACAAAATTGTGAATATGCTACTTTTCCCTTTTAAAAGTATTCATACATACTAAAGATGGGACAAGATCTCGTACCACAAGATCTCGCGAGGCAAAATTGCAGACTGTGTACACATGTGGAAAATGATCTCGTGAGATTTCTTTCCTCATATATTTACATTTGTCTTGAATAAAAAGGGGGTATATTTTGCAGAGTAACTCCTCTTGAGAAGCTGTAATTCCAAAAAGCAGTGCTACAATGACAGCAAAACTATAAGTCACTTTTTAGTCACTGAATGGCACAGTTCATTTATTAAAAATTATATCAAAATCTCGTCTTGTCTCGATCTCATGAGCCAAATCTCGTGTCATGTCTCGTCTTGTAGAAATTGTATCTCATCCTCTACCTAACACATACATATGCTCGGTACATGTACTCAGTCACTTCCATCACTGCTTATACCTGGAGACACAACTTAAGTTTATGAAATTTAAAATCGCAATCTATAAGCTTCCTTTAAAGACAACACTGATTGTCTAACTCTTGCTTGTACAAGTCTTGCAGGAAAATGGTTGAAGAAATGACAACATAAGACCACTTCAAAGACTTCACATATTTCTGGACCCTGCTCGCGCACACTCCACCAAAGCAGAAAGTGCGTATTTTAAAAAACATAAAATTAAAAACACTTCTGCCGATCGATACGTGCCTGCATCTGACTTTTAGAAACTTGTTTACCTCCTTGAACATTTTCTAGGCTTTTGGTCACACTTTGATGGAGAGTGTAGCTGGGTGCACTCTGTGTTGCTGTCAGCTCCTCACTCTGTCTGATGGCATGTCATGTGGAAAGGTCAGCCTGGTATCTGCAGCTTTCAAAGGGGAAAATATAAACCAATTTAGATGTTTCTCTGTGCACATAAAAATACGGGAGGCTGTAAGGTGATTTAATTCATTTTTTTCAGGTGTAAGACTTGAAATTATGTTGTCATGTCTTGATATATAAAGATATAAAAGTGATCATTTATTATTTTTATTATTATGTTTAAAGGGCCCATATTACATTTTCTTCTAATCTATGTTATAATGTTGTTTCCTCAACACAAACATACCTGGAGTTGTTTTTTGTTACATTCACACATGTTTAACACACAAACCCTGCATAGTTAGGCTGAGTTCTGCTCTCAAACTGAAAACACTCTTGTGATGTCATGTGGTAATACAGGAAGTGCTCCACTGGGTTTTTAAACTCCATACACCATCACTAGAATCATTTGGATGATTTTGGGTCTGGAATTGCCAGTCTCTACTGAACAAAATGTAAAAGGCAGCTGTAACTTGAAAACTGCCACTTCATGACATCACAAGGTGGAACAGAGCATTTTGAGCTTTGGTGTTGTGGACAGAATAATAAAGGATTACTCAAACATGTGTGAATGAAACAAAACTCAATTATGTATATGGAATTATGTAACAAAAAAGAAAAAAAAAAGTGACATAACTGTACGAAATTGTGACAAATATTTTATAACGAAATCCTCAAATTACCCACCTTTTGCTTTGTTGAAAAATATTTAGCAGAGTTATTTAAAGGTGCATTATGTAACTTTTTGGTTGGAGCTCAAAAATAAAACAGGAATTCTGACTGTGAGCAAGGTTGCTTTTCCACAGATCTGACCTGCAATTTGGTCTGGTTTGGTCTCCATGAAGATAAAAAGGTGTAATACCATACTGTGAAAGATTCATGTGAGTCCAAACCTTTGCCTGGTAGTGTATAGCAATACATGGTGCAACCCTACTTTGTACCACCATTTGAAAAACACCAGATAAATTCTGTATAAATATGCAAATCAGCGATCAGTAGGAGGCAGACTAGTTGCTGGTACCTTACATCTGAATTAGAAAATTTACAAACAGTATCATGGTGTGAAAAAGTAATCTCAATTTGATTAAAGCTTGCAGTGCATTGGACCTGTAGTAGTGAGAAAAACAAGCTGGACAGATGATAAGGGGCTAACACAGAGATCATAACCAGCCTTGGCCGTGATGGACTTGGTCTCTGCCCCTTTGTGAACTACAGGAAACGAGATAAGAACCAGCTCAGTATCCAATAACATTTAACAGAAAAAACTAAAGGCGCTATCCGGATTTTATTTCACATTTTCTGATATGTGACACTGGGTTTAAAGGGACCATATAACGCTATTTTCTGTATGTTATAATGTTGTTTCTTCATCACAAACATACCTGGAGTTGTGTTTTGTTTCATTCACACATGTTTAACACACAAATCCTGCATATTTAGGTTGAGTTATCTCAAAAAGAAAACACTCTGTCACCTTGTGATGTCATGTGGTAATACTGGAAGTGCTCCATTGTGTTTTTAAACTCCATACACCTTCTCTAGAATCATTTTGATAATTTCAGGTCTGGAATTGCCAATCTCTACTAAACAAAAGGTAAATGGTAGCTTTTAACTTGCTACCGCTTCATGACATCACAAGATGGAACAGAGCATTTTCAGCTTTGGCTATATACTCACCGGCCACTATATTAGGTACACTTTGCTAGTACCGGGTTGGACCCCCTTTTGCCTTCAGAACTGCCTTAATTCTTCGTGGCATAGATTCAACAAGGTACTGGAAACATTCCTCAGAGAGTTTGGTCCATATTGAGATGATAGCATCACGCAGTTTCTGCAGATTTGTCGGCTGCACATCCATGATTCAAATCTCCCTCTCCACCACATCCCAAAGGTGCTTTACTGGATTGAGATCTGGTGACTGTGGAGGCCATTTCAGTACAGTGAACTGAGATGATTCGCGCTTTATGACATGGCGCGTTATCCTGCTGGAAGTAGCCATCAGAAGATGGGTACACTGTGGTCATAAAGGGATGGACATGGTCAGCAACAATACTCAGGTAGGCTGTGGCGTTGACACGATGATCAATTGGTAGTAATGGGCCCAAAGTGTGCCAAGAAAATATCCCCCACACCATTACACCACCACCACCAGCCTGAACCGTTGATACAAGGCAGGATGGATCCAAAATTCTGACCCTACCATCCGAATTTCGCAACTAAATCGAGACTCATCAGACCAGGCAACGTTTTTCCAATCTTCTGTTGTCCAATTTTGGTGAGCCTGTGCGAACTGTAGCCTCAGTTTCCTGTTCTTAGCTGACAGGAGTGGCACCTGGTGTGGTCTTCTGCTGCTGTAGCCCATCCACCTCAAGGTTCGATGTGTTGTGCATTCAGAGATGCTCTTCGGCATACCTCAGTTGTAACGAGTGGTTATTTGAGTTACTGTTGCCTTTCTATCAGCTCGAACCAGTCTGGCCATTCTCCTCTGACCTCTGGCATCAACAAGGCATTTGTGCCCACAGAACTGCTGCTCACTGGATATTTTCTCTTTTTCAGACCATTCTCTGTAAACCCTAGAGATGGTTGTGCGTGAAAATCCCAGTAGATCAGCAGTTTCTGAAATACTCAGACCAGCCCGTCTGGTACCAACAACCATGCCACGTTCAAAGTCACTTAAATCACCTTTCTTCCCCATTCTCATGCTCGGTTTGAACTGCAGCAGATCGTCTTGACCATGTCTACATGCCTAAATGCATTGAGTTGCTGCCGTGTGATTGGCTGATTAGAAATTTGCATTAACGAGCAGTTGGACAGGTGTACCTAATAAAGTGGCCGGCGAGTGTAGACAGACTAATAATGCAGGCTTACTCAAACATGTGTGAATGAAACAAAACACAACTCGAGGTATGTTTTTGAGGAAGTAACAGCATTATAACATGTTTTAAAGCTCACAAGAGGCAATTTTCCATAGTCTTCCCCTTTAACTAAAAAAAAACTACAGAAGCTATACAGATTTAATTTCTTACATTTCTTATATGTCACACTGGGCTAAACCAAGGTGGAGGGACTTGGGGAGAAAAAAATGAAAAACAAGATAATGAGATTAAGAAGGAAATTACAAACTACAAGAGGGGTTATGTGAGAAAGTGTATTACAGATCAAGATGTGTTGATGGACGAGACTTTATATTGATACAATCGTTCAGGAAATAATAACACAAGACAGTGACTAAGAAAATCTAATGAGTATTCTAATGAAGAGATTACATTATCGCATATCGCAAAAACAGGGAAGAGGAACAGCCCCCTGGACACTGTTGGTAGGCTAAATACAACTAGGGCTACAATGTTTAACCCAAATAATCATGACTAATTGACTATTGAAATTATCATTAACTATTTTAATGATACTTTGCATCTGATGTCAATAACATTCCGAGGAGGGATGAAGCTAACCGGACGCACTCCTTTGTCTGGAGCTCTATTACTCAAGTTAGACTTTAAAGAGCCCATATTACGCTAGTTTCTGATCTATGTTATAATGTTGTTTGCTGAAGAAAATATGGAAGTTGTTTAACACACAAGCCCTGCATATTTAGGTTGAGTTCTTCTCTCAAACTGAAAACACTGTTCCACCTTGTGATGTCATGTGGCAATATAATGAAGTGCTCCACTATGTTTTTAAACTTCATACACCTTCACTAGAATTATTTGGTCACATGATTTCAGCCCTAGAAATGCTCATTTCCACTGAATGGAAGGTAAAAGGTAGCTGTTAACATGAAAACTACCACTTCATGACATCACAAAGTGGAACAAATATGTGTGAAAGAAACAAAACAACTCCAGGTATGTTTTTAATGAGATAACAACATTCTAAAATGGCTTAAAATTCGCACTTCAATTTTGTGTAGTATAAGACCTTTTCGTGAGCAAATTAGAATTCTAAGTGTACTTTTATTCTCTAAAGTACATTATAGGGTTTACAGAAGGCAAGAAAAAATACCAAAAAACTTTTCACTCACACATTCATTCAGCATTCACTAGTCACTTAGTAATTCAACCAATATATTTTTACACAGTTGGAGAAAGCCAGGATTGGGTGAATAAAATAAACTGGCATATGTGTGGGAAATGAACTTGCAAACTCTTAGCTAGAAGGCAAGAACACAATCCCCCTGCCACTGTGTATTAACACTTTCTATTTACCAGTTTAATTCTTGTAAAAAAAACAAAAAAAACCAAAAACTAGACATTGATTAGGCGTCTAACTGCTTATTTGTAAGTAAGGCCTTAGTTACAACTGTAACAACATCCCCAAAATACACAGTTTAAAACCAGAATAAAAGAAAGAGAACATTGATTAGATGTTGTCAATGTTAGCTGAGAACTGCTTGTCCAGCCAGTTACAAATAAACAGGACACTTTTTAGATGTTGACTTGTGTTGTTGGCATGTTTTGTGGTTGCTATGGTGAGATCTGTGCAGTCAAGGTTACAGCACAAAATGATGCTCCCAAAAATGTATCAATAATTATCAAGCTCTTAAGCAAAAACACATGTTACAGAAAGACAAAAATACAGCAAGAAAAATATGTTGTTAATCAAATTTTAATCGAGATCAAGATTCAGTCAGTTCTAATTGTCCATGATCAATCTGGGTATTTTTAAAAGTGTAACTTTTCTTTCATCTGCTTGTCCCCATGGAGATGATGTTGCTTTGTCTGGAATGTCCCTGCATGACATTAAATTTATCCATCTTGCATTTACTCAAAAATATGGGTTTTTATTGACTTAAAAACTTGCATTTTTACTGTGAATGGGCTCGCCTCTCCACAGATCTGACATGTAACTTGGCCCTGTGGTGTCACCTGATGACTCCATAGAGATAAAAAAGTGTAATGTCATACTGTGGAACATTCCAGGCAATATCTCTTTGGAGAGAAGCAGGTGACGGACCCTCCACCAGAAAAGTTACACAGTGCACCTTTAATTGTGATGTATTTGTGTTTTCTCTCACCTGCAGAACAGTCTGTATTTTAGCAGAGACATCAGCCTGGTCGTACAGTTTGATGCCCTCCTCCTGAGCCCCTCGGGGACACTGCACAGCGATCTGCTGCAGGTGGGACAGCACCACGTTATGGGCCTGGGCCACTGCCTTGAACTTGTCAAACAGCAGCTCCAGCAGTTCCAGCAGCTGCCTGGAGAGGGAGCCAGAGAGCACACAGAGAAAGAGTGAGATGAGATGGACTTTATAGAAAGGCATGTTCTTTACATTCTATTTGATACAACTTTCCTTAATTATAATGGTTTATAACTATGAATACTTTATTACAATATTAGAAAATGGCTTTAAACATGACATAAGCACATCTTTGTTAGTTTAGTCCCACAGGGTTTTAATTGTGTGTCAAGTTAATGACATGTGTACGTTTCAGTGTTTTCATTATTTTGAAAATGAGGCATCAATTTTGACATAAAATAAACATTAAAATTAAGGTATTTGGAAAAAACAACAACAACAAAAAAAAACAACACTGAGTTGGCAATGTTATAATTTGATTGATAATTGATAATTTTAATTGATAATGAGACAATTCCCTATACATTTCTGGAGAACATATGTCTATCTATATAGAGGAGGACAACTTAAATATGACTGTTCAACGGTATATAAACGGTTAGTACACTGTATAACATTCTTCATTATCAAACATGTCAAAACATTAGAACACATTAGAAACACAAACTTCTTTCAAGAAGTAGACTTAACTATATAAAAGAAATATTACTGAAAATAATAAGAATACTTTTACATCAGTCTCTTTTGGTCTCACTATCTAGCTGCCCTGGGCAAACTGACTGAGACACAGCTGCCAATCTTCACCAGCCCACATACTGGATAAGGCATCTTGCCCAAGAACACAATAGTAATGCACTGGTCTAAGCAGTGATCAAACCATAGGAAATAGGACAATAGGAAAACAAGTCTATCACAAGACTAGGGTAGTAGGATCTTAGTTAACCAATTTTTTTGCTAGTTCACTAAATGATTTAGATTATAAGGATTTATATGGAGCAACAGCAGAAAGGAGAACTTAGTGAGTTATCTGACGATTTAGTATTTTTTGGTATTTATATAGGCTATAAAAAAGGGAAAAACTCCGTCCTGATTCACAAGTTTAGTCTATCCTTACTTCATAGTACATTTTTCTGTATGAATAGGTGTTGTGAGTGTCTTGTGAGTGCAGATACACTAATATATGCAATAGTTTTGAAAGCTTTCGCCACGCTCCCTTTTTAATCTTCAATTGATCAAGACTTTCTTTAGTCCACTATAGACCAACACAAGAGCCACTGTTTTGTGTCAGCCAGGACAAACTGTGGTTACCTTGGGGTCTACGCACAGAATCCAACTTTCACTATCTCTGCTGCCCTGCCTCCAACGAAGCACTTCTCTCATTAGTTTGAATTGACTTGGGCTGAAAAGGAGAACACAGTCCCAAACATTTCGACCTTGTACTTGATCAGAGAGAAACACTTGTGGACAAGGAGCGTGCTGTTGCCTCATCAGTGCTAATGCGTTCATATGAGTTTGCCAAAACTGCTTTCTACACAAGGACAGAGCTCTCACAGTTAAGAGTTACATTTGTGCTGAAGAGCTGCCAAACCCTACAGACTGAAAGGGCCCTTTATTACTCAGGAGGCAAGTAAGGGTTAATCAAACAATATTCAGTTTCACAGATTTCAGTACACTGTTGTAGTTTGTGATAGTTTTAGCTGAGAGAGATGGTTGTGTTTCAGCATGCGTCATTTTGATACATTTTGTACATTAGTTTAATATCTTTGCCAATTGCAAATTTTCTCCTCCAATATAAATTAATAGGAAAAATGTCCAATTCTGGGCCCCTAAAACCTTGGGGCCTGGGACAACAGACCCCTCCCCATTAAAACTTGAGGGGGCTCGCCTCTTCACAGATCTGACATGGTACTTGGCCTAATGGCGCCACATGCAATTTTCCATGGAGTGAGATAATGCCATACTGTTGGACATTCTAGGCAGGCAATCACATCTCCAAGGAGACAATCTTGGACAGCAAATTGCAAGCTAATATGTTGGCACAAAAACTTCATAAGTGCACAAGTAATGTCAAAATAGATCTCTTCAAAGCTTACTCCACACCACTTTATACTGCCAACTTGTGGTGCAGTTACATTAAGAGTACATTTAAGAAGCTGCAGGTTTCATATAATGATGCACTTCGTATTTTACTGAAAGTCCCTTGATGGACCAGAGCCAGTTCCCACACTGAATGTTGTGATACTGTATATATACATTTATGAAGCACATTGAGGACTTGCAAAATGAAATTATACGTGTTAATAATGCTTGAGCAGAGCAGAGTCAGGTAGATCTACAGTTCCCTCCAAAAGTATTTGAACAGCAAAGCAAATTCCCTTATTTTTGTTGTTCACTGAAAACATTTGGGCTGAAAATCACAAAAAGAGAATGGGACAAGAGTTCAGAATGTCAGCTTTAATTTCCTGGTATTTACATTTAGATGCAAAATTAAAGGAACAAAAAATCTTAAAGTAAATAAAATGTAATATTTGGTGGCAAAACCCATGCTTGCAGTAACTGCCTCAACCCTGTGATCCATCGACATCACCAAACTGCTGCACTCTTCATTTGTGATGCTATTCCAGGCTTTTACCGCAGCTTCCTTCAGTTTTTGTTTGTTTTGGGGGATTCCTCCCTTCAGTCTCCTCTTCAGGAGGTGAAATGCATGTTCTATCGGGTTAAGGCCAGGTGACTGACCTGACCAGTCTAAAACCTTCCACTTTTTTCCCCTGATGAAGTCCTTTGTTTTGTTGGCAGTGTGCTTAGGGTCATTGTCCTGCTGCATGATAAAATTCCTCCCAATTAGTTTGGATGCATTTCATTGGCAGACAAAATATTTCTGTACACTTCTGAATTCATTCTGCTGCTACCATCATCAGTTACATCATCAATAAAAATTAATGAGCCTGTTCCAGAAGCGGCCATGCGCGCCCAAGCCATGACATTACCTCCACCATGCTTCACAGATGAGCTTGTATGCTTCAGATCATGAGCAGTTTTTTTCTTCTTCCACGCTGTATGAACTCTGGAGGCACTGGAGGAACTGCTTATATGGACTATTTTTGACTATTATTACTGTTGTGTTTGTCTGTCTGTTTTTAAGCATTCTATATGGACCTGCTGGAGTCTAAAATAAAGCTTGATTGAATAAGGTGATAGACCCTCCACCCAAATTTTTCTCTTTTCAATCTAAATAAGATTTAGTTTCTTTTAGAAACTAAATCTTATTTTCTATTTTAAGTGCAAAGAGTTGTTATTTTTCTTATTTTCTGTGTAAGAAGACGTATTTTCCTATTCTAAGTATGAAAGTTCTTGTTCCATTGGTAGATCAACCACATGAAAATTTAAACTAGGTAAATGTTTTTCACTCTTTAAAAGGTACACAACAGAACTGAACTCTCCAGTACTGCCACATAGAAACAATATCTTGGCACGCATTGGCACTATCACTACTCTAAATGGTATTGGAATTACTTTAGGTTAACTGCTTGTTTCCATTGTGTGGCGTTTTATTGGTGGACATGCATTACAAAGCTTTTTAAATACTACAGGACCAGAGACCAAGCTAAAGTTTTGGGCAGTGTCCAAGGTTTCCCGGGAGGGTAGAGCGAGAAAGCAGCTAAAGGATTGATGTTTCACTAGAGGCCATTTTGGTTTGCTGTCTGTCAGTACACTGGCAGTAGCACCAAGTAAATGTTAATAATGGAGAGGAAAGCAGACACAAATCACTCTGAGCTACAACACTGAATACAAGCAAAAGTAGCTTTGAAAGGCCACAAAATCTGTCTTTTTGCTGTTCCGTCGTGCTGTGGCAGGGAGGGAGCATCAACCTTGAGAAAACTGACAACAACAATGCAGCCATATTAGCATTAGCATTAGCATCCAGATGGACGCCGACAAAAGCATCACTTTGACCTTGTCTCAACCACTGCTTTGAAATGTATACACTGTAGAGTTGCGTGATATCAGGGATAAATGCGGTGTTCAGTGTCCATGTTCTGTGGATTACTTTTGTCTGCAGTATTTTGGTGTATTATTTGGGTGCTTTTAAATAAAAATTAAATAGTTTTAGTCAAATTATCAAAAATCAACACAAGGCTAAATTAGAATTGCAGTTGTATGCATACATACACACCACATCAAGCTACGGATTTAACCAAAACTAAACAGATCTAAAGCTGGACAAGACCAGAGCTAAACCAAGGCTATAGCAGAACTAAACCATAACCAAACCAGGATCAAACAGTAACTAGTGTGAATTTACCAAGAAAAAACATTACTATATACTTGGATTTTCTCCCCCATTCTTCAGTCTCTTTTTAGATGAACTGTCTGATCTCATAAAGCCTACTCTGCAAAAAATCTTAAAAAGGCCATGTCTAATACCAAACCTTTGCGTATTTTAAAGAAGACCTATTGTGCTTCTGTCTGCTATATAATCAATGACACCCATGGATCATTATGTTTTAATTTGCACATTTTAAAATCGCAATTGATCTAAAACGACTTAATAAAAGAAAAAAAGTTAGCTGATTTCTGCTTTACAAAGCTGTGGTGCCCAATAGGGGCTGACGTCGCGATAAACATCATCACAACAAAGAGCCGTGAAGTTGCTGACACCTATGGATAGCTACTCACAGTCATTTGTACCAAAATGATGTGTGACGCTGCCAAATGCATTAAGAAAACAACAGTGGAGAATAAAGTACAGAGCAGTGGGTGTGTACTTGGTGGTAAAAACGGGTTGACTGACAGTATGGCGTCTTGAAAATAAGCAATTAAAGATTATTCAAACATGCACGAATCACTCCAAATAAAACTTTGGGTGATTAAATGGTGAGGAGAAATAACTATAACATGGGTATTGCCATGATAGGCCTTCTTTAAAAAACCTTAAAATTTTAGACCATAAAAAATTTAATCTTGAAAGTGAGAGATGAAGTAAGTGAGTCAAATTAAAGTAAATTGCAATATCTTCTTATATGGATCATTTGTAATCTGATTGCAATAATACTTTAGTAGCAGATTGCACAGCCCTAGCACGGGTACACTCAGATTTCCAATCACAAAAAGCCCCTCCAGCCTGGTCCTCCTCATTATTTCCCAGGTGAAGCCATCTTAATCCATACAGTCTCCTCTCTTCTTTTTTTCCCCTCCAGGATTGAAGCTGTACTGATGAGCAGCCAGGGGAGAGTGACAGGGGCCATATAAAATCCCCAACTAACCCTGAGTGACCACCAAAGACAATGCAACAATCAGCCAAAACATTATAACCACTCGCAGGTGAAGTGGGGCGCTCTGATTATGTCTTCATCAAGGCATTTCATAGAGACTGGGTTGATTAGGAGGCAAGTGAACAAGCAATTTGGGGTAGAAGAAGCGAGAAAAAAAGCAAGGATTTGAGAGAGTTTGACAAAGAAGAAATGTACAGACTTCCCCAGCTCCATTACTGAGTCAGCTTGAAAGCTTGTCTCCTCTCTGGTCCATTCATTTCCCCTCTCTAAAAGTTACATTCTCACTGTTAGAACCAATGTAGTTCTAACTACCTCGGCCCTTGTAGTTATTTACTCCGTGCTTCCATTGCCTCTTTTGCTTTTGCTCCATGTCTTGGTTATATATGTAAATCTGGACCACAAGCCCCGGACACGGATTCGCGGTAGCAAGGACCACCGGATGGATGCTGGGAGTCTGTGGTTCGCCGGATTGGCCAGGCACCCTTCCGCCCCCACCAATACGCGGAGGCCATCTATGGGGGCATGGACTTTAAAAAGGGGCCGTATTCCGCCTGCTTGGCGTGGCTGGACCCCTGTTACAGCTCGCCATTTCTGTTTGGTCGTTTCCTCATTTTTTGTTGTTTATGTTAGCTGGTGCCTTCTGTTAGCTGATTGGATAGTGAAACATTTTGTTTATTCGTTAGTACAACTTTAGTTAGGTTCTTTATTTGGGTTTTATTTGTTACTTCCCTTCTTCCCTAGCAAAGGGAACGTAACAACCAAAATGTACAGTACTACACCACAATATCTTCTACAACAACATGACCTGCTAGTGGATAAACTGGGCCATGATAATGCACTCAAAATTTCCCATAATGCACCTTGAAAAGTAGTGGGCAGCGCTGGTCACAAGACTGTTCACTACAGACCACAAAGCATTGCGAAAGTTAGAAAAACAACAGTGGACAAAGACAGGTCTTTAACTGGACACAACACGACAGACAGAAGCAGACAGACACACTGGTCAGTTGATCCCTGATTATGAATAAAACACTGATTATAAATAGTTATATATCAGTGTTATGCAATCCAGTTTGACAAAAAAGTGTATGGTTATCATTAATCCATAAATACTTGTCTGTGCATCAGATTTGGGTAATTTAATCCGAAAGAAGTAAGCTACGCATCACTCTGTGCACTATAAAGGTGAGTAAATGGTGAGAGGAAGCAACTATAACATGGGTAAAAACTCAATTTTTGACACTATAGACTTTGTGAATAAGTGCCCTAGTAAATGAGGGGTTAGGGGGGTTAGGGTGGACATTCTAACCTCTACACACTGTCTCACTCCTGATTCACTTTAATTAGTTATTCAACCCTCTACAGCTAATGTGTTATTGTAGAACAGTAAAATAACAAAAAAGTTACCACAAAAGCTACTCACACGAAATACTGACCTCCAAAAATTATTGTTCCATCTATGATTTATTGAAAGAAGTTGATATAGTAAAGATTATAACAGACCTATGAACTGCAGAACACCTATAATATTGAATGTACATTGCAATAAGATACTACATCTAGTCTGCCTTATGCAAGTTGTTCCCTGGTAGTGGCTCACTGGATACCGTTTCTATAGCAACAGTGCTTCCTTTAAATTAAGTGTACATAGGCTGAGCAAGGTGTGTGTGGGGATCTGAGCACAAACACCTCCAAAGCTTTAAGTGTTTGCCAAATGCTATTCTCTTCACGAAGGTATAGTGAAGAGCATGTTGATCTCCACATAGGCACACACAGTTAAACTTAAAGGTCCTATATCACACAAAACTGACTCTTGTGAGCTTTAAGCCATACATGGAGTGGTATTTTGTTTCGTTCACATGTGTCTGAGTAACTCTTTATTATTAGTCTGTCTACATCTTCAAATCTCAAAATGCTTTGTTCCATATTGTTACGTCATAAAGTGATAGTTTTTAAGTTAACAGTTGCCTTTTAGCTTTAGTTCAGTAGAAATAGGGAATTCCAGGGCTGAAATAATCCTACTATTCTACTGAAGGTGTATGGAGTTTAAAAACACAGTGAAGGAGTTCCTGTATTACCACATTACCTTAACCTAACCAAAGTGTCTTCTGTTTGAGAGAAGGGATTTGTGTGTTAAACATGTGTGAATGAAACAAAACACAACTCCAGGAATGTTTGTGATGAGGAAACAACAATATAGATCAGAAAATAGCGTAATATGGGCCCTTTAAGTGAGTCTGTGTGGAGCTGCAGACTGGGAATGAGCTATACTGCGGCCTATTACAGCAGGTCAGAGGAGATTGGTGCAGGAGAAACAGGAGAGGTGCATCAGACGAGGCCAGAGCGAGAGCATCCCTGACAGAAAACACGACGTTCCTCTTAAATGGTTCAGGATCACTGGACTGAGACTTGTGCTTTTTGTCGGTCTGCTCCTCCCTCTCTCTCTTTTTTCCTTTTTCTCTCACTGTCTCTCTCTCTCTTTCCCTGTTCCCTCTCTCGCTGTCTGTCTCTCTAAACTACTACCTTTCTCTACCCTCCTCTTTCCTCCCTCTCCGTTGCTCACTTTTTAAATCCCTCTCCCTTTTTCTCTCCCCTTCCCCTCTCTCCTCTCCCCCTTTTTCTACTCTCCTTCTCCTCTCCCAATCTATTTCCTATTTTTCTATCTCTTCTTCTCTCCTCCTCTTTCCTCATCTGTTTTCTTTCCTGACTCCATTCTCCATGTCTCCCTCCCCATCTCTGCTACTCACTTTCATTGCTCTCTCTCTCCTTTTCTGTTTTTTCTCCTCCTATCCTTCTCTCTCTATTCTCTCTGTCTCATTTCACTTTTACCTCTCTCCTCCCACTCTTTCTATCTCTCTCTCCTCATATGTCCTTCTCTCTCTCTCTCCTCCCCCCCTCTCCTCATTTGTCCCTCTCTCTGCTCCCCTCTCTCTCTTTCCATCTCCCTCCTCATGTGTCCCTCCCTTTTCTCTCTCTCTCCTCATGTGTCCCTCTCTCATCCTCTCTCTCAATATCCTCTATCTCTCCTGCTTATCTCTCATTTTTCTTCCTCCCTTCTCCCTCTCCTCTCCTCTCCTCTCCTCTCTTCTCCCGGTGTGTCTGCGGGCTGTGACGTGACTGCTTTTAAAATGCACTGGTCTCTGAGGCAGGTGTGAAATTGTTTGTGTGTGGAAAGAGAAGACGTGCTTAACCATGACTTGTCTGGGTTTAAGGCAGCACACAATCTGTTTTCATGGTCTAAGGCAGATCTGGTCCTCACTGGCTTTTACAGTTGGTTCACTGAGTGACTACATCAAGATGGGAGAACGTTTTAACATGATACTTATACTATATAATGGCAGTGGTTAAATAATAGCTACGAAACAGGATAGAGAATTATTAGGGAAACTGGTTTAGTATTGTTACGAGATAGACTTTTAAATATGACCACAGAAAAGATATACACAAATGTGAAAGCACTGATGTCTACAATTTCGGTTATCATACAGGTGAAATTAAATGTTTAACACACAAATCCTGCATATTTAGGCCAAATTCTTCTCTCAAACACAAAACACTGTTTCAACTTGTGATGTCATGTGGTAATACAGGAAGTGCTCCACTGTGTTTCACTAGAATCATTTTATTTTAGAATTATTTTAGCCCTGGAACTTCCAATATGTACTGAAGAAATGGCAAAAGGTAGCTGTTAACGTGAAAACATATACCGCTTCATGACATCACAAGGTGGAACAGAGCACCTTGTGCTTTTTGAGACGGTAACAACATTACAACATGGCTTAAAGCTCACAAGAGTCAATTTTGTGTAATATAGAGCCATTAAGAAGTAAATAAATTAGTAATTTATATAGTACATACACACACACACACACACACACAAAGAATATACAGTAAATCTATAAACTACATTTATGGGGAATAATAGACTGGATTCTGTAATAGAAATAGCCCTGTCCAGCCCCATTCTGCTCTGTAGCACTCAAGTGGAAAAGCGCCTTATGCTATCACGTCTAGTGTCTGGTCACTCACCCACCATCTCTGTCTCTCTCTTCCTCTCCCTGTATGTCCCTCGAACTTCCACTCTTCCCTTTCACTCTCTCTTTTTCCCTCTTATGATCCTTCTTCTCTCACTCCGTTTCTTTACTTGGGCTGGTTCTTTCTCTCCCTTTCTATCTTTCTTTCCATATCTCCCCTCTCCCCCTTTCTCTGCTTCGCTCTTCCCCCTAATCTCTCTCTCTTTTTCTCCTCTCCCTCGCTCTCTCTTTTTCTGTACCCGGAGTGGCTCTTCTCTCCTTCCCTCTCTCCCTCCCCTCTCCTTTTCCATGACCTCTCCTGGCTCTCCTGTGGGAGGATGCAAGGTTTGGTGGGAGTAACGCAATGTTTATTATATACTGTCAGTTCACAGTAAAAGTTAATGCATTAAACTAGTTTATTTATTCAGTCAACATTTCTCCCTCTCTTTAGTATTACCTGGACTGGCCCTCCTGTGCGAGGCTCTCCTCCTCTCTCTTCCCCTCCCTCCTCCTCCTCTCTCTCCCAACTCTCTTTTCTCATTACCTGGGCAGGTAAGATGTTAGTGTTTTTTTATATAATTATTATTATCCAAGTTATCTAAATTTTGGCTCCATCGCTCCTCCTCTCTCCACTCTCTCTCTCCTCTCCTTTACCTTGGCAAGCTCTCCTGAATCAGACTCTCTTTTCTCTCTCCTCCTCCTCTTTCTCTCCCTCTCTTTTGCATTACTGGATTCGCTCCATTGTGTGAGGCTTTTTCCTCTCTCCCCTCTCTCCTCTCCCTCTCCTCGCCTTTACCATTGCTGGCTCGCCTATACGAGGCTCGCTCCCTCCCTCCCTCTTGTCTCCTTTACCTGGGCTGGCTCTCCTGTACCAGGTTCTCTCCTTTCTGGTAGGCGTGGTCTGCGATCTGAGTGGTGGACCTCTTCACGATCTGCTTCAGCTCTGGCTCCAGTCGCTCCATTATGGCTTTGATGGTCTCTGGGATTTTCTTCAGCTTTGCCAAGGCCTGTAAAAGACATATACAATCAAATATAACATGAGGAATGTTACAAAACAAAGAGAGCTATAATATAACAAATCCTTTTTTTTAACTTTTTCATAGGAGCAATGTAAAACTATAAATAAAATAATATAAAAAAGGAAAACATGGACAATTCACAAAGAAACTCAGTGCCTGAATAGACTTCAGATATTAAAACTAGGACTAAACTGCAACTAAACCTGAACCCAAACTCGGAACTAAACCTGGACTAGATCAGAACTAACCCAAGACTAGAACAGGACCAAACCAAGTGTAAGCACAACATGAAAATCTTTATATTATAATTGATTAAATAATTGTTAAATAAATGTTTCTATTAAGTTTCAGAAATCTTCTAACATTAAGTTGAGAGTAAATAAATGGTAAAGTTTTTCTTCTGCTAAAACAAATGTTTTGTTTCTTACATGGTAAATGTTTTATATTAAGCTCTGTTTAAAGATGCATTGAGTAATTTTTTTGGTAGGGGATTCATCAAATGCTTTTCTCCATGGAGATGATATAGCTTTGTCTGGAATGTTTCACAGTATGGTATTAAACCTTTCTATCTTCAGGTCAGATCTGTGGAGAGAATCGTTCACAGTCAGAATACCAGTTTTACTGGGTACTTTTGAGCTATAAAACCACCTGTAATTGAAAAAATGTAAGGTAGACCTGTTTAATGACATACTATGGAACATTCTAAGCAGAGCAATGACATATCCATAGAAACAAGAAGGTGACGGCTCCCAACCAAAAAGTTACATAGTGCACTTTTAAGTTTATGTTAGTAAAAAAAAAAACGCTATTCCTATATTACTCATTTAGTTTTCTTACTACATTGTCTAAGTTAATAAAATAAACAAACCAAAAAATAGCCTCACCTTGATCAGAATCCCCATAAACTCTGCACTGTTCTCCTCTGGGTCGACTTCAGGCAGGTCCCCCTGGTTCATCTCACGGCCATCCTGTTGAACTGAGAGAGGAAACAAAAGTCATTAGCACAAAACAAGTGATAAACTGCAGCCATACTAATGCGATTGGATATTACTACACATTATGATCACATTGTGGTACAAATAAATGCAAGAAACCCCTACTAAACTTCAAAGTCTTTCTTACTGTAGTTATTACTCCACCACACAGAACATAGGGAAGAATTTAAATAATATGATTGCCTGGCCCTCATGCATACAAATGAGCAGCATACATAATCAAGCAATAAAAACATATCTCACTGATTAAAGCATATAAGATTTTAAAGTGGCCATACCCTATTTTTGTTTGAGCAAAATATGTTCTTCCCCAGTACTGATATTGTTAAAGCAGCTCTTAGGGTCAAAATAAGACTCCACTGTGCTGTCTGCTTTTATCGTTTTAGGAAATTGGATGGAATTAGGAAGTGCATGCTTGTTAATGTTTGCAACGTGATGGCAAAACTCCACACTGGCCACTCTAGCTGTGAAAAGTGCTTATAAACTCATCATGGTGAATCATTATGAAGTAAGCTGAGGAATAACTTTGGACTGCAGCAAACTAGTTCTGGTTTTCCTTGTTTTTAAGACAGAAAAAGTCTGGTACGGCATCTTTAATACTCAGTGGGACCCATAGACTGTATAAATAAATGGACATGGCTAACCCGCTAGCCACCATGTTCCAAATATGAAGTGAACATGGGAGTGCTTCTGGCTCCATCGACTCTGGCTCTAATTGACTTGACATTGAAAAATTGTCACCCCTCTCTCTGTAACTTTTGCTGTGAGTGTCATCATTTTGGTCTTAAAATGTTTGTATAATTCTGGTGTTTTTATTTCAATATTTTCTACATAAATAAATTCCTATTCCTAATACTGATCTGGCTCCAAATTCGCTCCTATAACTGCTAGCCTCGGTGAGCTTCATTTGACTGGAGCTGAACGCTATGGGTGACATCACACTCCCTTAGTCCATTTTTAATACAGTCTATGCTGGGACTATACTAGGGCAAAAATGTGGGCTGAAGCATTGTTTTTGTTTTTGGTTTTTATTATGTAATCTAAATGAACAATTTTACTACACATTTGGGCAACTTTCGTATTGCATAATTCATTAACAGAGTAATTATTTATACATTTGTATTTCCATAAACACAACACACAAATAAGTCATAGCCTTAATTATACCGTGCAATTACACAACCTGCTTTCCTCTGCAGTGCCTCCATAAGACGCAGCTACATTAGGAACCAAATTGAGAGTAGCAATAGCCAATGATGGTCCAATTTTCATTAGATAGGGCGTCCCAATTCCCCATCGAAGCACGTTAAGAGAGTTAATGTTTATGACAAGGTAATGGACTTTGGGTTTATTTCCTCATTTCCTCCATTCTAACTGTAGATTGCGCAATAATTATGAGAATTACTAGCAACAAATGAAGTGCTCTAATGTTATTATGCAAAATGGCAAAAGAGCACTGATGGATGCTATGCTACAAGTACGCTACAGGCACTAGCATTACTACTGCATGTTTTTGAGAGAGAAGTTTTCCTCAAAAATTTTACATAAAACAATAGTTTTTACTTTAAAAGCTAAAACATTTTATAACTTGATGTATTTTAGAGAAGGGTTTGATGGGTGAATGTATGAGGTAATTAACTGAATAATTGCGACTAGTCAACTCCTGAATTAATTGTTCATAAGCGCAATTCTTAACTGTAAAACACAAGTCAAAAGTCAGCAGTGCTACTAAAACAAAATGTTAAAAAAGAATAAGCAATTTGTGATTTTCATGGATAATACACTATCTGTAATTATCCTCTAGAATCAAACAAATGTACAATAGATTCCCACAAAACGAGATGAAATACGAGATTGGGCCCACAAGAATGAGACAAGATGAGATTTTGACATGAATTGTAATAAATAAATTGCAACCCAGTTCACAATCTGCATGCATTGTATTTAATATTTGTCTTTGTCTTTTTACCACTGCGTTGTGGAACTACAGCTTTTCTAGGAGGTGTAACTCACTAGCACTTTACATTTGGATTGAACAAAAAAAAAAAAAAAAAAGAGAGATAACACATAGATACAAAATCTCACAAGAGCATTTTTCTTATGTGTGCACCATCTTGTAGCAATTTTGTTTCACAAGATCTTGTAGCATGAGACATGAGACTAGACGGCTACTAAAATAATTGTTAGTTGCAGCACAACTGTCACTGTACTACATAAATGAAAGAAACCAACATGATTTAAAGCTCAGAGTACATTTGCTTTAAAGGTTGCCTGTACCACTGTGTCATAATACTAACATTTCAAACTCAATTTCAATACCATAATATTAGTTCCCTATTTACTTTTTTCTTGTCTAACAAGCAATAAAACAGACTACTTACATTTATTCAATTAAAGGTGGTTTTACAACTCAAAAATACCTAGAAAACAGGCATTCTGACTGTGAGCCTTTCCACAGATCTGACCTGAAACTTGGTCTAGTTTGGTCTCCATAAAGCTAGAAAAGTTTAATACCATACTGTGAAACATTCCAGACAAAGCAATAACATCTCTAGGGAGAAAAATATTTTGCCCTCCACCAGAAAAGTTACACAATGCACCTTTAATGTACAAAAGAAGACCAAATTTACGTTTTTGGATTAGTAAAGATGGGCACAGTTGCATACAGCCCAAAACTCCTGTTAGGGGATCAATCTGGCATGTACTTGTTATATAGCAAAAAACAGGCCGACACTTTGACTGAGCTGGGTTGCCTCTCCACAGATCTGACCTGAAACTTGGTCTGGTTTGGACCCTCCACCAGAAAAGTTACACAATGCACATTTAAGCCAGATGCTCTTCTTGACACTTTTCATTTATCTGCACTATCTGGCATATCATTTTACTTGCACTCCTGCTCTTTCTCTTGCTCTTGTTTCTTGTTACCTAAAACACAATAATACACCTCAATGTTGTAATACGAACAGTGCTTGTGGTCACTTGGCATTCGCGGTAGAAAAACAGTGAATTTAGCTAGCCTCGGATGCCAAGCGTGGGTGGCGAAAAAGTGCCAGGCTTAATATAAAACTCAGAAACACCACAAGGGAACGTCAAGTTATTGCTGGATTAACTTTTTTCATTATCTTCTTGTTTGCGTTCCACTGTGCCCTGCCCGAGAGAAATGCAGGGGTCTTTCTATATATACGCCCCTGCAGCCAAAGAGAGTCTGTACAGTTAGATCAGAAGCTGTTAGGAGCTGACCAGAGCGTAATCAAGGCCATCCCCTGCTGTGATGGAAGACATGAAAAGTACTAATGGTGCACACAAAGGCCATATGGTAATTGCTATGTTACAAGCTAGAAATATATATACAGCATGGACTTCTGTGGTGGCTATGATTCCATATAAGGGGTTCAGTTTAGTTTGATGTGGACATTATAGAGAAAATGTATATGTTCAGTCTAACAAGCATTGGGAGTTGAAACCACAGGCAAACCTAGCTGCAAATCAGGCATGAGATGATACTGAAAATTCACAATTATTATGGTCAAAATAATGGCGATTTACAATAATATGACATAATTTAATCAAACTGATGGCTGTTTAAAGGGCCCATATTATGATATTTTCTGATCTATGTTATAATGCTGTTTCCTCATTAGAAATACCTGGAGTTGTGTTTTGTTTCATTCACACATGTTTAACACACAAACCCTGCATATTTAGGCTGAGTTCTTCTCTCAAACGGAAAACACTCTGTTCCACCTTATGATGTCATGTGGTAATAGAGGAAGTGCTCCACTGGGTTTTTAAACTCCATACACCTTCATTAGAATCATTTGGATGATCTCAGCTCTAGAATTACCAATCTTCAATGAACAAAAGGTAAAAGGTAACTGTTAAAAGGATTACTCAGCCATGTGTAAATGAAACAAAACACAACTCCAGGTATGTTTTTGACGAGATCACAACATTCTAACATGGCTTAAAGCTCACAAGAGTCCATTTTATGTAATACTGGACCTTTAAAGACCTGATCTTTGTATGTTTATTTAGTGCCAAAGAAAACAATTTTTACTCTTTTATGGATAATACTGTAACAAAGGGGTGTCAGTATATTGCAAATAATACAGTAGATAACATAAGTGGACAAATAAGCAGTTATAGAACATAAATAGCTGGTTTTCTCCCTCCTTTGCTACTTAAAGATCCTAACATCAAGTACCATTCAACCTCACAAACGCACTCACACATCCATTATGTAGTGTTACAACGAGCACTATAGCGGAAGGGAGGCGAAGAAATGTTTTGCTCAACAGCACATCAGCAATATGAACCACTACACAGGACATGTTCATATATATGATTTTGGTCTGATTTTTAATGAAGCTTGCTCCAATTATGTGTATAGTTTCTAATACTTAAAGAGGGGTAAAAATTTAGTCTTTTTTTTAGCTTTCTACCATGTTATAACATTGCCCCAACATAAGTCAAATGTCTGAAGAGATTTTAGATGTCATTCATGCTTGTTTCAGTAATTTAGCAATCTCTCCCAGGCCCTATTCGAACCCTCCTTACAGTTAGCTGTAAGATTCTGTCCACTGCTCATCCCTCAAGCCAATATCACCCATAGTCCCAGACAATAATTATACATAAATATACAAAAGCATGATACAAAAGTGTACACAACAACTTGATAAACTTGATGCGATGTGCAGTGATCCACACTGATTGTGTTATGATAGCGCTCTGAAGGGAGGGTGACATAGCATGGAGAGTAAAGGTAGGGGAGAGGGAAAGAGGGTGTCAAAAAGCGAAAGTGAAACTTATAAAACATATCAATATGTTGTTTTCAACCAATATAGTATTTTAAAAATGATAAGAGGTAACATGGTAATCCAAACACTGCATGTTATCTGTTAACACCCCACAGAAAAATACCCCTTCTTTAAATATACTGTGTTTATATAGAAAGTAGAGCCTTTAAAAAACAATCCACTAGCCTTTAGTTGATCTTTCCCATGAATAAAATGTGTATAAACTCATGTATTATTTTGGTTTAAATCCATATTTTTTATTGAAAACCCTTCCATTATAGTTTCTTGTTGTTTTAAAATAAGAGTGAGAGCATTACCACTGCCGGATCCAGGTGTGCTGAACTGGGAGGTGTCCAGAAGTTTGCGAGGAGTGGAGAGGCTGCTCACCTCCAGAGCTGGCATCGGGGAGGAGTCTTTAGTGAGAGAGCTGGAGAGGAGGAATAAAGAAAAGAATAAGATTAACAAGGATGAAGAATGTTAATATTGTTAATAATATTCACCACGAGCACTGTATACAGTAACGTATGCAAAATTCAGACAGTACATTCTTGTGGAAATGTCAATTATGTGATTTCTATAATGTATATAAATCTTCATATCATCAAGCAAGCCAACATTCACAAACTAGCTAGCGATTAGTACTCTCATAACCTAGACCCAGAGCAAGACAGCCCTGGGCATTTAAAGGTGTATGAAGCAGTCCTGGGTTAGAGAGATTGGAGTTTGCATGTTTTCTCTGTGTCTCCATGGAGATGATGTTGCTTTTCCCGGATTGTTCCATGGCAGTTTATATATTTTTATTCAATTACATGATTTGACCACCAACACACATAGCCCCAGACCAAGACAGTCCTGGATTAGACAGATTAGAGTTTGCATGTTTCCTCCATCAACATAAAAAAAATTAATGTTCAGTAAGAAACCTCCAACTTTGTACTCCTCACCATGATCATGGCTGAATCTGATGAAAAAAGCATCTCATACGCAGACAACAAATTTCCATACTGGAACAATAGCGTACATCTTAGGACAGGTTGGTTGAATTCAGGTGTCTTGCCCAAAGACTAATGGAGATCTAACTGTCGCAAAAATTACTATATCAACTTATGGTTTAATATATATAAAAGCTGGAACAATACATTTTGGTGCTCAAAAGAGGGAGATTTTTAATATTTTTCTTATAATATGATAGGACTTGAGCTGTAGGGCATTGAAAAAGTAACTTCTATAGCTAATTATTGCTTCTTATTTATATGTATTTGCTGCAGTTCATGCCACATAATGATATTGACCATTTAAAAATGGTTTACATTATTATCTTGCCTCATTGTTGCATTGTATCAGAGCCATAAAGTTATTTCAGTGTTATAATTTATCATACAGTTTCTCTGTAGCATTATATCGTGCTTCAGCATCTGTTATCGTGACAGGTCTACTTTCAATTAACCAAATGAGCTTCTACCACCTTTTACTTATGAACTGCAAGCTTTTTCTTTCGGATGTGTGTTTTTGTTATAAAGTCTAGCATCTCTGGGTAGCATTGCTTCTGCGTTCCAATGAGTCATTTATCAAATCTGAGCTGGCGGAGGGGGCGACCAGGGCTTTTAAGCTTGGGCGTATCAACACAATGTCCCTGCTAAGTGAGTGAGCGTATGAGGAGGTGGGCTGGCTGTTAGACAAGACCTTATACCACGAGGCCAAACCCTGACCCCAGATAATAAATCACTGCACCTCCCCACCCGACCACATCGCTATAATTACTGTACCGCGCATACACACGCACGCACACACGCACGCACACAGGCGCGCACACACACACACACACACACACACACACACACACTTGTAAACAGACAAAACTGAACAATTTAAACAGTGAAACGGTAACACCATCTGTGTATCCAAAGCCATACCGCCATATTATTATCTGTAATAGACTACAGCGATGCATCTGAGTAAACGAAAAACAAAGGAAGAAAGACTTGGGTCGCCTCATATTATCCTTCAAATAACTTCAAAACAAAACAAAAAATACCCCTCCTTGAACAGCCATCTTAATGTGGTGGAGGGGTTTGAGTGCCCAAATGATCCCAGGAGCTATGTTGTCGGCAGTCAAAGGCGGGGGCCTTGACAGCCTTATCTCCGGACATGGAGACTAGCTCTGGGGACATGTCACCTCGCTGGGGGGCAGGAGCCTGAGCTTGTGCGGGAGGTTGAGCGTCACCAACTAGATATAGTCGGCCTCACCTCCACGGGCTCTGGAACCCAACTCCTTAAGGGCGGCTGGACTCTCCATTTCTCTGGCGTTACTCGCAGGGAGTGGCGGCGGGCAGGTGTGGGCCTGCACATTGCCCCACAGCTCAGCCGCCGTGTGTTGGAGTTCACCCCGGTGAACGAGAGGGCCGCATCCCTGCGCCTTCGGGTCGGGGACAGGTCTCTCACTGTTATGTCGGCCTACAAGCCGAACAGCAGTGCAGAGTACCCGGCCTTCTTGGAGTCCCTGGGAGGGGTACTGGACAGTGCACAGACCGGGGACTCTGTTGTTCTACTGGGGTACTTCAACGCCCACGTGGGCAATGACACCTGGAGAAGGGTGATCGGGAGGAACGGCCACCCTGATCTGAACCCGAACTGTGTCCTGTTATTGGACTTCTGTGCTCGCCACGGTTTGTCCATAACGAATACCATGTTCGAGCACAAGGGTGTCCATCAGTGCACATGGCACCAGGACACCCTAGGCCGGAGGTCGATGGTCGACTTTGCTGTCGTGTCATCTGACCTCCGGGCGTGTCTTCTGCCCCTCTCTTCGGGTGAAGAGAGGGGCAGAGCTGTCAATCGATCACCACCTGGTTGTGAGTTGGGTCCGCTGGGGGAGGAGGAAGCCGGAAAAACCTGGCAGACCCAAGTGTACAGTGAATGTCTGTTGGGAATGTCTGGCAGAGCCCTCTGTCAGAGGGAATTTCAACTCACACCTCCTGTAGAGTTTCTCCTAGATTCCGGGGGAAGGTTGGGGACATTGAGTCCGAGTGGGCTTTGTTCTCGGTCTCTATTGGCCGAGAACAAGTGGTGGTCGTAAGGTCTGTGGTAACTGTCGCAGCTGCAATTCCAGAACCCGGTGGTGGACACCGTAAGTAAGGGATACTGTCAGGCTGAAGAAGGAGTCCTATCAAGCCTTGTTGGCTCGTGGGACTCCTGAGGCAGTTGACTAGTTCTGGCTTTCTCATTTTTAAAGGTCCTATATTAAATTTAACTATTGTGAGCTTTAAGCCACGTTATAATGTTGTTACCGCCTCATAAAACACACCCGGAGTTGTGTTTTGTTTCATTCACACGTGTTTGAGTAACCCTGCATTATTAGTCTGTCTACATCTCCAAAGCTCAAAATGCTCTGTTCCACCTTGTGATACCATGAGGCAGTAGTATTCAAGTTAACAGCTACCTTTTACCTCAGTTGGAACTGCCAATCTGGAGTGTTTTCTGTTTGAGAGAAGAACTCAGCCTAAAAATGCAGGGCTTATGTGTTAAATAAACAGCATTATAACGTAGATCAGAAAATAGTGTAATATGGGTCTTTTAAGACAGTAAAATTCAGGTACAGCATTTTAATACAGATAGACATATATGTTTTAATGGGATAAAATGTTAAAAAATAATGTTAAATTAAAACAAAGGTCACAGCATCTCATTACCTAACCTGTAAGTGTATTGTACTGAGCACCAAGTTCAAACACAAAGTTGAGCCATAGTTTTACAATGTCTAATGTGTTTTGGTTCAGTAATTGGCTTCCATCCATACTGTGAGTAATTGGCAGCTTGAGCTTGGATTCTTGTCATAAAAAAATAAATAAATAAAACACGTATAATGATGGAATATATATAAAACCTGGATACTTTGCTGTATAATGAGGCAAACCATATTTTTGTATCTCAACAATAAAATCTGAATCCATATTATAGTGTCCACATTTCACTTTTTTAGTCATATCCACAAGCCCTTGGCAAGACACCTTGCCCTTGCCTGCACCTTGCCCTTGCCTGCACCTGCCATGCCTGTAAGGAATGCCATGCCTGCACCTTGCCAGGCATTTGGCAAGGGATGCCATGTTGTCAAATATTGGTGTTAATGATTAGTGCATTCATTTGGCACTACTATAAAAAAAAATCTAAATACAATTTAATTCATAGAGCCTAATAGATAACATGCAGGAATTGAACTGGCAACCTTTGAGTAAGTGGGTGATTGTCATTTTCCTGTACAAGTGATCTGTTGACGCTACCGCCTGCTTGTCTCCATGGAGATATTGTCTTTCCTAGACTGTACCGTGGTAATTTATATATTTGTATTTATTCAACTACTAGTGCATGATTTGAACACCTACGCACAACACAACACACTCTTACTGGGCAGTGTGGGGGAAGTGTTTTGCCTAATGACACAATGACAGCTATTGCCACTGGGGCCCCACTGTGGTATTTCCAGCAGTCTCCCATCCAACTACTATCCAGACACGGCCCCATTTAGCTTTAGAGATCAGACGAGATCAGACGCTGACAAGGAGGTTTGGCCACTTATTTCTGTGACTTAAACTTAGTGACTTAGACAAACTTTACTGATCCACAAGGTAATTTGGACACAGTAGCTCACGCATCACAATATATTATAATAATACTGAGAAATAAATATATAAATGGTAATAATAAATTGTAAATAAGCAGGAAGACTGGTCTAATAAGACATATAAAAGTACATGGACATGTAAAAATAAAATACATATATAAATATATGTGTGGAATCCCTCAGTTGTCCAGGTAGAATCCATCACAAAAGGAGAAATTCAATTTGTCAACTGGACAAAAATTTATTTGGTCGAATACATTTCACAGCTCATCCAAGCTGCTTCTTCAATTCTGGTCAGACATTGGTGGACACTGCCTTATATCTGCCTGAAGGGAGCTTGCCACGTATATATATATACAATACAAATATTAGGGATGCACTGAGCCGATACTGGTATCTGATATCGGTGCCGATACTGAAAAATTTGCTGGATCAGATATTGGCATCCAAATATCATTCAGTCGATATCCCAGCTTGGCATATAAATTCATATAATAATTGTAATTGGCCCAGAAAGTTTTTATTTTTTTTAATACAAAGCTGTTCTGAAGTCACTGGAGAAATAAATAACTGTTATATAACACATTTGGATGGGTTTTGTTTTGTCTTTATTTTTGTATCGGTTGGTATCGGCAATCGGCAGATACTTAATGCTATAGTATTAAAATCAGTATTGGAACTGAAAAAGCTCGGTGCATAGCTAACAAATGTGATATAGATATAGAATAGTAATATATACAAATACATAGCCTGTTGAAGGGGACCTCACCCAGGTAGTTTGGCAGCGTTCTTGTCCCTATTCTTGTGCCCCAGGCGGCTCGTGGACTTGATGTACAGGTGACGGTGGAGTTCATCTATCAGAACCAGGTGAATGTTGAGCTTTTTACTGTGAAGCTCCAGACGCAGATCTGAGAGGCCCTCCACCTGCACCAAGTCCCCATCCAAAGAGTCCACCGCTGACACCTGCACACAAGATAACACACAACCATGGATCAGTGAGGACTATTGGTGGTTTTCAGATTCTTAAATGTGTTGATGTCATACTCTCAGTTGGGGGGCAAGAGCGAGATTTCCCTACTGATTGTACTGTACTTTGCCGTGAAATATCCAAAAGGTAAACTCACAAATGCTGATAGTGGTATTTTCTATTATTGTTTAAACCCAAGAACTCCCTTTACTACAACAAAATTCTGCCTTTAACAATATTTATATTAGCTGCCCCCATCTGTATTAAATATTACTGGCCTATAAAATGTTGTGATGTCATCTGTAACCCTGTCTGTGGCTTTGAAGGTATATTTTAATCAGCTTAAATTTTTAGTTTTTTTGTTTAATACATTATATACCCGATATTAAAAATGTGCATATCTCCAAAACTACAATTGCAATATTATTAATTGTTTGCTATATTTCTATACAACCACTAAATGACATTGAGAAATTAGGACCAGGTATCATTGAAAGGTACCAACAAAGAAATGGAAATAAAGTACTTTTGATACTAGAAAAAATTATGAATGAATGAAAAAAGCAGTATTTCCTTTAAAGAAATAATATTTGTTGAAATGTACTATTCTATTTTTGATAGTTATAGCCCAAGATAAATACAGGAATAGGCACTGGAAAGATAATGTGTATTGAAAACTAGGGATTATTTTAGTACCAGTACAATCAAATGAAATGTACCCAGTAATTATCCAAATACAGCGATTCCCTTCTGCACAGAAATCATGTTGTTTGTACATGCTGAATAAATATGCAATAAAGCTCGGATATCATTACTGTACTGCGTGTTCATTAACATTTCTCATTTGTTTTCATGCACACTAATTACCAGCACATTACACTGTACAGGCCAAAGGGGAGCAGCCTGTATTCTGCTCTAGGCACAGGTTAAATGTATGTACACCCAAATCACATCACTGCAGTGTAAAACAATGCATTTAAAGCCCTTGTGGATAAATACAATAGCTTAGCAGCGATTCAAGGTTTTGCATTTTGTGTGTATACCTTCCCTAGATTACATTATATTAAATTATGGTTTGTAGGTGATTATATGACTGTAAATTGTTTAACAGGCCAGCCTCTGTGTGTTGGAGGAGGGTATCTCATTACTATTAGACTGAGATTAGAGACAGAAAAATCTTGTTAACGTCATTAGGGGCCAGGCCTGTCTGTGTAATGAGGAATATGATGCCTCTGGTGAGTTGGCTTCAAGTCGAGAGAAAAACCAGGAAGAATTTAGAGAAGAGAGCAGGTCAGGAAGGCACACCATGGGAGATTTTAGCTTTGTTCAGCGCATGCTAATGAAATACAGCTCTACTGCTCTGTTTTTAAACTGTGACACAGCACTAAAACCAGGGATGGGACTGGGGATTTTTTGAGACGATACCGATATCCAATATTTGGACTGCTGCTGTGAGCTTTTAAAATCCATAGGAAGCCAAACATGTATCTTAAAGGTGCATTGTGTAACTTTTCTGGTGAAGGGTCTGTCACCTGCATGTTTCTACAGAGATGTCATTGCTCTGTCTGGAATGTTCCACAGTATGACATTAAACATCTCCACCTTACATTTATTTAATTACAGTGGTTTAATCGCTAAAAAATATCTAGAAAAACAGACATTCTGACTGTGAGTGGAGGTGCCTCTTCACAAATCTGACCTGTAACTTTGTCTGGTTTGGTGACATGGAGATAGAAAGGTTTAATACCATACTGTGAAACATTCCAGACAAAGCAATAACGAAAAGCATTTGACATACTCTACCAGAAAAGTTACAAAATGCACCTTTAAGTTAAAGTGAGCAACAGTAGCTCAGCTGGTAGTGTTTGTCCACAGATCTTAAGGTTGGCAGTTCGATTCCTGGTCTCATCATAAACATGATGATTGAGCAGTCAGATCCACCAACACACAGGTTGGCATTGTGTCCTTGGGCAAGACACTTAACCAACCTTGCCCCTTGTATCTGTGTACGCTGATGTATGAATGTGTGTGTGTGAATGAGTGAGTGGTTCATTGATGTAAAAGCGCTTTGAGCGCCTTGAAGGTGGAAAAGTGATGTATAAAAACGTGACCATTTACCATCAATATTTTTAGCTTTTTAAATCCATATCAAGGCCCACAATTTTATCTTAAAGGTGTACTGTATAACATTTCTAGTGGAGGGTCCTGTGAAGACAAACTAATCTGTTTTATCTTCAAAAAAAATTTTAGTTTCTGCTTATCTTCATGGACATAGATGAGTTTGAAGAAGAAAAAGTGGACAGTCTGCCAACCCTAAGCCTAACCTCCAACAGTACCATCAAAGTTCAATTCCAGGACAAAAATGATTTCAAGAGGTGGGCAATAGACAAAAATACATATACATATTTTGTTTACCTTATCTTTGTTTTGTTAATCAGCTCTTTTTACAGCATTTGCGATAGTGTTTTATTATAAATTACATAACCCTCCTCACACACATTCTTTAACTGTAAAAGCCACTCTGAATAACACATTTGCATTACAAGATTAATTGCTATCAAACTGAAAGCACAACTTGAATGTAATAATTAAAGGTAATATAATGTGCGTTTCTTGTATTCGCTAAGCAGCTCATTGCAGTTTTCTCCAAAATGTTAATGCTCTTGTTTGTATTTAAAATATGCACTGTGAACCAAATCTTGATTTTGAAAAATAATTTGCAAATATGATCACAAACAATACACAAAAACTGTAATTAGATTTTTCAGAAATCATTCCACCCTATAATCTCTGTATGCAAACTAGATTACAAGCATTTTCTGTTACTGTCTGTATTACAATTTCCACCATTATTTGTCTGTAAAGAAGTAAAGTTGTCAAAAGTATAGAAAATCAGATAATAATCTATATTAAACTAGTATTGAAGCTAGCTACTCATTAGAGCAGGTTTCAATACTAAAAAAAAAAAAATAAAAAAAATAAAAATCACATTCACAGGACAGAAATGAACTTTTCCTGAATAGCTTTAGAATGATCTTGAGCTGTATCAGAACAAGCATAAGAGCACATAGACGAGTATAAGTCCATGGACCACTATGGAACCTACAGGACCACTGAGGAATTACACACATGTAAGGACACATGGGAATATAAAACAAAGCACTATGATTTAAAGGTGTATTATATAGTTCTTCTGGTGGAGGGTCCGTCAAATGCTTTTCTCCATGAAGATGTTATTGGATGTTATGTTATGGAATGTTACATAGTATGGTAGAGTGTTTTAATGTCATACTGTGGAACATTTCAGACAGAGCAATGACATATCCATAGAAACAAGCAGGTGATGAACCCCCAACCAAAAAGTTACATAGTGCACCTTTAATGTTTAAAATCACATTCTATTGTCTAAATAGGTCACACACTGATGTTGGACGAGAAGGCCTGGCTCTCAGTCTCCGCTCTAATTCATCCCAAAGGTGTTCTATCGGGTTGAGGTCAGGACTCTGTGCAGGCCAGTCAAGTTCATCCACACCAAACTCTCTCATCCATGTCTTTATGGACCTTGCTTTGTGCACTGGTGCACAGTCATGTTTAAGAGGAAGGGGCCATCTCCAAACTGTTTCCACAAAGTTGGGAACATGGAATTGTCCAAAATCTCTTGGTATGCTGAAGTATTCAGAGTTCTTTTCACTGGAACTAAGGGGCCAAGCCCAGCTCCTGAAAAACAGAGTACTGTTCTCCTGGCAACCACCAAACCCAGACTTGTCCATCAGATTGCCAGTTGGAGAAGCGTGATGCGTCACTCCAGAGAATGCATCTCCACTGCTCTAGAGTCCAGTCGCGGTGTGCTTTACACCACTGCATCCGACGCTTTGCATTGCACTTGGCAATGTATGGCTTGGATGCAGCTGCTCGGCCATGGAAACCCATTCCATGAAGCTCTCTATGCACTGTTCTTGAGCTAATCTGAAGGTCACATGAAGTCTGGAGGTCTGTAACAATTGACTCTGCAGAAAGTTGGCAACCTCTGTGCACTATGCGCTTCAGCATCCACTGACCCCACCCCGTCAGTTTACGTGGCCTATCATTTCATGGCTGAGTTGCTGTAAATATTCAGGAGTGAGGAAATTTCACGATTGGACTTGTTGCACAGGTAGAATCCTATAACAGCACCACGCTGGAATTCATTGAGCTCCTGAGAGCGACCCATTCTTTCACAAATGTTTGTAGAAACAGTCTGCAGGCCGAGGTGCTTGATTTTATTCACCTGTGGCCATGAAAGTGATTGGAACACCTGATTTCCATTATTTGGATGAGTGAGTGAAAACTTTTGACAATATAGTGTATAAATGGTAGTAATAAATTAAAAAAAGTAGCAAACATACAGACAAGAGACTGGTGTCAAATAGGCATAATTATATAAATGTACATCTACAAGTCAAAATAAAATATAAAATAAGTACTAAAAATATCTCAGCTATATACAAGAGGTCATAAGGAAAACAGTGCAGAGAGGATATGATGATTGACAGGGCATAGAGCTATCTGTTACATAAGGGTGAATTGTTGTACAGTTGTATGTCCAGTAAGTCTGTAGTTCTTCATCAGAAAAGTTACATAGTGTACCTTTAAGTTAACACATTTGAAGTTAGCAAGAAGACACTGCACCCAACAGATGCTGAACTTTGAACAATCTTCCAAAACACGCCATAGCAACAGAGCGGATGGCGAAGTGAACAGAGATCTACTTATTCCTCCCCCACAAAACAGATCCTTCATGGTCCTTTGGGCACCCCATCATCTCTCCCTCTCCTCCTCCTCATATAACCCCACTCCTGCAAACTAATTATTACCAAAGTATGAAGCAAGCCTAGTGGGAGGGACTGAGGAACAGAGAGGGGAGAGAGAATGGGTAGTTGGCAGTTACAATTACTCTGTTGCATTTAATATAGTAACTATCAATAAATTGTCCTTCTTAGAGTAACTTTAAGACATCACACTTTTACTAGTAATATTATACAAAGTAATATATTAATACACTGTGATAATAGTTGGGATGCAACAATAATCAATACAAGATCAGGTTCAGAAATGTGGCTTGGAGCAGGGGTCAGGAGCACTTACAAGTAAATAGAAGACATGCCGTAAGATCTCAATGAAAGAGAACAATGTATAAATCACTCAGGCTTGACATTAGAGATTAGGGATGTAACGAGATCCAAATCTCACTATACGATATTTTCACAATACTCATCTCAGTACGATATTTATTGCAGTATTTTGTGATGCCTAACTGGATTGTGTATGATACTTAATCCTTTCGTTCTGTCATAATCCAAAGAACTAAGATTGAAAAGTGTTTAATAACATAATTTCTTCATGCCATCTGTGGTGAAACAGAGCAAAGGATCATGGTCTATGTAGTTGCCTCGGCTTTTTAACTGATGCTGTACAATAACTTAAAGACTTTAAGTAAAGAAACTTCTAAGTCGATATATTGTGATGGTCCACCATATTATTGTTAGACTTTTGATGATACGATATCACAATATTTTGGTTATTGTTACATCCCTAATAGGGATAGTACAATATATCAATTATCTTATATATACCAATATTTAAGCATATAAACTACAGTCCCTGACAAAAGTCTTGTCGCTTATCCATTTTGTAGAAACAAAAGCTTATAACCTGACTTTAAATTAATCGATTGGTTTTAGAAATGTCTCATATGAAAGCTAAAACCCTCCCAAATTATGCTCAATATACTAAAATAAATTTGCTTCACTGAAGAAAGATTGATCGTTTAATGAACACAGAAAGGTCAGATTTTGGCAAGACAAAAGTCTTGTCGCCTACAGAAAATTGAACAAATAATTTACTTCAAATACAAAAATATGTTGCATAACGTCAGTGAATTAAGTAGTGGTGCTGTGAGATCCATATTTAATATTTTGTATGACTTCCATGAGCTTGAAGGACTGCATCCATGCGGTTCGACAATGATTCATACAATTTGTTGATGAAGTCATCAGGAATAGCAAAGAAAGCAGTCTTACATGCCTCCCAGAGTTCACCAAGATTCTTTGGTTTTGCCTTCCATGCTTCCTCTTTCATTCTACCCCAGACATGCTCAATGATGTTCATGTCTGGTGACTGGGCTGGCCAGTCCTGGAGCACCTTGATCTTCTTCGCCTTGAGGAACTTTGATGTAGAGATAGAAGTATGCGATGGAGCACCATCCTGCTGCAAAATTTGACCCCTTTTATGGTTGGGAATGTAAGAGGTAGCTAATACTTCTTGATATTTTAGGCTATTGATATTGCCTTCCACCCTGCAAATGTCTTGCACACCCCCATACTGGATGTAACCCCAGACCATGATTTTTCCGCCACCAAACTTAACTGTTTTCTGGGTGAATCTTGGATCCATGCGGGCTCCAGTAGGTCTCCTGCAATATTTGCGGCGGCTGTGATGTAATTCAACCAAGGATTCATCTGAGAAATCCACCTTCTGCCACTTTTCCAGTGTCCATCTTTTTAGCAGGCTGTGGGCCTTGGCAAATGCCACACGGTTTTTTAATTGCCTTTTGTTTAGTGCTGGTTTCTGTGCACTGATTCGACCATGGAGGCCATTTCGAGACAGAATTCTACAAACTGTTCTGGTTGACACAGGGACTTGAGGTGACCAGGCCTGGTGGAGCTCTGCTGCAGTGGAAAAGGGGCTGGCCTTGGATTTTCGAATCAACAAACGGTCCTCCCGAGCAGTTGTCTTGCGGGGTCTGCCGGACCTGGGCTTGTCAAAAACATCTCCAGTCTTTTCAGATCTTTTTCTTATTCTTTGTACTTGACGCTGAGACACATTGAAGGTGTCAGCCACCTCAGCAGTGGATCTGGTCTTCAGCCTCTTGATAATTAATGCTTTGGTCTCAGGGTGGATCTTAGGCATGTTGTCAGAGGTCAAGTTGCAGTTGATGTGAAGGTCTGGTGTGCTGGGGTTCTTTTTATACACACCCACTAATTGATTGATCAGTAACTGATCACAGGTGAGGCTGTAATCTAGGATTGGGTGCATCATATGACAAGGCGACAAGACTTTTGTCTTGCGAAAATCTGACCTTTCTGTGTTCATTAAATGATCAATCTTTCTTCAGTGAAGCAAATTTATTTTAGTATATTGAGCATAATTTGGGAGGGTTTTAGCTTTCATATGAGACATTTCTAAAACCAATCGATTAATTTAAAGTCAGGTTATAAGCTTTTGTTTCTACAAAATGGATAAGCGACAAGACTTTTGTCAGGGACTGTAACGCCCTTAATTCTCCAGCACAGGTTGATATTTTGTTTTGGCTGACCTGCTGCTTCAAGAATACTCCCCAAGCTTTACTGGAACACTTAAATGCAAATAGATAACTGCTCAAAACATGACTACATAACTCTTTTGAAGGTTTGTGGTAAAAAAGAGACTGTAGGTGAGTTTATCATAATTAAAATGAGATAATTTGGCAAAAAATAAAAATCTGCCCTATAGATTGTCCTAAAAATATCGGCAGAGCTTAACGGCCTTATTGATCTGGATTCTAAATAATCAGCATTGGCCATGAAAAAAATGGTCAGTCACTCCATGTTGTTTATTAGTTTCATAGACTGAGGTACAGACAGGTTTTTATACTGGTTGCTTTTACATAACAACATTCCTATATGTTCTCCCAAACTGCCATAGCTCGGCTTGAGAGGACATGAGTGGGATCTTCATTATCCAATATCAAATGGTTCAATATGACCCTCACAATAACACATGAGTGACACTACAGAAGGCCAACCTTCACAGATACACAAGAAAACAGTTGCTCAAAGGCCTAACTCTGCTCTATTCAAACATAGAAGAGATAACTGAATATATTTGTATTGATAATATCTTAAACATTTGCCTAAATCCAATTGAAATTGCATTCATATTGAGACCCATGTTTACATAGTGAATCGTGTGAAAACTGTATTGATACTTTTCAGCGACTACACAGTCAAGTCGAGTACTGAACAATTTATATCTTATCAATTAGAATCTAATTAAAAGTGTGTGGGAGTAACAGAGGAAGAGAGAGCAGGTGAGAGAGAGAGAGATAAAAGAGAAAATGAGAGCGAGCGAAGACACTGTTAGATCAGAAAGCTGTTTAGTTTGCCATGATGCCATCTTTAGCTCTCCTGCAGAGCCAAAAACATGCATCAAACAGCACAGCACGCACACACAACGCAGCGGTAACTCAGATTTTACAAAGATGATGTCTGCTCGAAGTGGGAGGGGCACCCACCAGACAATTCAAGGCTAGAAAGGGCTTCTTAAAAGGATGACAGATGCTGGGAAATCAATCTGACCAGTGTGACATTGAAGTTGAGTTGTGCGCTCCACGACACAGAAAGAAAAGACTTCTGTTGGTTTGGCCTTGAAAGCTTTCAAAGTAACTCATGTCCAGCCGCTTCTCCAAATCAAACAAATAGAGTGGCTCCCAGATCCATTTACAAGAACAACTTTTTCCCCATAAGACCCAATGCTATTTACCTTTGGAATTAGCAGCAGGTAGTAGTGTTGTCAAATGCAGTGAAAATCAGATGCTAATTAATACTAAAGCAAGTATCGAAACTAGATACTCATTTGAGCAGACATCGATACTAAAAATGTCACATTTACAGGACAGTAATGAACCTTTCCTGAATAGCTTTAGAATGACCTTGAGCTGTATCAGAACAAGTATAAGAGCAAAAAGACTAGTGCACGCCGATGGACCACTATGGAACCTACCTGGATGACGGAGGGATTACACATAAGATACATAAGATAATCCTTTATTCGTCCCACAGTGGGGAAATTTCAATATTCAATATAAAACCACTTGGTAATACAAAACAAAGTACCGTAATTTCCGAACTATAAGCCGCTACTTTTTTCACACACTTTGAACCCTGCAGCTGAAACAATGATGCGGCTAATAAATGGACAGATTATTTGTTTATCAGCACAGCGGATGTGCGCGCAGCCTTAGTGCAGAAAGCGCAGCTGTCTGTGTAGTTAACATAAAGTTGCAACGCTAGGTAGCGCTGTAGTCAGTGCACTAAAACAGTTTATCACCGTGTGATAAAATAAGTTATGATGCTAAATTAATGACCCATATGCGGTAAATGCAGGTGGGTGTGTAAATGATGAGAAGAAATATCTCAAACTTCAGCAGCCGGACATCCACTTACACCTGATCGATACAACTAGCCTAGCCGCCCGGAAGAGCCTGAAATCTGCTGAAATCCTACAAGACACTGACATGATACCAGACAGGACAGCGGCTCTTTCTGCAGGAGACATGCGCAGTAGAGCGCGAAGTAACGTAGTCTGATAATCCCTCTATAGATTTTTATGGGCTAAGGCCTCCGGGGAGGTGCAAGAGTGAGACAGACAGGTGGAAGAGATGATGCACCGAGGAAGATGCTAGTTTGATTGTGTTTTGAACAGTTATTTTGCGCTTAATACACACACCCGGTATTTAATATTTTTATTTTTTCTGTGTACCATCTTTCTGTGTAAATATCTCAAGTTACAACATGGGCTCCTGCGGCCTATATATGTACAATTTTATATTTCTTTTAAAATTTAGTTGATGCATCTTATATTCAGGTGTGCTCAATAGTCCAGAAATTACGGTACATATTTAATGTTGAAAATTACATTCTGTTATCTAAATATTGAGTGTTTTTAATTATCATTATGGTAACCATATCACTACTGAGTATTTATTTGTCCCACATTGGGAAAATATTAATTCTTCTTCTCTGTTACATTAATTTAGGTAATGAAAATTGTTTGTTTTCATTTTCTGCGTCCGCTAGAATAGTAACAATACTTATACATTACATTAAGGTTTACATTAAGGTTTATTGTCAAAAAAGTTTGTATACGAGTATATGAGTATCTTGTGTACAAGAAATTTATCTGATCACATTCATAAATCCATGGTCCGTCCAAACAGACGTGCTGAGCTTTTTTTTTTTACCAAATACTTTTCACTTGGGTATTCAAACTGGAGTACCGTTTTGTCAAATCTGGTTGTTGAAAACCACTACAGAAAAAACAAAAAAGATTGATAACAATTTTGAACAATTTCACCCACCACTGCTCTGCTTACTAGTACAATCTTTTTTCATTTTATTCAAACATGCATATTTTACCAGGCAGGCTCAAATCTCTATTCCACTTACCAGCATATCTGTTGCATGCAGGTAGTGTTTGCTGGCCATGTAAGCCTCTAGTTTCTGTGGCACTTGTTTGATACTCTCAATCTCATCAAGCAGTTGGAGGACATGTTTGTGTTCAATGCCCTCAATCCACAGCTTCCTCAGTTCATCTCTTTTGCAGTGGAGCAGCATCTTACAGGACAGAAGGTTCTCTTTGACCTGAAGGAGACACAGATCAATTTAAACAAGTGAAAAAAATCAACCTTTGTATCAAAAAGCTCTTCTACTCTACTCTGGTAACTGGTCATGGTCACATTTTTATATAGCGCATTTTCACCTTCACAACATTCTTTACATCAAGGAACCACTCACCCATTCACACACACATTCATACACCACTGTACACAAACACTGGGGGCACAGTGGGTTTAGTGTCTTTTTCCAAAAACATAGTGACAGCATTCATTTGTGGGAGTTAGAATCGCATTGCCAACCTGTGTGCCACTGGATCTGACCGCTCTACCAATAATGTTTATGTCGAGAGTGGGATTCGAAGCACCAACCTTCAGATGAGTGGACAAACACTCTAAAAACTGAGCTACTGTTATCCCATTTTATTGCCAAATATATTCAGTTGATGTTACTACTTGACATTTCATCATCAACCATCCCAAACAATAAAATAATTTAAAAGGTGTAAGCTGACAATTTACATACAATAATAATAGATAGCTCTGAAAATAATCTGCATTCTAAGAGGTGGGTACTGGTTTTGAGTCTATTATTAACTCTGGGTATTGTGCCAATGTGAAAGGGAGACACTGTTCTGCCAGCCAGTTCCAACTTCAAATCACAGAGACACAAGAGGGCTTATAACTAAAAGTAAATCATAGAATAATTAAGGAATAAAATGTATTATGTGGATGGATGCTTTCACATATCTACTGTAGGACTCAGTAATGTACACTTACATTGGATAACCTATTTTAATGTGCAAATGAGCTGCTGTGAGCAACAATTTCTTTTATGAATAAACTACTGGAACTCCCAAGTCAAGCATAATAAAGGGATATTGCATTTGCTCATATGACAGTATGGCAAAACAAAATAATCAAGACTTTTTTTGTCATACTGATCAAAGATGATTTGTGATTCAATTTCATTTCTCTTTTCAAACAAAATAAACATTGCTTTCAGTATTGATTTAATGAACATAAACAATTTTCTGCTCCAAACTACATGCTTTACAGATGGCATAGAACTGTGCATTGAGTGGGTGTGCAATAATGGGAACTGTGCAATGTATGGAGTGTGCAATAATGGGAACTGTGCAATGAGTGAGTGTGCAATATTTTCTATGTTGTTTTTAATGTTGTGACCCCAGCCCTTTGGGACAACGGATGGAAATTAGCCTTAGGCTACAACCCGGTGTGTTTACATTCATGTTGTGTCATGTTTGTCCATTAACATGCTCAGTCCCAATCAAATAAATAAATAAATAAACTTCTCAATAAAGCATATGATTGAGAATTAGACATTCTATTAATTACCCAGCCCTGACTCACATCTTTACTTTTTCCTCCACCCACCTGTTTGATTTTGTTCCTGGAGCTGGTGATGCGTTCTGTGATGCTCTGGTACGTCCTGATGGCTGTTGTGAGCTCTGCATAATGTTGGACTATGAGTTGATCCAGGTCTCGGTCACAGGTCTCAAAAGCCTCCTCCAGACGCCCCTTCTCTGTCTCTCTGTCCTGTACGTCATCACTGCTGGACAAGGTTCTGCAATCGGACAAAAATAAAATAATAATAATATAGTATAGGGATGGGACATAATCTCACAGCACAAGATATTGTAAAACAGAACTGCCACAAGATCACATGTAATATGAGGAAAATTATCAAAGCTCCAAAAAAGCAGTGCTACAATGCCAATATTTTTCAAAAGTTAACTAGATTAGACAATTTATTTATTTTTATGTGTCAAAATCCCATCTTGTCTTGCTCACATGGACCCAATCGCGTGTCTCATATAGTCTGGTGGGAATTGAGTGTTGTTGCACCTCTAGTATTCAATAAATCAATTAGCCTCCATTTGGACCAACTATAGACTGTGTAACGAGGATAAGAGGAAACACTACGATCATGTAAAGCGGGTTAATACGAACACTTTAAAACCAAAATAATTAGGCTCACTGCAGCAGTTACAGAGAGACAGGTGACTTTTTTAATGTAATTAAAGTCAATTGGAGCTGGAGTCAGTGGACCTAGAAGGGTGCCCATGCTCACTTCCTATTTGGAACATGGTGGTTAGCAGGTTAGATATGTCAATTTACATATACAGTCTACTGGACCAACATAAAAACAATAGGCCTAACTCAGTGTCAGCGCCTTTATCTTATGTTGCCATACATTCACAGCCACAAATAACATGAATGCACTTTATTTTGTATTTTAGCAGCTTAGTCAAAAGCCTCCTCCAGACGCCCCTTCTCTGTCTCTCTGTCCTGTACGTCATATTTACTATATTTATCAAGTTATGTTGCCATTACGTGGAAAAAATGCAGTTATTCCATTCAATAGACAACAAGTGGACTACAATGGTTTAGTGATTGCACACTCCCAACAGCGAATTTAAAGAAAGGCATTGCGAGATGGGTAAAATATTTCACAAAGAGGTTTATGCATTGTAGATAGTAAAACATAATCTTTAAAACCAGTAAAATGTCAACCGTTTTTATCATAACACATTAACAATACAGGAAGGATGTAGCAGCATGTAGCTAGTATGAAGGCTAACTGTCATCACAAATCGGTGAATAAATACGTTTAGCGTGGGCATTGACGCTCCAATTGAACATAAAATAAAGAACACAACATTCTTACCTTATAACAGAGATGAGAAGGCCGGAGGGATCTTTGTTTTTGTTAACTGCACCTTTGTATCTCCCTGTATCTGCCATTTTTACAGCTGCGGCACCTAAACAGGAAGAACGGAGCGCGAGGACGCGGAGAGGGATTATGGGAGATGTAGTTCAGTAGTGAAAACTCACGGAAGGGGTCTAGGTTTGACAAGGAACATTCGCAAAATGCTTTTAGTATATTTTGCTTACGTATTTCGTGTAAACTGTAGGCCTGGTTCATTTTATATTCTATTAAATGGAATTATGTGTTGCTAAAATTGCAGTTCATTGTTAGTCTACATTAAGCTTCAATGATTAGTTGATAAGAAAATATAGCCTATGCAATGGCAACGATTCACTGCTTTCAGTTATAGACAAGTGCCTATCAATAAGCAACTATGAGCCTTTGGTGAAATGGACCAATGAAGCTAATTGACCTAAATAATGAAGCCATCTTGTACATTTATTTCGGAGTTGTATAATCAATAAACCTTTTTAAACTTTGTACACGCTTTACTTTTTCAGACAGTTAAAATAAGAGTTTGAACCGAGAATAAAAGCAGAAGACATGGTGTCAGAGAGTTAATAGCTTTGCCCATTTAAAGTGCAGGTTTTGGCAGGTCTGTCTCCTCCTTCTCCTGTATCTCTGACAATCTGTGCTGTACCGATGAGAATGGAGGAGCCCATTGATTGAGCAGGGTCGATTCCCAGCAGCTGTGCCCTGATTGATGCACCGGTGGACTTGGGAGATAACATTGTGGGTGATCTTTAAGTCTCATCCAAAAAAAAAGAAAACAATGGATCTGTCACTGTTTTTGTTTCACTTCGTTTTCCAGGTCCAAGTTTAATTTTGAAGTTCTTATCTCGCCTCCCTGCCGACAGTCTTGTCTGTCCAAATAATTGATTGCAGGACTTTTCCTCGTCAACACATCACCAAGGTCATTGCTTGTTTAGATACTGCTCAAGCTACTTTGACAATCAAGATTCTCTGGTGGTTTTCAGATAGTGGCAATGTAATGTCATGTAGGAATACACTAATTATAACACATGTTGGTAGCAGCTTACACATCTTAAATGTGCACTATGTAACCTGCTTGCTTCTATGGAAATGTCATTGCTCTAATTGGAATGTTCCACAGTATGGCATTAAACAGCTCTACTTTACATTTATTAAATTACAGGTGGTTTTATTGCTCAAAAATACCTAGAAAAACAGGCATTCTGACTGTGAGCAGGGTTGTCTCTCCACAGATCTGATCTGAAACTTAGTCTGGTTTGGTCTCCATAGTGATAGAAAGGTTTAATACAATACTGTGAAACATTTCAGACAAAGTAGTAACATCTCCATGGAAACCTCCACCAATAAAGTTACACAATACACCTTTAACTATAAAAATAAATCGACATATAAAAACAGAGGGAAATGTTTACAAAGTCACCCCTCACTATATGCACAAAAACAAAAACATACCAGACTAAATGCATAAATATGATTGGAATATGCTATACAATTTGTGTTTTTGAAAACTATATCGGTATTCATATTATATTTATAATTTTTCAGATTGTATAACAGCCTTATAATGCAATAAGAACCTTTAATAAGTCATCTGTAACTTGTAACAGTTAAACTACATAGTTTTTCTTTATAATACTGGCTAGTTCAATGACAACTTCCGTAATATAATCAGCTTTTTTCATGCTTAGTACTTGCATTATTACTATAGTAAATCAATGACAGGAGCCGTGGAAACAGTCCAGCATGGTTTTCGTATCCGCCCATTCTGACGCTTACGCAGACGCATGGACCAATCCGACGCGCCGTTCTTTCATATGCCCTGTGCCTTTGGCCAATCGGATTCTTTGTTCTTCCAGCGGCGTCTGACATTCAGGAAGTGGGAAAGTGTGTGAGCTTTGCTGCGTGTGGATCCAGGCCAGTTTTCCTCTTGAATGTGGAGCTAATAAACTTAATAAAACCGTTAGTGTATGCGACTTATCCGTTTTGTATGTAGCTGAGTGGCTCTGAGAATGGGAGCGAATAACAGCACCCGTCGTGTCTCCTTTGAGTCAGATGAGAATGACAACATTACAGTGGTGAAGGGCATACGGGTAAGTTCAAGAATTTGGCACACTGACATGGTTAAAGTTACAAATATCGAGGTTGCATATCTAGTTTCCGTGCGTAAAAGTCTCCAAGTGTGCGTAATTGAGTTTGTAAGGAGAGTGAACGGCATGTCTTAGCGTTGTCCTTAACTTTTCATTCATTCTTCACACTTCAAAACTTCCAAAAGCATGCCCCCAAGTGAAGTTTAAAGTTATGTTAGTTATGAATCGCGTAGAAATTGTACACGTCGTACATTTTTACTGCTTGCATTGCCTCAAATGCAAAATTCTCCAACGTCCTGTTAGGAATGTGAAGACCTGACTAATAACTGTGTTGACATAGCCGCCTGCAAAAAAAAAAAAAAAACAATTAAAAAAAAATAAAATAAATAAATGATGCAATAAATGTCAACTATAAGCAAATACGGTTTTAGCTGTTTAGCAAATAATATTACCTATTTTTAAAATTCATATGCTTTTTTGGCTAATACATTTCAAGAGTTAAAGTGCATACGTGCCAATATATATTTAGTGTTGGCTCAGTTGTCATTTTGTATGCAGTGAATGATGGTGAGGTTGTGATTGATTTGCATTTGTGAAGCAATAAGATATAAGGTTGACATGTTGCTTCGGGGGGTGTATGCTTAAAAATAAATTGGGAATGGAAAATGCAAAGAGGAATAGTTCTTAGTGACTTATTTAGTGTTTAAAGGTACACTGCGTAACATTGCTAGAGGAGGGTCCAGCACCAACTTATCTCTATGGGAATGTTGTTGCTTTGTCTAGTATAAATTGGCATAAACAAGCAGGTTACAGCACTACGCTACATTACAGTTCAGATCTGTGCAGAGTCGCCCCTATTCACCAAAGGAATTATTGTATTTTTGAGCAATTTAATGAATAAATGCCACGTGGAAATGTTTAAAGTCATGCCATAGATCATTCCAAGCAAAGCAATGACATCTTCATGGAGAAAAGTAGGTAGCGGACCCTCCACCAGAAAGGTTGCACAGTGCTTTAAAGGAGCGGTAGGTCTTAGTGACTTATTTAGTGTTAAGGCTTTAAACAATGCATCAGTTAAGTTTAGGTCTTGCTTCAAAGATGTTCTCTCCATATAAAAACTGTAAAAATATATAATTGCTGTTTTCTATTCAACATGACTAGCAGCAAAGCATGAATTAAATTAAGTTTGAATAAGGAAATCCAACAAAAACTGTAATTGGCATACACATTTTTCCTCTTTATCTCCTCAGCTTTCCGAGAGTGTCATCAAACGGATGCGAGAACCTTCAACTCCTCCAAAACGCAGCACCGCTCCACCTTCTCCACCTCCTACACCTGCCTCTGCACCTGTCCCTGCACCTGCCTCTGTGCCAGTACCTATCTCCATCCTCCCCCCTTCCCTCCTCCACCCATTACCTCCACCTTTTGACCCCATCACATCTTTACCCCCTCCACCTGTGGCTCCTACCCCAAAAGCAGAACCAGCTCCACCACCACCACCTCCTACTGTGGAAGCTGTTAAACCTGCTGCTCCTCTGACTCCACCTGGACCCTCCATTGAGACCACACCTTCTCCACCTCCTCAGGTAGAACAGGTAGCAGCTCCAACTGTTATTGACGTGGTGCTTCCAATCTCAACTTCACCTGCTGCTGAGGCTGAACCCGCTCCTATTGCTAAACCTATAGACATCCCTCCTCCACCTCCTTCTCCTCCTAGCGCTCCTGTTGAAACTGCTCCCCCTCCCCCTATTCCCGCCCCCACCCCCTCTATCCCTACCCCCACCCATGTTACACCTGAACCTATTGCTTCTCCAATCATACCTGAACCCGTTTCTTCTCCGTCCATACCTGAATCAACTGCTGCTCCGTCTATACCTGAATCAGCTGCTTTGCCTCCACCTGCCGAGCCTGAACCAACCCCCGCTCCTGCCAAATCAGAGCCAGTCTCTTCATCTTTCATTGAGCCTGTCGCGCCTCCAGCTCCACCCTCTTCAGTGGAAACCCTGTCTCCTCCGCCCGCTGCTGACCCCATTGCTGCTGAGCCCGTTGCCGCTCCCCCATTGGGTGAATTCGCTGCTACAGCTGAACCTGTTGAACCTCCTCCTCAGACCCCTGCTCCTGTAGCTCCTGTAGCTCCTGCCCCTGTCCCAGAGGTGGAGCCAGAGCCCGTTGCAGTCTCACCCCCTCCACCACCTCCACCGCAACCACGTGAGTCATATTGTTTTTTATTGTGTATTTAGTCATTGCTTTGACCTTCTAATACAAAGTCATTTCGGTCAGGTTTTAATTCTCACCAGAGTTGTCATACTCATTTGAAATATCAATACTTAAAAAAACATTTGATCTTTTCTGAACGTTTATTTTACTTCAGTTTACTGGAGTATTTCAGTAGTACTAGTAGATATAGAACTTGCCTAAACATAATTTTTAAGCCAAAATTTGCCTTGAATTTATTATCATAATAAGATTTTTGCATTTGTTTGGAATTGCATTTAAGATCTATCCATTTTTCCTCTGCAGATTATAACTAGACCTATACTTGCCTAGCCAGTTGGTCTATAGCTTATATTTGGATGTCAGTTAGTTTGGTGTTGTTTGTTGGTGTTTACAAGTGGGTCTGGGTTCAAAACTAATTGATAACCTGCCAAAGGAAGTGTATGTTGTGTGTGTAAGTATTTGATTCATAATATTTATCAGGCTTGAGTATCTGGTATTTATTTATGCATTTCTTTAAGAGACAATGCACTGAGAGAGATGTTCTGTAGCAGTTTTGAGTTATACCCCAATGATAATAAAAAACACTCTTTATTTAGACAATAGAATGTGATTTTATTATATTTTACCATGTGGTCTTATATCTGTGTAATCCCTCAGTGGTCCAGGGGTGTCCCATAGTGGCCCATGGGTGTATACTAGTCTATGTGCTCTTATACTTGTTCTGATTCAGCTCAATTCAAGAAAGGTTCGGGAAAGGTTCATTTCTGTCCTGTGAATGTTACTTTTTTAGCATCGATACCTGCTCAAATGAGTGTCTAGTTTCAGTACTAGTTTGAGTATCGATTAGTATCTGATTTTTCGACAACCCTATTAGGTACATTAGCTTGTCAGTCTTGAATCAATTATGTCATGCCTTTCTAAGTTGCTTTAATATTGAAGGGAATACAAAGTTACATCTGAAGTGACCTTCTTGTTTGTTTGTAGAAAAACACGTATAAATTGTCATTGGAAGTGGCTAATGTTCTAAAAGCCCGCAGAGCTCCACGTGATTCGCACAGTTAATTAGAGGCCAAAAGGCTGTGTGGGATTGTACTGTCCATGGATTTATTTTAATGCCAACTGCTTCCAATATAATGATGTTTATTGTGTGGGCATTTATTATGAACCACCTTAAGCTTTGCTTCCACAACTTTCTCTGCACATTGTAATTAGTCTTCATTTAAAACAGACCTTGCCTTAGCCCTGGTCATATTGTGATTCATAACCATTCTCCAACAGTAAATGAAATGATTAATTCTTCCTTTATATTACAGTTAATAAATTGATGCCGTAATTAGCAGTGTTCTATTCTGCTTCGTCATCGCTGTGTGCACTGTCAGAATAACTTTTCTCCACCAAGCAATTTGTTACAGAAGGATCAAACTCTTAAACAGCTTTTTTCGCTTTCTGCATAAGTCTGTAGATTTCTGTGTTTCTTGCTGTGACAATGCGAATCTGCATCTTTGTGGGCTGTCAGAGCTTTAATAAATTGAGAAGTTGTTGTAATATACACACGCTGTTTGAGAAAATAAGTTTGGTGCTAAGAAAACAGTTTCAAAATAATACAGAAGTGAATTGTCTTTGTCTTAGTTATCCAAAGTTATTCAAGTAAACTTTCCAACAGACTGTTTTTGGGCACCCTGCCATGTTATAATGCATCTTTCTTTCTTTCTTTTTATTTAAAAGGGACAGTGCATATTCATGAACATATACTTGTAAATACACCAGAATTAGCCCGAAGGCTACTTTACATCTGTAGTCCCTAGCAGGTCAGAGAGATTGAAGCAACATAAGACAACTTCACACAACAGACAAACTGTCAATGACAATTCATAGGACAAACATGATAGAAACAGCACAATAAGACACAATAAGACACAATCATGACATACAACACTGACATTTACGTAAAAGCTTAACATTAGTGATCACAGATCTGATTTCTCTTAAGCCATCTTCCACATCTAAAACATATCGTGCTGTGTACTTTGGTCCATTCACATCCTTTTGAGTAGGATTGCAAGATTAATCGCAATCAGATCGAAATTGCAATTTGAATGGACGCAATTGGCAAATCAAAAAGGATGCAGTGTATTAAAGATTTAGCGTTAAGCGTTTAAGTACCATAATTCCCTCATCAAAAAACAAAATATCTTGTCTTATTTTGCTTTCTAACCCTGTAGTTAAGAACTGTACAAACACGTTCTAAAATGTGATCTTGATCTTGTTTGTCATTTAAAATCTCATGTATATTTTTTCTTCTTCTTTCCACTTGTCAGTCACAGGGTTGCAGAAAAGTGTTTGTCAATAGTCAGTATTGTCAGACCGTCACATGTCACGTTCAAAGTAGGAAGATATAGCACAAACAAATCGAAATTTGAATGGTCACAAAGACTGTAATTATTTGTCTTGTCCTGTGTAATTTTGTGTAAAAGCTGCTAACCCTGTAGTTTAGACTTGTTATGAAATGTTATTTTTAGATTAGTTTTGCAGTTCAAATTCAATTTTTTCTCAAATACTGACATAGATCTAATTGCAATTACAATCAATCAATCAATGAAGCTTTATTTTAGACTCCAGTGGGTCCATGTAGAACATTTAAGTACAGACAGAAGACAAACAGATCAGTGAAAATGGCAATGGCAATTACAATGTTTGTCAAAAAATCGAGGTAATAAAATACATATGTAGCTAGTTAGAAGACACTTTAAATCAATCGGTAGTTATTTTGCCTTGCTCTTCTCTCCATTTGAGGACACTGAGTTCATAATGGGAGCTGGATGGTCAGGGGTGCATGTCCTTCTCTGGGAATCTTCCTGGAAGTGGGCAGACTTCCCCATCCTTGACTGTGCTCAATCAGTGAAGTAATTAAAAATGGCCAACTTATGCCACGCCACAGTGACTTCAGTGATTGAAGCGACACCTCTGCAGCTTCACACAACAAGCCAGTGCAGGCCTCATTAAAGGAGCGGGGGTGGGGGGGTGGGGGGGGGTGACTATTTTGGATTGTGAGTTGGTCTTCTTTAGGGATGCATGATCCAGCTTTTTCAGTTCCGATACCGATATAGATGCTTTGACTTTAAGTATCTGCAGGTAATTGATATTAATCGATAGTGTAGGGATGGAAAATTTCCTTAAAACACAATTACTCAAGAGATCCAGTTGTGTTATGTTAACTGTTATTTATCCTTCAAATCACTACTGAATAGCTTTGTGTGAATAAAAGTACAAACTTGTGATGTTGTAGTCCAAAATCAGTCAGTAAACAGTCTTACTACATCCAATTAAAGGCCCAATTAAGGTACCTTAACCGATTGTATGGAACCAATACTTGATCCAGCTAATTTTTCCAGTATTTGTTCCAATATTTGATACCAGTATCTGTGCATCCATAGTCTTGTTGGGGTTGGCTCTTGTCGGGGTTTGTAAAGGTGAGCAATTGGATAAAAATTGATATCTGAATATGTGTTTGGCATATGATAACAATAATTTGGAGGTATTATGTCAATCCAACAGAAATGTGCTAAAACAGTCAAAGTCTAAGTATAAGTCTGAACATGTCTTAAAATGTTGAAGTGTAATTATCAGACAGATGTAAAATGATCCACACAGGTACAGAAATATCACTTCATATCCTTATTTGGAAATTTGAAGTCTTTCAAAAATATTTCTATTTCTTTAATAAACAGTATACTCAATAATAAAATTTAGCACCTTAAAAACAACATTCATTATCAGTAATTTGATAATCTGCCAACCATAATTGGACCTGTACTTATCCCATTTTCTGGGTCTTTTGATGATTTTTGTGGTTGTGCAATTAGTAGGGTAGATCTCGTGCCACAAGAGAGAAAGTTGAGAGAAAATTGCCACAAGATCAAAAAGTACTAGAATGGAAACAACAATATGAAATCAAAGAAATAAAAAATTGTGAGGCCAAAACTGGAAACGGAATCCTGAAATTTATATATTAGGAATTATATTAAAATCTTCTCTTGCCTCGTTCTCATGGACCCAGTCTCATGTCTCGTCTCGTGGAAATTGTGTCTCGTCCCATCCCTAGGAATTAGATATGAATGTTGAAAAATTAATACGAAAAAAATAGACAATATAGCCTATATTCTGTTTTTGCATATATCCTTCTCTGAATATCAAATGTATATGTTTTATATTTCTCCCACCTATTTACAGCTGCCTGTGTTTTCATGTGTGGTTTTGTCTTGGCTTTATTTACTGCCTTTTTGCATTATTCATTCACCCTGTGTGGCTGCCAATCCGCGCCAGTGGCCTCTTCAACTTGCACATCCTCTTGCCCAAGGACACGAGGACATTAAACACTGGTAATAGCTTGAATCAAACCACCAACCTTGTGAATATTGTGAGGAAATTACTATGAAAAGACATTTCATTCCCCTTGTAAAGACAAATAAGAGAAAACTGCTAGAAATCTAAATAAATGAGCAGTTTTTATTACGTTTCTCAGACATGGGTGACCTACTGGTATCTACAGTTTGTTATTGTCGCTCCCATTGAAATGATGTTTACACATTACAAGGTCACTGCTTTACAAGTATAACAACAAACCAGACTCTAAAAAGCGTATATGTTTTTTTCACGGGCCAGTGGTATTGTATTTCAAATCAGGCTCTAATGCAAATGTATGTGAATGAGTGCAAAGATGGATTTTGACTAGCCCTGACAACTAAAGAGAAACTATTTTGCTATCCACCATTTAACACAATCATTTTATAAAGAAATATGTGTTCTGTGATATACCAACTAACAGCGCTCTACCAGCTCTTCCTATTTTGCATAACATCTTTTTCATTTACATTTCTACATTCCTCAGTGGAAACAAATGCCCACTAACTCTGTTCAATTCCCATTTTGCAAAGACTTACGGTTCTTGTGTCCTTGAGGTGTCACCCGTCTTCCCTGTGTGAAGGTACTGGTATGATTTGGTCACTATTGATACTTTGCAACTGATGTCGTCAACATTCCTTAGGGGTGTGATGCTAACTGTAGGCATGCTCTGTCTTAGACGTAGACTTAGACAAATTTTATTGATCCACAAGGGAAATTATTTGGATACAGTAGGTCACTCATCACAAAATAAAAATAATAACAAAGAGTAGCAAAAATAGATGGTGTAGCAAAAAGAGCAAGAGACAGGAGTCAAATGAGACATAATTATGAAAATAAATGTATATGTACAAGTCAAAATAAAATAGAAAAATAAGTAATAAACTATAAAATCACCGCTATATACAAGAGACAAGAATGACAGTGCAAATACTGTACTGATTGACCGGGCATAGGTTATCCGTTACATGAGATTAATTTGTTGTACAGTTGTAGGGAGTATTATCTGTTACATAAGGGTGAGTTGTTGTATAGTAGTAGGGAGTATTATAGTATGAATGTACTCTCTCACTGTTGGAGCGGAACTGTAGGAGCCTGTTGGAGAATGAGCTCCTCTGTCCCTCTATAGTCTGGTGCAGTGGGTGAGTTGTTGTACAGTTGTAGGGAGTATTATCTCCTCCGTCCCTCTATAGTCTGGTGCAGTGGGTGAGTTGTTGTACAGTTGTAGGGAGTATTATCTCCTCTGTCCCTCTATAGTCTGGTGCAGTGGGTGAGTTGTTGTACAGTTGTAGGGAGTATTATCTCCTCTGCCCCTCTATAGTCTGGTGCAGTGGGTGAGCAGGAGTGTCCATGATCGAGAGCAGTTTGTCCTGTCTGAATCTCTGTTGGACTTCAGTCTTAATTTAATACAATCTGATCAGAAAGTGTCAGTTCTATTCAAGGTGAGGCTATTCAATTCCCATACTTCCAACAATTTTTCCCAGGGCGGCTGTGGATTTGGAAAAAAACTAATAATTTCTTTATTGGATCAACTGAAAGATTTTGTAACGGTTCAAAAAAAGTTCTCTGAAATGAAATATAAAAAACAAAAACACTGAGTTATCCTTATCAAAATGTGTGATAGAGTGATAAATGATAAATGTATAAAAATATTATTTAAAGGTATGACGTCATAAATAATGCACAGCAAAATACTTTAATACATAGTTCGTATATATAACTAGTTATAAAAGATGCTGATAATGTAATCTTATTGTAGCATAAAAAAACAATACAAAAAGTTCCCCAACAGTACAAAAAAAATACACATGCACGCCAAAAAATATTGTTCCAAGTCCAACTACTATCTATTGAATGCAAAGTGGATTTGATAATTCTCATGACAGGCCTGTTAACACCCCCTTCAAATTCCAACCATTTTTCTTACCACCTCGCTCCACAGTAGCAAAGATGGACACATTAACTTCTTGGGTTCTTTTTAAAGAGAATATTGTAGAAGATCTGTTTACCTTGTTCACATGTTCCCGCTGCTAGCTGCAAGCCATTTTCAGACCTGTAGAAGTTAAAGGTGCAATGTGTAACTTTTTGGTTGGGGAACCCTCACCTGCTTGTTTCTATGGATATGTCATTGGGCCGCCTGGAATGTTCCACAGTATGCCATTAAACAGCTGTACTTTATTTATTTAGCTGTATTTATTCAATTAAGATTTCCACAGATCTGACCTGTAACTTGATCTGGTTCTGTCTCCATGAAGATAGAAAGGTTTAATACCATACTGTGAAAGACAAAATTATATTATTTTAGTAAAGATGGGCACAGACGGACACTGCCCAAAACTTCTGTTAGGTTATCAATGTGGCATGTACTTGTTATATAGCAAAAAAGTAAAATGGTTTTGATGAATATGAAAGTGAAGTTCATTATTTCCTAAGTTCAGCTCATTTCTAGCATCTGTGGCTATAATGAGGGCACCATGTCCGTAGCTGGAGTGAAGTTCTCAGCAGGTCGACTGTCTTTAAATCATGCCCCAGTCAGAATGTGTGCAGCTGATTACAACACAGTCAAGGTTAGGCCTCCTACACAGTCTCCCATCTGCTATAAATATTCATACGCTAAAGCCCACACACAGAGCTGGACTAATAGTGTGTCTTTTATTTATTTTTATTGGTTTTATTTATTTTTATTGCTATTCTGTGGTTTTGCTCTTATTTTATTTTACTGGTTTTATTGTTTTAAGACTAGAATTATTAAATCTGAGCTTTATTTTATCATTATAGTATTATTGTTTTTATTACTATGAATTTGTGCAGAACTTTGGAAACTGTTTATGAAATGTCCTATATAAATAAAGTGGATTGAATTGGATTGGATAATGGCCTGTTTAAACATGTCTTCCATTTGAACCACAGAAATTCAAAGCTTTAAATGACAAAAGGAACATTCAGGTAGAGTCACTTTTTGATCAATCCATTAGACGGCCTATATTACGCCATTTTCTGATCTGTTATAATGTTGTTTCCTCATCAAAAACATACCGGGTGTTGTGTTTGGTTTGTTTCATTCATGCATGTCTAACACATGTATATAGCCTGAGTTCTTTTCTCAAACTGAAAACACTCTGTTCCGCCTTGTGATTTCATGTGGTAATAAAGAAAGTGCTCCACTGTGTTTTTAAACTCCATACACCTTCACTAGAATCATTTGCATTGCCAGTCTCTACTAAACAAAAGGTAAAAGGTAACTGTTAACTTAAACTACCACTTCATGACATCACAAGGTGGAACAGAGCATTTTGAGAATTAGAGATGCTGTAAATTGGTCTGGTGTCACCATATTTGTGTCTCTATGGAAATCTATACCTTGTATTTAAATTAGTGCTGTCAAAAATATCGCACTGTTAACAAGTTAACGCAAAACCATTTTAACGCTGTTAATTTTTTCATCGCAAGATTAACACTCTTTGTAACCTAGTGAACTAGTTTTTCCATAAGCTGTGGCCACTGCTAGTAAGGTTAGAAAAACTACAGGATCCGGCTGTAAACAGGAAGGATAACAATTTGCACGAAACTGAGAAGTCCCGGGTGGAAGAGGTGGGCCAAAGCACATGCACACGCACGACTTCACCACACAAGCCCTGTGTGTGCACCGATGCCACCCACACGTGAAAAACACAAAACAAAGTCCAGCCGCACAGGTGCGAACACGGGCCACAGAACCCAGGCAACTACGCTCGAGCACAGCACGGCCCAAAATCACAGCACGAGTGTGCCCCTAGTACAGCAGGCATTGAGACAGACAAACACAGTGGCGCTAACTGGAGATTACTGGACGTCCCTCAGTAATGAGAACTACCTCAGGGTCACAGCACATTATTTCACTCCACAGTGGGAACTTGAGTTTCTTTGACTCTTATGAAGACAGAAGAGAAGCACTTCTCTGACACTGTTGCAGAGCACTTTATGAAAGTGGAACATGAGAGTGGAACATCCAACACAAAGTGTCTCACTGACAATTGTTATGGTTTGCAATAAAAAAAAAAAAAACATTTGCACAAAGCGGTGCCAATGCACTTTTTATGTTGACAAGAGTATTAAAATGATGATTCAAGGGACAAAAATGTGTGATTAATGTGTGATAAATTGCAAGTTAACTATCACATTCATGAGATTAATCGCAATTAAATATTTGAATTGATTGACAGCACCAGTTTAAATTAATATATAGTTTTAATTGGGGATGCACCAATACCGATTCTGGTATTTGCACCAAAACTGAAAAATTTGCTGGCTCGGGCATTGGTATCATGACATAGGTTCAGCTGGTATCCTGGTTGGGCCTTTAATTGGATGCATCTGGTATCAGCAAATACTTAAAGTCAAAGTATCAATACTGAAAAAGCAGGATTGGTGCATCCCTAGTTTTAATGTTTCAATATTCAAGACAAAAATTATAACATGTCCAAGGTGACAGTGTCTTAAAAAGTGACCAACTTTTGATTCCTCTCAGCCAATATTATAGCAGATTAATAAATTGTCCAACAACAAATGGACAAGAAGTGCAGAGTTCATGGACCCTTTTCCTGATCTTGAGCAAAATTTACATAATGAATATTCTTTACATTACCCCACACTGTCTGTACGTTAAACTCTGATTAACTTTTATCAGATGACATTTATGCAGCGAGGCCTGGGCAAACTTTGAAGCACCACTGTAGGCCCTGGATCTTGCTTGCGTTTCGTTGTCAAGATGGAGACCGGCTGTTGGCGCTTCTTCTTCTTCCCTTTAATCTCTGTTTGAACACTGTGAAAGGTGTGTGGTGACAAAACCCAACACGCGCCGCTGGGTACGTGAGCAAGTGGTAATGTTACAGATTATGCCCTCCAAGCAGGTCCAAGGGTTAATGAAACTCCTGATGAGAAATGCAATTTGCCTGTGTCTATTATCAAGTGTACCTCCATAGCCTCTCCTCATCTCTCCTCCACCACTCCTCTCTCCTCCTCCTCCTATGGGTTTTTCCACAGCGTTTAACGACGGATTCGTTCTATGTTCAAATCACAGGGCGACGATGCTAGAAAGATGATGAGTTTTTAATCTTTTTAGCATTTGCATGTCCTGGTTGAGATTGACACCTGGTCTAGTCGATGTGGGATTGTGCGTAACCCAGTAGTTTCACAATTGGACCTCCAGACAGTATTTATCATATCAGAAGCTGTTCCCAGGCTGACCCAACGGTCGTGTGCTATCTGCCTCCACTGTTCAGCCCGCAGAGGATGAGGTGATAAATGACGAGCAGTTTGAGCTGTGAGCAAACTTCGAAAAATGTTACTTTTAATGTGGTGACGCTAAAGGGTCTAGACAATAGAAGGAGTGGGTATCAGAAATAAAAGGGTATATGAGTCACTGTTAACTGATGGAGGAAAGATCATAGTCAAGCAAGGTACTTTGTAAACATAAGAGAAAAGTACTCCAAGTCTGTTTGTAACTTTTCTGTTTGTAACTTTTCTGGAGGATGGTCCGTTACCTGTTTGTCTCCATGGAGATGTTAGTGCTTTGCCTTTAAAGTTCCAAAGTACAAGCACAAGATCAAGTTAAAGGTCAGATCTGTAGAGAAGTAAGTCTACTGAATGAATGTGATATAATTCAATTGAATGCTATTCCGTGGAACATTCCAGGCTTCTTCATGAGGCCAAGCAGATGGCAGACCCTCCATCAGAAATGTTACATAGTGCACCTTTAAGTAATTATTGCAGGCTAACTTACAACAAACAAAAAGTACTCCAACAGTATCACTGCATACAGAGACTTCATCTTTCTTGTTTTGCTACGAGTCCCTTTGTTAATCAATTACCACTATTATAATTATTTTCATTGGTACTACCTTATATCTAATAATTTTCACCAATACTGCCATTACTCCACAACTGAAAATACTACTGCTACTACTATATCATTCTGATTATAGTATGGCTATAGAAAAGGCTATGAAAATGGAAATAATGTTTATTTTGTTTGCTAAGAATCTGATTATTTAAATGATTCTTCCAAAATATAAACATCTGTTGAATAGAGTTTATACTGATTAACGTCAGTGTGTTTTTTCACTTACTTGTGTGTGCACCTGCAGGAACAGCAGATAGAAATCTGGTGCAGATCATTTTTTTCTTTTATAAGATTAATGAATTTGTACATGGTCCCCGACAAATAAAGAATAAACTAGAATTCTTACTGTGTAGTTGACTAAGGAAATTCTTGGTCGACCGAAAGGTGTGGTGCCATAAATATTTATATGTAAATACCAGTACCAGTAAACAGTGTAATATATGAAGATTAAACGCACAATTCACTCCCAAATCTCAAGACAGCTAGCATGCCCTCACATTTTGGGGTTGCCCTTATAATTCATTAGCCTAATACAAAATTTGGTCAACTTTGGCACCATCAGTTTCAATTAACTGTAAATAACTAAAGTAGGTAACCATATTTTAGTCCTCCAATTTGTCACCAATTTGTCGCCATCTATCAAAATAATGTAGTCATAATATGCCCTAGTTCTGCTATAACACGTATTTGTTTGTAAATGTAGAGTGTTGAAGTGCTCTTGTTGAATTGAATGGTGTAACATTGAACATAAATTACATACATTTCCCCAGACACATGGTACAGGTCACACTCCTGTTTCCCACGGCTCCAACAGACTTGTAATTAAGCTCCTCTCCGCTGCTACATCCAGGTTTTCCTCCGAGCGCTGTCACCATGATGGATATTACCGTGCACGCATTGGACAGTAGGTGACAGGCGTTTCTCTCTTTGAGGATCCTACGCACTGCAAATAGTTGTCAAGCATCAATCTCCCTCTGAGTTTACGTGGTTTCTCCTGCTCTTTCCAATGCCGAACCTGCCACTTGTTCAGCCTCCTGTTTTGTGCCCTTTTGTACAGAGAAGAAGAAGAAGAAGAAGTGAAGTCTGGGGAAGCTGGAAATCGCAAGAAATCCTAGACTGACTGTGTAGTGTGGCAGTGTGTGTTTAAAGGCAATGCAGCTTCAGAGAATGGTCTTTACTTTGTTGACGTGTTTGCTGGGGAGGTTCATGAAAAATACAGCAAAATGAAGGAGGGAGAGATCTAAATATAAGTAGATTGTGGGTGTCAATAGCTGGTGTTAGTGTCTTCATTTTTCAAAGTTGTCATTGATTCATAAATACTGGAATAAGTGGAAAAAGTTCACATTTTAAACATGTCTTAGAGGCGTGTTTCTCAAACTGTGATACGCGAGCTACTTCAGGTGGTACTTGGAACACTCAGTTTGTGGGTTTGCCTAAATTCAGTTCAGTTCACTAAATCCACTTTTCTGTTCTCCTGATTATTTTGTGATAATTTGTGGTTTAGAACTACAGTGGAGCTTCTAATTATGAAAAGTTGTTTAAAGAAATTAATACAGACTTAAATAGATGGAATATATTGCCACTTTCTTTTTTAGGAAGGATAGAGTGCATAAGAATGAACATTCTTCCGAGACTATTATTTTTATTTCAAAACCTACCTATTTTAATCCCCCAGTCTTCATTTAAACTATTAGAAAGAATGATATCCAGATTCATTTGGCAGAACAAAAGACCAAGAATACGGCTCAAAATTTTGATGTCTAGTAAGGATAAAGGGGGCCTTGGATTGCCTAATCTGAGAGTATATTATTGGGCCGCCCAATTAAAAGCAATAGTGGCCTGGATCATTCAGGATCCAGAAATGAAATGGGTCTCTATGGAAGAATATTCATTACCGGGTGTTCCCCTGTCAAGTCTCCCGTTTCTAAGCCCACAATCACAGAAAAAAATCTAAATATCAAATTTATGGGTAAAACACACACTGAAAGTTTGGAATCAGGTGCAAAGCCTGTTGAGGGGGACTGCAGCATTATCCCGAGCTATTTCAATAAATGACAATGTAGAATTCTTGCCCTCTCTCTCAGATAGGACCTTTAAAAAGTGGTCAGATAAAGGACTGATCACTGTCAATCAGTTATTTGAGGCACATGTATTTAAAACATTTGCCCAACTGAGAACCAAATATGGGTTACCTTCTAGTGACCACTATAGATACTTGCAGCTAAGAAATTATATCACAAAACATAAAGATTGGGATCACATCAGGAGAGACCCCACAACAATAGAAAACATTTTTATTAAATTACTAGAAATTTCTGGAGTACTGAAAAAACAAGTGTCTTTGATTTACCAAAAGCTATTAATAGACATGTCAGATAACACAAATCATATACAACAACAATGGGAAATGGAACTGGGTGTGGTTTTGGGCGATGAGACATGGGAGACAGTTTGCACCAGTTGTCATAGAGGAGTGGAAAGTCAAATGTGGAAAGAGTTCGACTGGAAAGTCAAGTTAAGATTTTTTAGAACTCCACTAAAAACGTTTCTCTCAAAATGTAGTGTCAGTAACCAGTGTTGGAGAAATTGTGGTCTTGTCGGGGACCAAACTCACATATTTTGGGACTGTCCCACCATACAATGTTTTTGGACTGGTGTTAAAAATGTTGTGCAAAACATATTATCAATGAATCTCTCCATGGACCCGAGGATTTTCTTATTGGACATATTCCCTGACTATGTTTCTTTTGACAAATGTTTCCTGCTACACCTTCTTTTGATGACTGCGAGGAAAATGATCACTCTCTACTGGTTAAAACCTGAACCACCAACTGTCGATCAATGGATATTAAAAATTAGGCAGGTTTATATGATGGAAAGACTGACAGCTCAATTACAGCTTAAAATGCCAATTTTCGAAAAAAAAGGTGGAGTCCAATTATACGTTTTCTTGCACTGGTTACTTAAGAAAACTTTTGATTTGCATTATTATTTTTATTTGTTTATTTATATTGCAAATATATCACTGTATAGGCCCGGTCTCAGGACTTACTGTTGATGTGAATTGCCTATTTGTTTGTGGCAATAAAAGTTCAAAAAAAAAAAAAAAGAACTACAGTGGAAATGATGTAGTCCACTTTAAGACCTGGTTTAGCTCTAGATTGGACTTGGAATAGTCCTGTTATAGACCTGGTTTAGATCTGGTGGTACTCAGAAAGTCATCTTTTCTTTGGTAATACTTGAAGTGAAAAGTTTGAGAGTATTAACATTTAAGAGATGACCTATTAACTACTAAATACAAAATTCCCATGTATTGACTTTGATAAATGCCGGACTAAGTGGAAAAAGCAGTCCACCATAATCTTTTGTTGTTTTTAGTATCTGTAAGGGCTGTCTTAACATTGTGACAACCAGAACTACTTAGTTTTAAAGCACATTTTCTATCAGATTGACCTAATAAATGCAGTTTGGAGTAGGGATGCCCTTATATAATACTGGTATCGGATAGCGGGACCGGTCCTAAAAAATTTGCTGGATGGGCTTCCAAATATCAGTTCATTCGATATCCTGATTGGACATATACAATGATGTAATAAGACTATTTATTGGTCATAGTTTGCTGAGAAAGTCTCATAATCTTGTATTTGCACAAAGCTGTTATGCAGTCAATTCATAGATAAATAACAGCTATATAACACATTTGTATCAGTTCTGTCTTTTTTTTTTTGTTGTTTAAGGAAATGCTGTTTGTATGCACTTGTATCGGTATCAGCAGATACTTAAACCTGTAGTATCGGAATCGGTATCAGAACTGAAAAAGTGCATCTCTGGAGTAAGTGTGTAGGATTATTTTTCATTTACTGTGTTCACTGCAGTAGCCTAGCATTTAGCAATTTACATTATATCTACGTTTTCTATTATTTTTTAGCACATTTTACAACTTTCTGGAGCCAAACCGGAATTTCAGCGTCACAACAATGCTTACAACTCCGATCCCTCCTAGCCTGCAACAGATTTCTGAGTTCATGGTAGTTAAAAAGACCATAGCGGACTGGTTTTGACCCCGAGAACTGCTTTTACATTTCATCTGGACTTTCATATATTGAACTGTCCAGATATATAAAACTTACTTATGTTGAGTTCACAGTGAAAGAAGTTTTAAAAAAGTTTAACTCCTAAAACTTAGAAACATGTCGTGATGTATTAAATTTAGTGTCATTTAAGTAACTAAGCAACAAAAGTGAACCAAGCAACCACATTCACCAAACATGCCATTATATTAAAAGTTTATGTTTGTTTGCATACATCAACTCACTTTTATTCTCTTTTAACACTGTGTGAGTTGTAAGTCCTTGTGTTGTCTTTTTTATTATTATTATTATTATTATTATTATTATTATTATTATTATTATTATTATTATTATTCATTCTATTGCTTTTTGCTTGACATATTTGAATGCTTTTTATTTGTTGTTTTATTTTATGGTCTTCATTTGTCTGTGCAGCACTTTGGAAACTGATCTTCCTGGATTACAACTGCTAATGGAGTGGCCAACATTAGCAGTTGTACATTTTTGGATCATTTGTAGAAAGGGACAGATACCTGATACCTATTTCATATCAAGTATGGCTGCAGAATGGCGATTGTGTGTTCGAGTAAAAAGGCATAAATATCCTGCTTAAAACTTTGATGGAAAAAATAAGACAAGCTAAAACCTTTCATTTGCTCCACAATCAAATAAAAATTGCATTTACACTCTAATGGTAATAATTGTTCAATTTGTAATTTCGTTTTGATTGCAATAAATTGCATTGCTGCCCTACTTAAGAATCAGCACTTCTAAATGCACTGTGGTTTTTGGTATACAAAAAGACATAATATATTCTACTTTTTTAATGTTTTAACGCAGTATCTTCAACCCAAATTGTTCCAGAAGTTGCATTTTCTTAGTCTTTCTGCCCTAACCCTAGCCAAACTCTAAAACTACAAGGTTAGAAATAGTTTCCATAAAAAGACAGGGCATTTTGTTGTTTGTTGAGGAGTCCATTCTAATATTTGTTTGATAATAATTACGCCAATTCAAATTACAATTTCGTTTTGATTGCGACGTGTTGCGTAGCTGCCCTACTTCAGATTCAGCACTTCTAATGTTGCACTGTGCTTTTCGGTATGTTTTATTTTGAACAAGTGTCTTCAACCGATTATGCAACTTAACAAGGGTTGGAGGGTGAAGAAAGTACATAGAAAAAAATATATTATTATTATTATTATTATTATTATTATTATTATTGTATTATTATTATTGTTATTATTATTTGTAGTACAATAGTCATAACAATAATAATCATAATCATAATAATAGTCACAATAATAGTGATATTAATCATAATAATCATACATTTTCTTTATATAGAGCTTTCCTTAATACTCAAACATGCTGTACAAAGAATACAATTAAAAAGGGTACATACATATAAAAACAACAACAACTGAGTAATCAGACATACAGTATAAGCATAATAATATAGCAGGTTAGATATTAAAAACTATTCTAAATCGATGGGTTTTGAGCTATCTCGGACAAGAAAGAACAAATTTGTCTCTAAGTGTCAATTCTTCCATTTGCCATGTTCAAAAGGGAGTGGGATGAAGAGTATACAAAAACATACAATATATTCAACTTCTTAAATGCAGATTCTTCAACCCAAATCGAAGTTGCATATTTCTGCTGTGGGGTTTTCTTGGTTGCTTAGATGGAATTGGAAAGGCTTAATTTTGCTGCGCTGATCAAAGAATGCAGCCGCCACTTGTGTGAGCAAACGTAATTTAAAGGCAAGAATTGTTTTTAATAAGAAAAACACACTCTCCCCCAAAACTTTGTGCTTTCTTCTCTGCCTAAAGGGGGTTTTAAGAAGCTGTGAATATAGATTTCAAATGTTGCGTGTTTGGCTTTGGGCTCGCTATAGGAAAACTCGGTGTAATTGGATTAAGTTGTTGATGTGAAATAGCAAACAAACAAAAATAGAATAGATAGTGCCTCCTAAATCCCAGTAGTTGTTTTTTTTTTTTTTGGTGAGGTTTATATCTGCAAAAACAGTGTAATAATGTTGAAAGGATTGGTTTGGTTAATGTTAAAATCAGCAGTGGTGGAAGAAGTACTCAAGTAAAAGTATCAAAAGTATGTAGTTTATCAGATGGAAATGAATGATTTTGTAAATATTCACTTATACTTTGGTTTGTAAATGTGTGGTGATGGTGTGGTGCTGGTATGTGTGGACAGTGTGAATTGTTCTTATTGTTGACTAATTGTAATTGTATAACACTCTGTACCACCTTGTCATGTTATGTGGTAATACAAAAAGTTTTTAAACACCATACACCTTCAATTTTGTGTAATACAGCACCTTTTAAGTACAGTATTTTACTACTTTTACTTTATTACGTTCCACCACTGAGTATCAGAATGTACTCTTGGGGAATAATTGCTATAATGAGTCTTGCCATGTGCTATTTTGTGCCCTGTATTGGTGTTAATGTGTCCACTCAGAAATGCATTGCTTTCTGTCCACCTATTGTTAATGTCATTCACCGGGAATTAGGTTTTGGTGCTGGCGTTTACCCCATTTAGCTGGACCTGCATTTACCGAGCATTACCAGTTAATAATAGACCCTGACAATAGGGATTATCCCGTCTAACTAATGCAATGACAGAGTAATCTTGACACTAGCAGACACTCCCCCCTAGCCAGCTCCACTGCGTTCTCCTTGTGTTTTCAGAGCACGTTTGGGCCATGGCATCTTTACTTTCATGCTTAATTACCTGCCAAGATAGAGCGCTGGAGACACACAGTCACACATGTCGTGAATATAGCCGGATAGGGTGATGTTTTGGACACCACTGAAGGGAGATATTTCACTTTAATATGGGGGATATTTTCTGATGGTTGTTTACAAGTCTTTTGACAGTTACATCTCCACCAACTCACCTATGTAGTGCTAATGCTAGCCTTAAGCCCAAGTGTGGTGGCAAAGCACGAACAAAGAATACACCACGTGTAACAACAAGTCAAAGGAGGTGGAGGGGGAAATTGAAAACTGATAATAGCACAGTTATTATTTTAGATTATTGGTGGATTCATGTCTTCTTTTATACAGTCCTTAACATAGACTATAATGAAGTGGACTAAGGGAGTGTGACATTGCCAGTGGTGTTCAGCTCCAGTCAAATGAACCTCACCGAGGCTAGCAGTTATAGGTGCGAATTTGGAGCCAGATCCATATTAGGAATAGGAATTTATTTATGTACAAAATATCAAAATAAAAGCAGCAGCATCATGCAGAGCTGGTTAATACGAACATTTTAAGACCAAAATGACGAGGCTCACAGCAGGAGTTACAGAGAGGGGTGATGTTTTTTTCAATGTAAAGTCAATTGGAACCAGAGTCGATGGAGCCGGAAGCGCCACCATGAACACTTTCTATTAAGAATGCGATAGCTAGCGGGTAAGCTATGTCCATTTATATATACAGTTTGTGGTCTTTAAGAGGTAACTAAAGCTGTCTGCTTTCATGACCGAGGTTGACAAATTTGAGGAGTGGATGGTTGTAAGTGTTTGTTTTGGACTATAGATTCATTCATTAAAATATGTTTCTTTTTGCCTGTCTTTATATCTGATGTTCCAGTGGATGAAGAGGCCCTGAAGAAGAAGATCACAGAGGAGCTGAGTAAAGAGCAGCAGAAGGACCGAGCCAAGGCAGAACAGGATCTGCAAGCTTGGTAATATGCACATCATCACACTCTTTACTTTTGAAACGTGACAAAATCAAATATTTGTGTGGTATTATAACAGATAGTTAGAAGTGGTCATCGCAACATTAAAATTTCAAACTCCATTTCAATACCAGTACAACGATGATAATAAAAAACACTCTTTCTTTAGACAATAGAATGTGACGTTCAACATTTCAACACATGAAACTCAAACTCAGACATGTGTGAATGAAACAAAACACAACTCCAGGTATGTCTCTGATGAGGTAACAACATTATAACATGACTAAAAGCTCACAAGACTCAATTTTGCATAATATAGGACCTTAAACTTGTAGTGCACTTGTTGTAGTTGCACCACCAGTGTGTAACTTTATTTGTATGTTTTCAAAGTTGTCCATTAATCTGCCTCTTTTACCCTTTTCTTCTCTGCTTCCCTGTTCAGTTGAGGCCGGTGATAGATTGGATCCAGGTAGTGCACTGGTGTCACTTCCTGTTTCGCATTAGAAAAACCAAGGACATTTCCCCGTGTTACCGCATTCTGCTCTCATTAATAGTCAAAAAGGTCAGAGCAGTCTTTCCGATCCCCACTGTGTTTTCCATTCTTCACTTCTCTCTTCCGAAGCGCATCAGCACTTTTCCTGCCCACTCCTCCTCCTCCTATCTGCGTCTGTGGATCAATTAATCACACCTGGCAAAGGAGGGTGCCATTCTGTGGTAATTTCCTAGGCGTTGAGTGGGTCATCCATTAGCCTGGTCTGATGAAGAAACAGACTTGTTCTTTTAAGAAGTGTACTTGACTTTTGCTTGTGTTTCATCAGTAGTTGAGCTTATATTGCATATTGTGTTGTAGAAAAGCAGAGACTGATGAAAAAATGTGTTGGACCTTTACTGAACAGATCTATATCAGTACTAATATAAGACAGCAAAGTGGTATTAAAGCTGCCATTTGTAATTAAACTTGTGAGCCAGCCCTGTTGCATTCTCACATATCACCACTAGATGCTATCAACGTTACTGCTGTCTGATTGTGTGCCAGCTTTGGCCTGACAGAAGAAGACCAGAAAGCGCAGGAGAACCTGAACCATAGTCTGTATAAAGTCTATATAACTTAAGAAGCTCACCAAGGCTGGCAGGGGCGAATTTGGAGCCTGTCTTATATTTGGAATTTTGATTGCGAGTAAAATGGCAACCAAAGAGCCAGTCCGGAGCGAGGCTGTTGAAGGTAACGCCCCTTTCCTGCGCTTAGAAACGATGTCAGTCAAACCTGCTTTTTCATACATTTGTTCAGTTGTCACCTGCACACTCCACTTGTTTGACCTCCAAGAAGCAGGTGCACATACCACAATGTTGAGTAATTGAACCGTGATCCTTCTAATGGCCCTGGATGATGTACTAGTGAATGAGCAACTCTGATTATTCTCTAAATGCTCCCTTAAACTGTACAAGAAAGAAGCTCCTTTACATTTAGCGGCTAGTATTAGCATTGATTAGCTTCATTTTATGCTTCTATTTAAGAAGACACAACAAGTAGTCTGAAGAAATCATTTGTTATTGATGGTTTTTACCTCTGCCTCTTCTTTTTGTGTGGACGAGCTTCTCCCATTGTGTATTGATGCCTGGTCAGTGCAAGTGCTTCAAAATGACACCCTCTTTGTCATTAACTGAAATCATAGTGTTTTTTCTTGCCTTCAGTTTTAAGTTGAAGGTGGACTGCTTAACATTATTATTATTGCTTTGTCTAGAATGTTCCACAGTATACATTAAACCCATCTATCACAAGGGAGACAAGCAGGTTACAGCACTAGGCTATATTACAGTTCAGATCTGTGGAGAGTCTCCCCTATTCACAGAAGGAATTATTGTATTTTTTGAGCAATAGAAACACCCGTAATGAATAAATGTTCGATGGCTATGTTTAATGTTATACCATGGAACATTCCAGACAAAGCAATAACATCTCCATGGATACAAGTGGGTAGCGGACTATCCACCAGAAAAGTTGTGCAGTGCACCTTTAAGAAGACTTTAAATCTTTAATTGACTCAAGATAGCAATTATTATTAAATTATTGTTTCATTAATCCATTAGTCCAAAGTTCTCTTCTCTGACCACTCAAAAATACTGTTTCCTCAGATTGTTGCGCCACAAGTAAAAATCCACACCAATAATTCGTGGAACAGACACTGATGCTGTGAAGATTTATGGATAAAGGCATTTTAATGTTCACTTTATGTTTCTTACTAAACTATCTTTTGCTCCTTTGTTATTTAATGTTAATATAATGTCAGGATTTCTATGTAGAGATGAAGCGGGCCGAAATTTTGACTGTTTAGCATATTGGCTATCGGCCTTAAATCTCCAGCACAGGTCAATATTTAGTTTTGGTCAATCTGCCTTAAAACACTTTAATAGGAAGTGAAAACTGCACAAAATGTGTGTACACCATTCACTTATGGGTTTGTGGTAATAAAAGGGCTGTCGGTCAGTTTGGTAGTAAATTAAATTGCATAATTTGAAGAAAATGATCAAAGTCAGCCCTACATATTGGCTCAAAAATATCGGCAGAGCTTATCAGCTATTCGTTGATTTGGATCCTAAACAATCAGTATCAGCATGGGCCATGGAAAAACCCATTTCTGTCGATCTCTGTTTCTGTGCTTTGAGACTTTGCCAATTTTAGTGATTATTTTAAGTGCTTTTGTATTCCATATCAAACCAGAAATAAGGAGGAGGATGGTACTTTAAATGTTTGTTTGTTGTTGACCATCTAACTCAAATTTATGTTCCACTATCCAACCTAGACAGGCTTCTAAGAGCTCTTAATGCCATTGAAACCAAACCATAAAGCAGAATTATCCCCCAAAAAACTATTCTAAATGTACAGTATTGAACTGCAATAAATAAATAAATAAATACCAGAATACAACACTTAAATAGTTTATGTCTATAGTAAGTCATAGATCCCTCTACAGCTCAATTTTTATGATAGTACAGAAAAACAACCCAAAAAATCCCTTTAGTACTAAGAAAAAGTACCAATGATAAATATTGACCCCCAAAAATTATTGTAAAAATGTAAAGTGAAGGTGGTCTTCCCTGGGTCTGTTCAGGTGTTGTGAGAGACGCTTTTGGAGCAGGTTTGAGGCCCAGAAACAGATATTGTCTGTGTGTGTGGGGGTGTGCGTGAGCGTGTGTATGTGTTTATACGTCTGCATGTGTGTGCATGTGAGTGTGCGCCTGTGTGTGTGTGTTTGTGTGCATGTGTGTAAGAGCCCAGCTAACGAGAGTCTGCAGTGAAAAGTCTACACAGCAGGAACTCACAAAAACCTACAGGTCACTATTAAACTGCTCTGTCTCTCACTCAGGAAAACCTCTAAATATCAGGGTCACAGTTTGTGCCACCCGTCTCCTGTGGACACTCAGCGGTACTGTAAATAAACCTTGAATTAGCTTTGGAATAAAAGTCTAAAAAAATATTCCTTGCTGTTATTGAGGCAGCACAGTTGCAGAGTGGATCATGCTTTTTACCACTTACAAAGAAGATTTAGGTTTTATTCTCACACCAACACAAAAGTCATGTATTTTATTTTCAATCCATCCGAAGATGTGTATCTGAATTGCCATAATGAATAAAAGTGAGTGAGTGGTGTACGACCTCGAAATCAAATTTGAGTTTTAGCAGCTATTAGTCTTAGAGAGGATATAGCAAGGACATTACACATTTTGCTCAGTTGCAAAGCTAAACACTCCTGAACACAGAAATCAAAACATAAAAGTTAAGAGTTGCCCCTTTTCCTCCTGTTATTGGGGATTTCTCAGTTAACTAACTGTCTGCATCTTATGTTTTTATTAGTCTGTATACACTTTTCGCACTGAAGTGTTCAAAGCTCAAAATCCTCTGTTCCATCTTGATGTCATTGAAGTGGTAGTTTTCAAGTTAAGAGCTACTTTTTTACCTTGTTTAGTGGGGATTGGCAATTTCAGGGCTGAAATCACCCAAATGATTCTAGTGATGGTGTAATTTAAAAACACAGTGGTGTACTTCCTGTACAGAACAGAGCCTAAATATGCCGTTTGTGTGTTAAACATGTGTAAATGAAACACAACTCCGGGTATGTTTTTGAGGAGGAAATAACTTAACATAATATGGGCTCTTTAAGGATTTCACTGTTGTTTGGTGTCCATATTGTGAAACTTTTTGATTTTTCTTCTAACAATATTTGTGACATTAAAATGTCAACCTACCTACATTCTGCGACTGGAGCAAAGTGTCTTGCCCAAGGACCTCAGCATTAGTGAACAGAACTAGAGAAAGTGCAGCAGTAGTCTTTAAATTAAGCTGGGTTTTGCAGCTGAACTCCGACTTCATAAATGAACTCCACAGATGAGGCTTTGCATGTTTTGTTCTGGCAGCTCTGAAGTGAAGCTGTGAGGAGTTAATTTGTGAGAGCCTAAACTCATTTGTAGCACAGGGCGGCTGGAGGGAGCAGATTTGCCTGAGCCACTTCTCTGTGAGCCACTGGAGCAGAACTGGACTGAAGGAAAGAACAGTCAGAAGGAGAGACTGCTGCTGTCCCCACTGTGTCACCGTATACCTGTGAAACAGAAATCGACTAATTTAGATTTTTGTTCATGGCCGATACAGACAGACATTAAAGGTGCACTGCGTAACATTTCTAGTGGAGGGTCCATCACCTGCTTGTCTCCATGGAAATGTGCTTGCTTTGTCTTGAATGTTCCACAGTATAGATTAAATCTATCTGTCACGAGGGAGACAAGCAGGTTACAGCACTACGCTACATTACAATTCAGATCTGTAGAGAGTCGCCCCTATTCACAGAAGGAATTATTGTATTTTTGTACAGTAAAAATACCTGTAATGAATAAATGCTAGATGGATATGTTTAAAGTCATACCATGGAATATTCCAGGTAAAGCAATAACATCTTCATGGAGACAAGTAGGTAGCGGACCCTCCACCAGAAAAGTTGCGCAATGCACCTTTAAAAGCACTGAGTAACTTTCAGGTGGACGGTCTGCCACCTGCTTGACTTCATAGAAATTGATAGTTTTGCTTTGTAATGTTCCACAGTATGGCATTAAACATATCCATCTACTACTGATTCAATAACAGGTGATTTTATTTCTACAAAATACTTTGAAGAACAAAAAAAACCTCTCAGATTTGACATGTAACTTGGCTTGCTGGCATGACATGCTTGTCTCCATGGAGATAGATAAGCTTAATGCCATACTGAGGAACATGACAGGCAATTGCTAACATTCCATGGAGGAAAGCAAGTGGCGGGCCCTCCACCTGCAAAGTTACACAATACACTTTTAAATTCTGATAATATTTTTAGGCTGATATGAATGGCCGATTTTCAGTTATTTTCCCTAATTTATTACAAACTCACCTACAACCCTTTATACCACAAACCTATAAAAGAGAGGTTGTGCAGTTATCTTTTCACACAGAAGTGTTTTAATACGGTCTTATGCATATTCCTCAGGTTTGCCAAAACAAAATACCAACCAGCACCACCGTGCCTTTTCCCACTAATTGCATCTCCTGTATCAATTAACCCCTTTGAAAAAGTCTGCATATTTTACCATCTTTGGAACTATATAAAGAATTTGTTCATGTTCACATCATTTATTAGGAATTACATTTAATTTTATGGCTAGGACCTTACTGAGAACATGAAAAACCACCAGGCCAAGTTACAGGTCAGATCTGTGGAGAGGCAAACATACACACAGTAAGGATGTATGTTTTGCTATCCGTATTTATTCCAGTGAAAGCTATAACATCTCCTAGAGGAAAAGGACAAGGACGCAGTTAACTAATCACCAGAAAAGCTACATAGTGTGCCTTTAAAAAGTCAACAAGCCACTGATTGTTTTGCACTAAACTGTTTACTGTTCTTATCTGTTTTAATATTGTTTCCTCATCACAAACAGACCTGGAGTTGTGTTTTGTTTCATTCACACGTTTAACACACAAATCCTGCATATTTAGGCTGAGTTCTTCTCTCAAACCAAAAACACTCTGTTCCACTTTGTGATGTCATGTGGTAAAACAGGAAGTGCTCCACTGTGTTTTAAAACTCCATACACACCTTCACTAGAATCATTTAGATAATTTCAGCCCTGGAATTGCCTGTCTTTACTAAACAAAAGGTAAAAGATAACTTGAATACTACCGCTTCATGACATCACAAGGTCGAACATTTTGAGCTTTGGAGATGTAAACAGACTAATAATGATTACTCAAGCATGTGTGAATGAAACAAAACACAACTCCAGGTATGTTTTTGAGGAGGTAACGGCATTATATCATGGCTTAACAGTCACAAGAGTCAGTTTAGTGTAATTTAGGACCTTTTAAATAATGTCAAACACCTCAGAAATGGTAACTGAACAAATGTGGAAAGTACCAGACTTCTCATCCATAACAAATACTTCCAACACGAAAATAAGTCAAATGCATCCGTCCATTAACACTCCAGCACTAAGCTTTGGAGCTGGGCAATTTTATACTTAGAAAAAATCTTGAGGCTATTTATATATTCTCCTGCCTGAGTAGATATACAGTAAAGAGAGCACTCTAACCCTAACTGCTTTCCCCTCTCATAAAACTGGTCATATTTCTATAAAAGTAACACCTGCACAGCACGTTACTACTGAAAAGGAAAGCTAATGCATTTTACTGTGCTGCAATCTGCTGGTTATCTACAATTCAATACTTGGCTTCTTTTGAAAATATGGAAAAGATATTAAGCAAAAGCGTGAAGGATTTTAAATGGAATATTCAACCATGATAAGATAGTTAAAGGTTTCTAGCTGACTTCAAGGTCCTATATTATGTAAAACTGACTCTTGTGAGCTTTAACCCATGTTAGAATGTTGTAGTTGTGTTTTGTTTAATTCCAACATGTTTGGGTAACCCTTTTTTATTAGACGCTCTACATCTCCAATGCTCAAAATGCTCTGTTCCACCTTGTGATGTCAAGAAGTGGTAGTTTTGAAGTTAACGGCTACTGGATGGCTTTCCTCTAGACCCAAAACATGCACCATAGGTCAAATCCTCCAGCTAAGGTAGTCCTGACCAAGACTAGCTCAAGATCTGGCCGGTGGTCTGTGTGTGCTTCACTGTGGTCCCCCTCTGCCCATGACAAGTTACCCCAGAAACACTGAAGGTTGAGTCAAATGCAGAATACAAATTTTCCTATAGGGACAATAAAGAATACCTTAACCTTAACCTTAACCTTTAATTAAAAGAACAGAAATGCACTGAACTGTGATATAATATTCTCTCCACAAATTGCCAGAGGGGTAGGATCAAAATTTAATTTGATAAAGACATATTGCCCAGCCTAAAGCTCGCCAGTGTAGAAGATACTTAAATAATTATTACTTCTCTGTTTCCATTGTTTTTTCTACACTTTAAAGGGCCCATATTATGCCATATTCTTATCTATGTTATGTTGGTCCCTCGTCAAAAACATATTTGGAGTTGTGTTTTGTTTGATCCACACACAAACCCTGCATATTTAGAGTTCTTCTATTCTACCTTGTGATGTCATGTGGTAATACAGGAAGTGCTCCGCTGTGTTTTTAAACTCCATACACCTTCACTAGAATCATTTGGATGATTTCAGTCCTGGAATTGCTAATCTCTACTAAACAAAATGAAAAGGATAAACTACTGCTTCGTGACATCACAAGGTGGAACAGAGCATTTTGAGCTTTGGAGATGTGGACAGACCAATGATAACGTGTTATTCAAACGTGTGAATGAAACAAAACACAACTCCAAGTACATTTTTGATGAGGTAACACCATTATAACATGACTTGAAGTTCAATTCTGTGCAATATAGGACCTTTTAAATGTTACCTTCAGTTAGCTGCTTGTGGTTCACGTGAGCTGGTGCGGTTCAGGCCCTGTGTATAGCTCTATAAAATATTCATAGTCAGCATTCGAAGACATAATTCCCTACATCAATATTGCATCGTGGGTTTAAATGCCTTTGTTTCCCTGGGCTTTGTTGGAGCCTGGGCTGTTTTGCTGCTCTGTCACAAATGGTGTAGCATAATCAAGCTGGCCTGGAGTAATTCTTGTACAGATGACAGGTAGATGACTGTAATGGGTGAATGCACAGTAATTTTATTTGTAGACTTTAATATTGTGTGTGTAAAATGCCAGGAAATACAGCTTTAATATGTTTTATTGTAAGTTATGGGTTGTGAATTAAAAATATGTTGCAAAGCTGTTGAAATGGCATAGTGGGCGTAGTATTTATTCTGTTTACCATATAGAGGGGGGTAGTGCTGGAAGAAGTACACAATTTTGTTACTTAAAGGTGCATTGTGTAACTTTTCTGGTGAAGGGTTTGTCAAATGCTTTTCTCCATGGAGATGCTATTGGTTTGACTGGAATGTTTCACAGTGTGGTGTTAGACCTTTCTATCGTCATGGAGACCAAACCAGACCAAGTTACAGGTCAGATCTGTGGACAAGCAACCCTGCTCACACTCAGAATGCCTGTTTTTTTGGGGGTTTTTTTTGTATTTTTGAGCTATAAAACCACCGGTAATTGAATAAATGTAAATGTTAATGTCATACAGTGGAACATCCCAGGCAGAGTAGTGACATCCACAGAAACAAGCAGGTGACAGACTCCCAACCAAAAAGTTACATAGTGCACCTTTAAATAAAAGTACAGATATCGGAGCAAAAAAAATAAGTAAAGTAAGTAAAAGTATGAAAAACAAAAGCTGCAAGTAAGAAAGAGTATAGTTACTTCATAATGATATTACTCATATAGAAGTACCAAGTAGAGGTCCAAAAATTACTCAAGGAAGAGTACAGTTTTTGCTGAAAATCTTTCAAGTAAGTAACTCTAGACGCAACATCTGGTTTATGATTTTTTTAAATTAATGTAACTGGCAGTACAAAATATTAAAGAATGCAAATGTGTAAAGAAAAGCTACAAAAATTTGAAAAACTAGTAAGAGTACTGATACACTGTAAAACATTACTCATGTTGGAGGTAAAATATGCTGAAAACTACTCAGAGAAGTAAAATTCTATTAAAAAGTTGAAGTAAATCTAGCTGAATACTACCCAGCTCCTGTTCTATTTTCAGTATCATTTAGCCCTGAGAAAACTGTACTGGGAGAGCTCACCAGGATCACAGAGAAGTTACACAAAAACAGGTGCTCAGAAGAAAGCCGAGGCACTTTCAGCCAAAGACTGTATAAAGAAGCGAGTGTGACGTCACCTATGGTGTTCAACTCCAGTCAAATGAAGCTCACGAGGCTAGCAGTTTAGGAGCGAATTTAGAGCAGAGTTCCATATAAGGAATAGGAATTTATTTGCACACAAAATGGTAAAATAGAAACACCTGGATCATGTAGGGCGGGTTAATATGAACATTATAAGACCAAAATTACGAGACTCACTGCAGCAGTTACAGAGAGAGGGGTGACAATTTTTTAATGTAAAGTCAATTGGAAACAGTCGATGGAGCCAGAAGCGCCCCCATGCTCACTATTATAGCTAACGCAGCACCTAGCGGATAAGCTATGTCCATTTATATATACAGTCTATGGTTCATGTTTATTTTTATTTATTAAATATGGGACAGCGCACATTAATCAGCATCTGTTAGGACAGCATGTAAATGTGCCAGAGTTAGCCATGCAGGATCATTTTCATCCGTAGTCCCATAGGCAGGCTGATGGTAGAAGAAAAAATAGGACATAGGCACAAAACATTCAGTCCATACACATGACAAAGACATTAAAGGTCAGTGAAAGTCATATGAGTAAAATTAGAACATGCTAAAAGTACACACAGTACATAGATTAAAGACAATAGATAAAAAATCTTCCAACAAGACATTTACTTTGTGATGGTTTCAATTCACATAGCAGACTTCATTAGGGCAAAGTGAACATTCAACCCTACTTTGAGAGTCACAAATAAAGTTCATAGAAAGAATAGAAAACATTTTTGTAGATGCCCTCAGAAACCCCTAAACTTATCTTTTTTATCTCACTTTTGTCATGAAGTTAATTTGATCCTTAATAGCAACATTTTTCTTTCTTTTTGTGACATTTTCTTAATGGGGTTCTGGCTAGGAAATTTATACCGCTAGAGGCGCTCCGAGCGTAGAGACCGGAAGTGTACAGATGCGCCATTGATTTTGTACAGACAATTTCAGTCACGCTTCATTAAATTCAACATATACTAATAATTTCTAATAATATGTCTAATAATATGTCTAAAAATATGTCTAATAATAATTCTTTCAAGGTATGATGTAATACGGCTCATTGGCATTTTCGGGATCTTGGAAGTCGTAAAATCTGGTAGTGTCATCCAATATTCTCTTGCAATTTCATCATCGGCCTCTGTAACACCCATTTGGTCCAGTGCTTCGAGTCTGCAAAGTGTGTACCCGTGTATTAGAAGCAGACAAATATACAGTATTAAATATACACAAAGATAAGCATGCCTTTAAATAAGTTGGCATTTTCGGCCAGACACCAACTTTCCCCTTCTCTTCAACTCCTCCTTTAATAAAACTAACGTCCACGACCCATATTTTGAAGCCATTTTCCCATGAAGTATTTGTCATTGAAGTAAATGGCAATGGAGGGACATGAAGCTCACTTCCGGTCGCTATGCTCGTAGCGCCCCTAGCGGATGTTTTGCCGACAGTACCCCATTATACCTTTTTATATTTTGTTTCTTTGTACTCTGATCTTATCTGGACTTATATCACACAGAAGCTCTACTCTTCAGCTGCACTTGTTTTGAAGGTCATTGGTGAAAATTGTGTTACTTTTGTGGAAAGGCTAAGCTTTGGCCGACCCCCCATGTCTTCTCCTCTGCTTCCTTTTCACATTAATGACTTCTGAACGCGTCTGTCTCTCCATCTTCCTGTCTCCTAGTCTCAGTCCAGTGAGCCATCAAAACACAGGTTACGGGGCCAAGATTATCCCCACTTTTCTTTCCACTATACCGGGCCAAATATCAGCCTTATCCTCTGAAGACATTCTATTTTTTTTATCACACCTCTCTCTCTGTCCCTCTCATATTTCACTCTTTATCTCTCCTACCACTCTCTCTCTTGTCGTCTCCTCCTCTCACTCTCTCTCTTGCCTCCTCCTTTCTTCTCTTTCTCTTGTCTCCTCCTCCTCTCGCTCTCTCTCTCTCTCTTGTCATCTCCTCCTCTGTCTCTTTCTCTTTCTGTCTCACTTTCTCTCTCTCTTGTTTCCCTCCTCTTGCCTTCTCTTTCTCTCTCTCTCTTCTTCTCTTTCTCTCTCTGCTCTCTAACTTTCTCATATTTCACTCTTTAGCTCTCCTACCTCTCTCTCCTGTCCCCTTTCTCTTTCTGGTCCCCCTCTCTTTTCCTTTTTGTCCACTTTCAGTGTTTCTCTTTTCTGGGCTTCTTTCTGCACTGCTTCTCTCTTTTAACATTAAAATCTATCTGTCTGTCTGTCTGCCTCTTTTCCCTTCTCTCTGCTCACTATCCTCTCTACTCTCTCTGTCTGCCCCCCCCCATCTCTTTACTCTGTCCCTCTTGCTCTCTGCCCCCCCCCCTCTTCACTTCCTCTCTCTCTCTCTCTCTCTCTCTCTCTCTCTCTCTCTCTCTCTCTCTCTCTCTCTCTCTCTCTCTCTCTCTCTCTCTCTCTCTCTCTCTCTCTCTCTCTCTCTCTCTCTCTCTCTCTCTCTCTCTCTCTCTCTCTCTCTCTCTCTCTCTCTCTCTCTCTCTCTCTCCCTCCCCCCCCCCCCCCTGCCCTCCCTCTCCTCTTTCTTTCTCTGTGTCTGAGTCCACCATGCTCTGCTCACCGGCTCCCTCTCCTGCACGCTGCCAATCTTCTACAGTAGAATGAAAAATGCGCCCAATATCCCAGGGACAGGGCAATAATGACTGGAAAGCAATAGAGGTGAAGCAGACCGATAGCATCCAGCTGGTGATGGCACTCTTTGCTTGGGTTCGCACTTGTGGGGAAGTCAGTTGAAAGACTTTCTTTTTTTCTTTCTTTCCGGGGTGTCTATTTTTCCAAACTCCTGTCTCATTTCCACAGGTCTGTAAACACAATGGTTGACTTTGCCCACTGAAAATAGGAGCAAGTGGACAAAGAGATTTATTTTTTAAAGCTGCAGTGTGTAACTTTTGCATGAGTGTCTGCCTCCTGCCTGACCCCCTGGAGATGTTAGATGTTATTGCTTGGCCTGGTCCACAGTATAGCAGTAAACATGTACTGTATCTTCTTGCATATATTTAATTTCAAGTGTTTTATTGATCAAAATTGTTAAACAATTTCTGACTGAGTGAGATTGCCTCTCCACAGAGCTGATCTGTAACTTGGTCCATGTAGTTTTATGCCATCTACATGTGGAGCAAAGTAAGAACATCACATGGACAAGAAGGTTCCACACAGTCTACCAGAAAAGTTACATAGTGCATAGGGTTCAATTCCCGGGTCGGCCCGGCCTTTCTATGTGGGGTTTGCATGTTCTCCCCGTGTCTGGGTGGATTTCCTTCGGGCACATTGCTCCTGAGGAGATGTCCAGGCAGCATTGAAGGATGAGTCAAATGAGGAGGACACATTTCCCTATGGGCACAATAAAGTGCACCATAACCTTCTCTGTAGTGACACAGCAGCTTATCTTTTTTGTGGCTTGTTCCACGGCTCTTTTGTTTTTGTTTGAAAATGAGTCTCCATGTATTTCTGGGCCCACTGGAGCCATTTCTGTTTGTGAGCTTTGTTTAAGGGTGGCCGAATAGGTTTATGCATAAATGCAAGCCTCTGGAGGATCCTACACCTTGATGTTCGCGAGACTCCAGAGGTACCAGCTTCAAATACCTGTTTGCTGCTTTGTAATGGCATTTTAGCAGCTGCTCTCTTAATCCGATGTATTTGTCTGGCAGAAACCTTCGTCATTGTACCTTTACCTGCACGAATCAGTGTGTGCTCTGAATCAGCTACAAATCTCTTAATACTACGATGATCACGCTTAAGTGTTCGTGAAATATCTAAGGTTTTCATACCTTGTCCAAGGTATTCAACTATTTCCCGCTTTTCGGCACAAGAGAGACCGTTTTTCTTTCCCATATTGCTTGAAGATGGTGGTCTGCTTAATAATGTGGAACCTCTTTTTTAAGTAGTTTTTCCTTTTGGACGCACGGGGCAAACTCTTTGACACAGGTGTGTGAGATTGATTTCACTGACACAATGAGCCTGAGACAAAATACCATCCATGAGTTTCACTGGAAAACAAAAAAATGTACTTTTATGACACTAAAACACAATTTGCATAATAATTTGGAACACGGTTTATGTGTCTGTTTATCCCACAGGAATTTCATAAACATAAACATTATTTTCTCATTCTGTACAATTTGGCAGCCTTACAGTTTGACTTATTTTTGTGAATATGAGAGTGTGGGAATCCGTCTGTAAACTCAAACCTCCAAATGTGCCTTACATCTGTGTGACTTCTTCGCTGAGCTGATGTTATGGTACAGTGGGGGTTTAATAATAGATAAGCTTGGGTCCACACTGTTGCTCTGGCGGTGCATACTGTAGCAGGCCTTTCGATCACCCGCTCTCCCCTGTCACGGCTCCAACAAAAGAGGAGGACAGGGGTTCAGATAGAGGTGGATATAGGGGCATTAGCAGGGGGAGGGGAGGGGGCAGACAGGTAAGGAGGAGGAGGAGAGGGGGGGTAGGGGGTAAGGGGGTAAGGTGGAGGAGAGGGATGCATTGTGGGGAAATGGTGAATGTAAAATGCCAGTGAGAGAGGAAGGGAGAGAGAGTTGGAGACAGAGAGACCGAGGGACAGAGAAAGGGAGAGAGGGGGTGGGATGAGAGAGAGAGAGAGAAGGGAGAGCTAGAAGAGGGGGTAAGAGAGAAGGGGAAAGAGAGGGAGGGGGGGCAGGCCTGATGATGGATGGCGTGTGCTGACGTCTGCTGACCACTCGACTGAAACTGGACATAGCTCCTCTCTCTTTCTCCGTCTTTTGTTCTTAGTCTCACACTCTTTTACGCCCTCTCTTTTAATAATAATAATGATAATGCATTGGATTAGACTGACTACTAGGCAAGGTGGGTGAAGTGTCTTGCCTAAGAACACAACGGCAGAACTTGGTCTGAGCAGGAAGATCCTACGACTACTGGGTTGGGGGACCACTGCTTTAACCCACCAGCTTCTCTCCATCTCTCTCCTATTCTTTTTTTTCTTGTCTCTCTCTATATATCTCTGTCTGTCTCTCTCTCTTTCTCCCTCTTTCTCTCATTCTTTCTCCCCCTTTCTCTTTCTTTCTTTCTCTCTCTCTTTTTTCTTTCTTTCTCTCTCCCTCTTCCCCCTCTCTTTTCTCACGCTACCCCCATGTATTCACCCTGTTACTCCTTTCCCCCCCATATCCTCCACTTTGCTCTCTACCCTCTCCACACTCTTTCTCTTTTTTACTTCCCAGCCTCACTCTCTCCTCTCCTCCCTCCCCCTCTTCTCTCTTCCACCTCCACCCCTCCACTCCTCTCCTATTTGCTTCACTTCCTTCGACTGTAACATGTCACATCGCGATACCTCAGTCCCCCAAGCTTTCTCTCTCCCCCTCTCTCCCTCTCTCTGTCTCTCCATCACCCGTTTCTTTTTCTCTGTGACGTTTAGTGGTGCTGTGGGCTAAACGCTGGCTATAAGACCCGCACACGTACAGTATTATTTATCAGAGCCCCCTCTCTCTGCAGAGGTGATGAGGTATTGGCCTGTCTGTACACTTTACACTACTGAGAATATCCCCTGGAGACAAGCCATAAAGAACAGGTTTAAAAGTTTTATATCAACAGGTGGGGGTGCACAGTGTATAGAGTATAACATTTCATTTGCAAATAGTCATACATATTTATTAAAACATGGTAAGTGGGGCTTAAACTAATGGTTCTTTCAGTAGTCCACTATAGTCAGCAATAGTCCTTCATTGTACATTAACATACATTCTAAATCAAATAAAGAAGAAAGAAATTAATGGTAACAGGAGGCTTCTAGATAGTGATTTGGGATTGGACAATAAACAATAACAGGGATTATCGCATTCAAATTGTATTATTTGTGGTACATTGTGATAAATTGCTACTACTTCCACTATAATTGGTGAAATACTGACATAATGGCATATTTACTTCGATTCAATAGCCTATTGCTTAAACTCACAGTATGTAACTTTTTAGCCAGAAATAAAAGATTAAAATAAAAGCATGTTTTGGTTTTTTTTGCTTGTTTGTTTGTTTTTTTGGTTGTTTATTGCACTGAAAAACATGCGTCCTTACTTTGAGTAGGCTTGCATCTCCACAAACCTGACTCTTATTTGGCCTGTAGGATTGCCACCACCTGCTTGTTTCCATGGAAATGTTGTTCCTTTATGTATAATGTTTCACATCATAGCATAAAACTGATATATCTCCAGGGAGAATGTTCCAAAGTATGGTTTTAAATGTCCTATGTACACAAAATTGACTAATGAGCTTTAAGCCATGTGTATAGAATCCCTCAGTCGTCCAGGTAGAATCCATAGCAAAAGCAGAAGCTGGAGAAGGAAGAAGTCATTGATCGACAGCTATATTACAGACTGTACCCTGGTGACTCCATCCCTGGCATCTATGGCCTCCCAAAGATCCACAAACAAGGAGTACCACTCAGACCCATTGTATGCAGCACAGACTCCATCACGTACAATGTGGCCAAACACCTAAAAACCATCTTGGCTCCGCTGGTGGGTAACACGGAGCACCACATTGAGAACACAGCCGAATTTGTGAACAAAGTCAAGCATCTCCAGTTTGACCTGGATGAGACAATGGTTTCCTTTGATGTGACCTCTCTTTTCACTTGTATCCCTACATCGGTAGTGGTGGAGGCAGCAAGGAGGAGACTACTGGAGGATTCCAAGCTAGAAGAGAGAACCAAACTTTCACCCGACCAAATCTGCCAACTGCTGGAAATTTGTTTAAATACCACCTATTTCCAGTTCAGAGGAAACTTCTACAGACAAATCCACGGCTGTGCAATGGGCTCACCGGTCTCCTCTATCATTGCAAACTTATACATGGAACAATTTGAACAGAGTGCCCTGGCCTCATATCCAGGCACTCCACCCACATACTGGTATCGCTTTGTTGATGATAATTTCTCAAAAATCAAAATTCAAGATTTGGAACCTTTTACTGCACATATCAATTCTGTATATCCGAGCATCAAATTCACACGTGAAGATGCCAAGGACAACACATTGGCCTTCTTAGATTGTGCAGTAACGATAAGAGAAGACCGGCGACTCCAGGTAGAGGTCTTCAGGAAGCCCACACACACCGACCAATATCTGCTTTTTGATTCACACCACCCACTTCAGCACAAACTGGGAGTCATTCGGACATTACAACACAGGGCCCAAGTGGTTCCTACAAGCACAGAGGGAAAGGAGAAAGAAGAACAACACGTGGAGAAAGCCCTCTCCGTTTGTGGATATCCTAAATGGGCTTTCAATAAAACGAAGAGAGCAAAGAAACAGGACAACAGAGAACCAGAGCCCAGGAGAAAAGGTGTAACTATTCCTTACCTGGCTGGCATTTCCGAAAAACTACAGAGGATCTTCAGACAACATGAAATCCCAGTCTATTTCAAACCCACAAACACTTTAAGACAAAAACTGGTCCATCCTAAGGACAAAACACCGAGCCACAAACAAAGCAATGTGGTCTACTCCATTCAGTGTAGTGAAGACTGCAGGGGGCGCTACATTGGAGAAACTAAACAGCCACTTCACAAAAGGATGTATCAACACAGACGGGAAAACCAGGGTGGGCCGCAATCTGCCGTACATCTCCACCTAAAAGCCACAGGCCACTCCTTTGAGGACAGCGAGGTCCAGATCTTGGCCAGAGAAAAGAACTGGTTTGAGAGGGGAGTTAAAGAAGCTATTTTTGTCAAGAAAGATAATCCTTCCTTGAACAGAAATGGGGGTCTCAGACATCATTTGTCTCCCATCTATAACTCTATCCTCAAACCTAAATCAAAACAAACTGGGAAAACAATGGGACTAGCCAGGTCAGGTCCAGAGGTGTGAAAACACCCATCATGGCCCTGAATGGATATGCTAACTACTCCCCCACTCCCACTCCATATTGAATAGACCCACCTGACTAACAGAAACTGTAAATAAATATGTGTTGTCTCAGAGTAATTTCATTGTAATTAAGCTCCTCCCTTAAGGCAGATATAAAGCAGTGTCCACCAGCATCTGACCAGAACTGAGGAAGCAGCTTGGATGAGCTGCGAAACGTATTCGACCAAATAAACTCTGTCCAGTTGACAAATTAAATTTCTCCTTTTGCTAAGCTTTAAGCCATGTTCATCAAAAACATACCTGAAGTTGTGTTTTGTGAAATTATCCAAATGATTCTAATGAAGGTGTATGGAGTGTGTGAATGAAACAAAACACAACTCCAAGTTTGTTTGTGATGAGGAAACAACAATATAACATAGATCAGAAATGGCCTAATATGGGCATTTAACTTTGACATGCCACCACCGGAAAGTTCCACACTTTATCTTTAAAATTCTCTCCTCTGTTTAATTAAGATCCTTTAGCTGTTATTATGTCATAATTCACACATTCACGCCTCTACATCTTAACTTATTGCTGTGTTTATTTTACCTCAGTTTTCCTCTTTGGTTGGCGGAGGAGGAGATTCAGGGACGCTCCGATCAAACTGCCTTGTCGCGCTGAAGGCAGTGTGTTGCTAGGCGACTGTGAGAATCCGGTGACAGGGTTCAAACTCTGGTCTTGTTTCTGTGCGGAGCATATTTCTGCAGTCTATATCACTTTTACATTACAAATTATACTGCCAGGACGTGATGATGAACGGGAAGTGGCATAACTCTGAACTATACTGATTTCAGGTTATTAAAGGACTTAGTTTGTGAGTGAGTGAGTTTGTGGAAAGAGTTTTCTTGTTTCCTGTCAGGCCTCAAAACACAAATCATCTAATACATATTTGAGTACATGTTTAGTATAGTTTTTTTTTCTTTTATATCAGATGCTCTTCCCTCTCCCGCTGAACATCAATGCAAAGACCCTGTGTCTACAGAAAATGGTCAGAACTGAAAAAAATGTGTTCAGTTTTCATATTTAACCCAACTGGCTAAATCTTTTATGAATGAGATAAAACAAATATTAAACATACAGCCCTGACATTTAATTTGACGTCACTGATTTCAGAGCATCAGAGCTGCATGGCCCTGTGCCAACCTTTGGTCCCTGTGACTGCAGTGAGCAGCCTTTCTTGCCTTTTCAGTACTCGATACGATGTCCAGTGCAAGAAAGTGGCGAAAATAAAAACATTTTTTCTTCTAAACACATGAATTTGAACTTTGATTAAACCATTTAATGGATTTTTGCCTGGCCCCACTGTAGCTTCATCTGTGTTTGTCTTTGTCTCTGTAGGTTGGAGTCTGAGAGGACCAGAGTCACAGCCCACGCCCAGGCCTCGGCTCAGTCTCAGGTGAAGGACCAAGTGTCCAAGCTCCTGTCGGCAGAGAGAGCTGCTGCTGAAGAGGACCTCCAACAGGCCATCATCAGAGAGAGGATCGCCACAGAAGACGAACAACGCAGGGTACAGCTCTACGTGAGTACAACTACACTTTTTATTTATTTCAACCTACAACCAAACTCCTCTTTATTATTATTTATTTTTATTCATTTATTTTACATATAATAAACAATGTCCATATCAATATTAACATAAAATCCCTAGAAAAAAGACTTTAGAGTGGATGCCGTACCACTCATAATCAGCCTTGTTAATGTGACTGCAGTATGTGTAATAAATGTAGAAGTGTCTTGCACAGGGACACAAAGACAGGCTAGAATTGGACCAGTAGCCCTCTGGTTCATAGATGAGTGCTTCGGTCCTTTTTGTGAGGGTATAAGTTGTTACGTTGTTGATGTTGAGGTTCTTGTGGATGTTTGTGGCTACAACATGAGTACAATTCCACTTTTTAATATTCACTTTCAACTTACAAACAACTGTACAACTCCTCTTTTTTATTATGTAGTTTTATTAATTTGTTCTACGTACAATAAACTAGAACAGCAGATCATAAAAGCTCAGTCACATTAAGCAAACATAAAGGGAGCATTTAAAACTAAGTAAAGTAGCGACATATATCTACAAATTAGGTAAACTTTGATAGTTCTGCAGGAGTCGCCGTCCCATAAAATACTTCTAAATACTGCTTTTATCACCTCATTTTCTCCTCTGTATAGGGCTGCACAATATATCACACAGTTTTTATTATGTTATTTGCAAATCCATTTCCAAGAAAATAAAGTTTCAATAATTTTGTGCTTTTATTAAAGCTGTAAATAGTATAGTTGGTGTTTTTTATGTTTGCGAAAGTACCCTTTATGTCATGAAGTTGTAAATTTTGCCTAGTTATGCATTTGTTGGTTTGTTTAACGTGCATATGTTTCTCTAACTTGTACTTGTACTTGGAATTTGGTGGGAAAATACCTGTTGTAAATATAAGTTACAGTTTTATACCAATCAAAAAACAATGTGTAAAGAAAAGTTGAAAAACATACTGAAAATTAAAGGAAGTAGAGAGTTCTATTTTAGAGAGTCCCATATTGATGACATCACACTATGGAGAATTCTGTCCCAAAGACATAGACATGGGCCGCGTCTCATTTCTCTTTCCTCGCTTCCTTCTCCTTGATTCCCCTCCTCGATTCTGCAGGAAATGGGTGAGGAAGTTATGATTCCCTAGTGTGATATCATAATTTCCAACCAGGAAGTAAAATCTGAAAGCTAATAAATTGCCAAAACTGGGTAGTTAAAAAAAAAAAAAAAAAAAAAAAAAAAAAGTAAAATCTTGAGTAGTTAAAAAACCTGTGATAGGTACTTTAAGTACTTTTCAGATGCCTGATTACAAAATCGACAAAATATTTAATAATTTTCAACATTTTTCAACCATAATGAATTAATAAATGCATTCTTTCCTCATGCCATAGCAAAGTCCTCATTACCTTACTTTAACATACCATTGATGAAGGGTGCTGTGACACTGTGCAGTTGAACCACATAACCTTGCATACATAGGCGGGCATACAGATGAGGGCTTTTTGAACTTAGTTTAATAGTTTGTGTCTGAAGCTCACATACCTGTCATCTCCACGGCGACGCAGGATCACAGGTGGCGTAATTCAACGTGCATATTACAAATCGACTTTACTGCTCATTTGCTCAGTTTTGGAGGGTTTGCTGGTTTTAACTGTTTTACATCAGTTCTGCTGTTTAGGAATCTTAAAGGTCCTATATTGTGCAAAAATGAGTCTTGTGAGCCTTAATAAAATAAAAAAAAACATACCTGGAGGTTTATTTTGTTATTACACATGTTTGAGTATTTTTTTATTAGTCTGTCTACATCTCTAAAGCTCAAAATGCTCTGTTCCACCTTGTGATGTCATGTTGTGGTAGTTTTCAAGTTAACAGCTCCTTTTACCTTTAGTTGCATAGAAATTGGCAATTCCAGGGCTGAAATCATCCAAATGATTCTAGTGAAGGTGTATGGAGTTTAAAAACACAGTGAAGCACTTCCTGTATTACCACATGACATCGTTAAGTAGAAAAAAGTGGAGTGTTTTCTGTTTGAGAGAACAAAACACAACTCCTGGTGTGTTTGTAATGAGGAAACAACATAACATAGATCAGGAAATAGCGTAATATGGGCTCTTTAATAGAATCACATTTGCGTTGTTATTTCTGAGTTACTGCTAGTTGCACGGTTACTGGGCAGAGTTTTATAAGAATGATTCAATATGGATTATTCCAGCCAATAGCAATAACCAATATTTTAAAATCTATGGCGAGGCCCACACATTGAAGAAGTTATTGAAGAAGTTACAATAAAGTTCACAAATTAAAACTGAAAAAACAAAAATCCTTTGAAGAAGTATCATCCCAACATTGTGAGAGTTTTTCAGTCTTACCAATATTGGCAATTTGGCACTGATATCTTTTTGATGAGAAAACAACATCACAGATCATCACAGATACATCTTATTAAAAAGTCTCTTCTTTCTGTATTCACATTCACATCTAGCAGTTCAATAACCCCTCATTCTTGGACAAAACATAGCCTCAATTTTGTGTCTTTATTTCCTGTAAATTGTCCTTGTAGACAAACATTGTTCACAACACAGCCACAGACAGCGCATTGTTTTCCAAAAGAAAACATATTTTCCCTGGAGTGTGGCCTCTGTTTACAAACCTGCGCTATTGATTATATAGCTCATTTCACACGCTCATCTCTGTAATAGAAAAATGAATCATTTTGTGGGAGCAGAGAGGAGGGGCGTGATTCTGCTCCAGGACAACTTTGTGAGGAATTCCTCATTTGGAACGACGATCAAATCAAATGGAGAAAGATGGCGGATGAGAAGACGTATGTGATGTGTTTTTCTTTTTAGCGACTGGAAAAATCATGATTTAGTCTTTCTGAAGGTTTAGGTAGTACACAGAGAGGCTGCACACTACAATATAAAAGTAGATTTCTAGTATTGCAGTAAATAATGCCCATATCTCAGTACTGGTATAGTTCTTTGACACATTCATTCTCTGTTAGATTGTATATTGGTAAATATTATGATTCAGCTGTAAACATAAAGGTGCACTATGTAACTTTTCTATTGCAATGTCTGCCATCTACTCGTCTCCATGAAGATGTACTTGCTTTTGCCAGGCATGCTCCACAGTATGGCATTACTCCATGGAGACAGACCGGTGGACCATCACTATGGCCAGATTACATGTCAGATCTATTAAAAGGTGCAAAAAAAATAAATAAAATCAATACAAAATAGACTGGTGTATTTCTGTACAATAATCTCCAATGAGACAAGCAGGTGCACCCACTCCCACAAGAAAAGTTACATAGTGCACCTTTAATTGTGTATTAGGAGCTGCGTTGACAAGTAGATTTTAACTGTGTGAGCGTAATTCAGCTTTTATTTTAACTTTAGCTCGTAGCCTAATGCTAGCAAGACTAATATAAGTGTTTCACCAAATTTTCACTATAGATTCATACAATTCAACTGAACGTTTAGTCTGAATCCTAATGCACCATCTTTGTGTGTACATCATTGCACATATTGTATTCTAATATCTGTCTCTAATGTAATGTAGATTGGACTGTATATAATGCATTATCTCCATTGCTTTCGAGTGTTTCTGAGCTGCTCAGGTCCTTGTGGATGTTTGTGGCTGGGTGCTTCCAAAGTCTTATCCTCTTTATCTTTCTTTCCGGAAGACGCTCAAATCCCGCTCAGCATGAAGACTCTGCTTGTACCCCTAAAGGCTAACCTGGAGCCCTCGGCAGCTGTTTCAACTCAAGAAAAGAATTGATTTCATTTTTACACAATAACACTTTTCTGTCACATTTCGCCTCAAGTTGCTGTTAGACAAATCTGTTCTTTACACTTTTGACTACAAAAGTTGCTACACATTTGTTTTTATTCTCTTGTTGTTCTTTAAGGTTGTCAAAAATATTGAAAATCAGATACTAATCAATACTAAAACTAGTATTGAAACTAGATACTCATTTGAGCGGGTATCGATAAAAAGTCCCATTCACAGGACAGAAATGAAGCTTTCCTGAATGTGTTTAGAATGATCTGGAGCTGCATCAGAATAAGTATAAGAGCACATAGACTAGTATACGCCCATGGACCACCGAGGGAGTACACAGATATAAGACCAAAATTTTAATATGGAAAAAAAGTACTGCGATTTAATGTTGAAAATCACATTCTATTGTCTAGAAAGTGTTTTTATTATCATTCTGGTATCGGTATTGGTATTGAAGTATCAAGTCTATTGTATCAAAATTGTTTGAAGTTTAAAATTTTAGTGTCATGAAAGATACTAGATACTAGATATTTTTAACCCAAATCATTGTTGTAGTAGTGGTAGTGGTAGTGGTAGTAGTAGTAGTAGTAGTGGCAGTGGCAGTGGCAGCAGCACCAGGCTGAACTATATAAAATAAAGTAGCTTTAAGAACATGTTTTCCAAGTTCATTCTTTATAAAGTAGCTGGCAGTTAATATTTCCATTTACTTCCAGACTACAACACTTTAAAACTGAAATGTGCATGTGTGTGATAATACCTCTATTTCAATTTTTCTTATGGAGAGCTGGTTGGTGGCAGTAGCAGTAGCTGTTATAATATTAAAATCCTGAACAATACAAAATATAGTAGCTTTAAGACTCCAAGTTCTTTCTGTATGAAGTAGTTGTGGTAGTAGCAGTAGTATTAGTACAGTGGTAGCAGTAGGCTGAACAATGCAAAATATAGTAGCTTTAAGGACATGTTTTCAAGTTCTTTCTGTATAAAAGTGTTTGACATTTACAGTTCACATTTCGATTTACCCTTACTTGTTGAGTCCTGCTTACAGAAAATACTGCCAGACTACAACACTATTTTAAATGTGCATGTGTGTGATAATACCTCTATTTCAATATTTCTTATGGAGAGCTGTTTTTTTTTTTTTTTTTTTTAAGAATACAGTGGGTTATCTGGTCTGGCACACTGCTGCTGGTAACACTCCGGTAATTGTCAAGTCTAGCGCCTCATCACAGCCACCCTTTTTGAAACTAGAATGGACTTTTCCCTTTTTAAAATGACAAGCATTCGCCCGAGACGGCTCCATCCGTTATTATTGCACTGTTTGTCAAACTGCAGGATTGTCCGCTACCCACAGTGAACCCCGCTTTGATAAAGCATAAAGAGTATTTTATAGTCTTTCCTCTAGGTTTCCTCTGTGTGTGTGTGCGTGTGTGTGTGTGTGTGTGTGTGTGTGTGTGTGTGTGTGTGTGTGGGTGTGTGTGTGGGTGTGGGTGTGGGGGTGTGGGTGTGGGTGTGTGTGTGTGTGGGTGTGGGTGTGGGTGGGGGTGTGGGTGTGGGTGGGGGTGTGGGGGTGTGGGGGTGTGGGGGTGTGGGTGTGGAGCCCAGTTTAGTCCTGACGGAGGCTATAATGTGCCAAATGAAAATATGTTATTGCTTAAAGCCACAGTATGTAACTTTTAACCCAAAAATAGACAAAAATAAAAGTAAGTATACTCTGAGTGGGCTTTCATCTCCCATAAACCTGACTCTTATTTGGCCTGGAGGAGTGCCCCTTTCCATATTATGGCATAAAACGTATCAGTCTCCATGAAGAATGTCAAGCAGAATCGTTTGAACTTTTTATTTCCATGGAATCATATAGGTGGTGTGCCACCTCCAGAAAGTTGCATACTTTGGCTTTAAAATATTCAAAATATGTATTTGTTCTTCAGCTTTCATTTGGTCCTGTTTTGACAGCTGGTTTGTTGATTTCAACTTGTTTTGTCATAATAGTTTCTAAAAGGCACTGTCCCTGATTTTGAGTGTCTTAAAAATGTGAAAAACAGAACTTGTTCATTTAAAATAGTTTACAGCGGTCCAAAGTTATTCCTCACATACATTATGCATTCAAGCATCCTAATTATTCACCACGATGAGTTTATAAGGTCTTGCAGAGTTTATCTGTGATGGAAAAGCTAACAACAATTAGCCTGCTATGCACACTTCCTGATTACCGGACTTCAAGAGCTGCTTTTACAATATATCTGTACTGGAGCAATGCAAATGGATGGGAAAAAAAACGTGTAGAGGCCCATTTAAAATCACACAAAATAATTTCCACAATATTAAAATGTCAAACACACTGTAAATACATTTCTCATATCACATGGACCTATAATCCAAACCGTGCCCCATGAGACTTTTATATATATGTAAATGTGTATGGAAAGTTCTCTCTCCTCTGTGCAGTAAGTTTTAACTGCCACTGCTTTCATTACTGCACACCCACGCAGAGCAGCCTGTTCCTCAAGTTGTACTGCACATAAGTGATAGTAATTGGAAGATGAAATCGCCTCTGATTGATGCGAGAAGTCAATATCGTGAATGAGAAGACGTGTGTGGTTTTGCTATCCACTGCACATCATTGAAAAGCGGATACATGCCATTTATTTTCAAATACTTTTTACCTTGCAGACCTGTCAACACCTCACGTTTTATCTCCCCGCCTCAACATCTGTAACCTGTAGAGAGTATTTATAACCCCTGATCAGTGTTGGGAAGTAACTGAATACATGTACTGAGAATATGTAATCTGAATACAAATTTTGAGTAAATGTATTAGTAAAACATGTTGTATCTACCTTTTGATGTTTTGCTCAATAGTGATTGCCAATTTAAGGGATGAAATGGTCCAAATGTAGTGAAGATGTATGGAGTTTAAAAACACAGTGGACTCTTTCTGTATTACCACATAACAACACAAGGTGAAACACAGCAGGCCAGCAGGGGCGCAAAGATTCCCCCCAAAATTTTTTTTAAATCTTACAGGCACATGCTTAGACCGATCGTGCTGAAATTTGAACACTAATATGTGATCTTGACCTGAATATAATATACTATAAAGCATATGTAAAGTGTACTCCATAGCGCCTCCTACCATACAAATGCAAATGAACCATTAAAAGTAAAAGCATTTTTACATATATTATTTTTTTCTATTTCCACTTTACCAGTTTAAAAAAAAAAACTGCAGCTGTGGTTGGCATTTGAATTCAAGTTTTGACATCTGAAACAAAAAAACATGAATAACTACCACAGACATTTAAGAGAACAACGTAATGTTAATGTTTATTTTTGTTTTATTTTTTTCATAATGCAAAGGGTAAAGGGTAATGTTTGGAGGTGCTTTAACACTTTAACACTACATTACGGCTGCTCTTTTTTGGCGGCTGGATGGCTGTGCTCTTTCACTTTCACAACAAAACTTCAGGAGACGTATCTCCTCTCGTGCTGAGAAGAGTTTAGAAGACAGCTCCTGCACCTTCCTGGACAGTTCCTCATTGTTTTTGTGGGCTGTATCTCCACCAGCTCCAATACCAGTGGTTTAAGAGTCTCTGCAGGCCTCTGGATCTGGCCTGTGTGTGTTTCTCATCTCAACGATTATATTGTCCTGTGCTTTAAGCTGTTCCTTCATCTTTTCAAGGACTTTACTGGTGCTGCATAGCTCTTGTTTGAGCTGGACACTTTCTCACACAGAACTGTTATACAGATATCAAATATCCTTGTATGTATTCATTTGGGTCTCCAGTTCTTTGTCTTTCTTCTAGAGAGAAGCTTTGAGTTCTTGCCTCTCCAAATCGTCAGCTCTTGCTTCAACTGCACATTTTCCTGTACTTTAGAGTTCTACAGGTACCAGATCTCCTTATGTGCATTCATCTGGTCTTGTAGTTACTTGTCTTTCTTCTGGAGAGAATCATTGAGTTTTTTCAACTCCAAGTCTTTTTCTTGTTCGATTCTCTCCTGAGACCTAAGCTTGTGGTCCAAAGAATTGCTTATTTGGACCTGATCTGTAAGTCTGGCCTTTGCATGCTCCAGCTCTTCACGGAGTGCCTGGACCACAGGTGGAAGGTCCTGGACCACGGGTGGAAGGTCCTGGATCAGACTTCTGGATGTTGGGAGACACCAGTTTCCTGTGGCTCTTGACTGCTCCCTGTTGGTGTGGGGCAGAGCAGAGCCTCCAGGTCGAAGCCCTCATCGTAGAACAGAGTTTTCATTTTACGGTGATCATGGATTCTGTATTCTAATTATGGAATGATTTGCAAATTAGAAAGTAACTATACAAAAAAATGTCATACCATAACACTATATTATTAATATCATCAGACACTAAAAATGCATAATTTCTGATCTGTTAGGGTTAGGGTTAGGACAGCATTTAAGATAATCTACATTCATCTGTGTTGTACAGTTGGTCTATATATGTACAGTATGTATAAATAATACTAATACATATGGCTAATGTTTTCTATTTATTCTTTGCCGGTTGCATTGCATTTTTCACCCCCTGAGGGGGTGACACTGTAGTGCCGCCTACCATAGACATGAAACATCAACATTATTAGACTTAGAACCAAATTTGAGGATTCAATCCTATGAATGAGCACAAGCCAAAAATAAAAAAAAGTATTACAGACATGGGACATTTTTCACAGTTGATCAGCAGGGGTGGGGGAAAAAAACAACAACACATTTAAAGGTGCATTGTGTAATTTTTCTGATGGAGGATCTGTGGGCCTGGGCAGCTGTTGGGAAGGGACAACAGTATGCCGGGTGGTCACATGGGAGGGGCGTGCACGCCAGGGTGAGGGCCATCATCGCTGCGGGCAGCTTTAATTATAACTTATGAGATCAGTGATGGGCAGTAACTGAATACATGTAACGAGAATACATAATCTGAATACTAATTTTGAGTAACTGTATTCCATAGGAATAAATCGTTGTACGTGATCACTCAGTTTAGGCTTCAAACAGCTCAATATTAGAGAGAAAAACAGAAAACGGCTCTTGTGGTGAGGGCATGTGTGAATTTTTAAAAATTTGTTATAAATAAACGTGGAACAAACTGTGAAACAAAGATAAAGCTGTTTTTAATACTATTTTGGGTTTTTACACTATTTTAGTGGTCCTATATTGCACAAAATCGACTCTTGTGAGTTTTAAGCCATGTTAGAATGTTGTTAGAATGTCCTCAAAAACATTCCTGGAGTTGTGTTTTGTTTAATTCACACATGTTTGAGTAATCCTGCATTACTCTTTCTATATCTGTTCTGTTCTACCTTGTACAGCAGTAGTTTTCAAGTTAAGGGCTACATTTTTACCTTTACTTCAGTAGAGATGGGTAATTCCAGGACTGAAATGTGTGGAGTTTAAAAAGAAAGTGGAGCACAGAGTGTTTTCTGTTTGAGAGAAGAACTCAGCCATGTGAGTTAAACATGTGTGAATGAAACAAAAAAACTCCGGGTCTGTTTGCAATGACGAAACAACATTATAACAATAGAGTAATATGAGCCCTTTAAATGCAACTAAAGTATTCTAAATAAACACTTTCACACTGTTTATGATAATATCTGATTGTTTTGATTACAGCTGTTCTCTGGTACGGTTTTCTAGCACCACCTTTGTATGTTATTTATTTACTCTGAAGATGGCATTATTTCACAAGGACTTATTTGAGAGAAATTGGCTTTTGGTGTGCAGAGATAAGTGCCAATTGAAATGACATTGTTTTTGCGTTTGGAGTGTGCCGTGATGAAAAGCAACAATGAAGAAAAGGTCCTATATTACACAAATTACACAAAATGGATTCTTGTGAGCTTTAAGACATGTTATAATGTTGTTACCTCATCACATGTTTAAGTAAACCTTTATTATTAGTCTGTCTACATCGCCAAAGCTCATGAAGGATTAGTTTTCAAGTTAGCATCTACCGTTCATGTTTTGCTCAGCTGTGATTGGCAATTCCAGGCAGAAATGGTCCAAATGATTCTAGTGAAGGTGTATGGAGTTAAAAAACACAGTGGAGCACTTCCTGTATGACCACATGACATCACAAGCGGAGCATTTTGAGCTTTGGAGATGTAGACAGACTAATACTGCAGGATTACTCAAATCAGTGTGAATGAAACAAAACACAAGTTCAGGTATGTTTTTAAGGAAGTAACACCATTCTAACATGACTTAAAGCTCACAAGAATCAATATTGTGTAATATAGGACCTTTAATGCCATACTATGGAGCATTCCAGTCGAACCAACACCATGCAGCAGAAATAAGTCTTTTGTATTCAGTGTTTTTTCATTCATTTATCAAAAAAAAAAAAAAAAATGTGACTCCACTCATTGACTCCACTCATTGCTCACCGCTTTATTTGGCTTCACTGTAGAGAGACATCATACATTACACCAGGCTCAGGGATAAATGTTTTTATTATAGCGAGATTATTTTCTATACAGTTTGTTTGAAGTGTCCTTTTTCATTGTCATTGAAAGATCCATCTGAACACAGCTCCCTGACAGCCCCTGCTCCTGTGTTTGTTATCTGGAACTGTATTGATTGGTGCCTGTCATTAAGATGCAGGTCACAGTGGGCACCAGGACCCTGTACAATAGCTCATCTACTTCACCACTCAATGACAATGACACAATGAGCGACTCACATTGCCAGCCCTGCATCTAGCTGCCTATTACAGATATAACCCCTGCAACTAATTACAGTGTGCCGATCTGGGCCAAAATACTGCATTAGACAGTGTTTTGAGAGAGAGAATATTGGTGTTATAAGAAAGAAGGAGCAGGGTTGTATTCTTGGTGAAAATGTAGCTGGAATTAGCCCTGTCACAATAACAAATTTTGAAGTGTGATGTTTTGCAGAAGAAAATATAGACAATACATTATAATATTGAAACTAATGCTGTAACATTTTTGCTTTATTAAAGTATATACATATTACGCAATTTTCTGATTCACGTTATAATGTTGTTTCCTCATCATAAACATACCTAGAGTTGTGTTTTGTTTCATTCACACATTTTGAACACACAAACCCTGCATATTTAGATTGAGTTCTTCTCTGTTCCACCTTGTGATGTGTAATGTGGTAATACAGGAAGTGCTCCGTACACCTTCACTAGAATCGTTTGGATAATTTCAGCCCTAGAATTCCCAATCTCTACTGAACTAAATATAAAAGGTCGCTGTTATTGCCAATCTCTACTAAACACACCTCCAGGTATGTTTTTGAGGAGGTGACAATATTATAACATGGCTTAAAACTCCCCAAAGTAAATTTTGCATAATATAAGACCTTTAAATGTCTCTTGCAGACACCCAACCCAATAAAAGTTATCTTGGGAAACCATGGCACTTTTTAAAAGATTTGGCAGTGTTATCTGTTTTTGTATGTGATTATACTGCCTTATTTCAAGAAAAAAAGAAGAAAGGAAAAGAAAGTGCTTTTGAGTGTGCTCCCTGACAGTATATTCTCACGAGAGCTGCAGGGGGGAGCGCTGTCTCTGAAAGTTACTTAGTTCTGCTTTAAAGCCTTCATACATCTTCACTAAAGTTGTTGTGCATTTCAGAACTTAAATTACTTCCCCATAAACAACCTAAATCTTAGAGCAGCTCCTCCTTGTGACATCAGGAGTTCTTTAGCCCCATGCTGGCAACAGTGGTACTTTTCTATTCCTGCCTATGTAAAATAAACTTGTATGGTTTTTAATATTTTATAATAATTGTGTTTCCTCATCATTAAATGGCCCATACTAGACTATTTATTTTCTGATCAATGTTATGATGTTGTTTCCTCATCACAAACAGACCTGGAGTTCTGTTTTGTTTCATTCACACATGTTTAACACAGAAATCCTGCATATTTAGGCTGAGTTCTTCTCTCAAATAGAAAACACTCTGTTCCACCTTATGATGTCATGTGGTAATACAGGAAATGCTCCGTACACCTACACTACAATCGTTTGGATGATTTCAGCCCTAGAATTCCCAATCTCTACTGAACTAAATATAAAAGGTCACTGTTAACTTGAAAACTGCTTCATAACATCACAAGGTGGAGCAGAACAGAGCAAAACACCACTCCAGGTATGTTTTTTTGAGGATTCTAGCATAGCCAAACGCTCACAGGAGTAAATTTGCACAATAATCTCTTAATCTCTTCATTGAAATTAATATTATATTCTATTTCGCTTCATTATTAAGAATATTATTAAGTCTATAGATTGCATCATTTTCCTCAGCTATAATGGCAGTGTGAATGCTTCTATAGGGGGTTCTTTCTGGTGCTCACTGGAGACTAGGCTTGTTCTCTAGACCTTTCTCCTTCTCTCCTCTCTCCTCTCTCCCTTCTCCCTGACAGTCTGTGTGGCAGCAGCCAGCCCACTAACCTCCCCGTAATTGAAACTGCAGCCTGGCGCACACGTAGCTGTGTGTTGTCCTTGTCATTGTTGGCGGTTCTTTGGGTTGTGTTTTCTGAGAGGAACATGCTCGTTGTCAACACGTGCACATGTTCTGCCACTCACTGAGGGACAGGGAGAAGAGCAGGCTCCAGCAGCTCAGGGAGATGGGCTCAGGCTTATATGGGAGTCTTTTTGGATTCTTGTTCTTGGAGACTTGATACTCAATAAAATCTTTTTATGTCTTCTATTTCACATTGTATTGTATGTTTTAGTGTCAAGATATAAAAATTTCACACTAGTTTTCAGTAGTAAAGAATAGACAAGATACTCAATACTGATTCCAATACCATGTAAATTCTTTTCTTTAGACAATAGAATGTGATTTTCAGCATTAAATCACAGTACTTTCTTTTGTGTTACCATGTGGTCTTATATTTGTGTAATCCCTCAGTGGTCCTGTAGGTTCCATAGTGGTCCATGGGTGTATACTAGTCTATGTGCTCTTATACTTGTTCTAATACAGCTCAAGATCATTCTAAAGCTTCAGGAAAGGTTCATTTCTGTCCTGTCAATGTGACCTTTTTAATATTGATACCTGCTCAAATGAGTATCTATTTTCGATACTAGTTTTAGTATCGATTAGTATCTGATTTTCAATACTTTTGACAAGCTGTAATGCTGATTTATTCTTAATTACAAAAACATTGGACATATTGCCAAGTTGTTTGTAACAGTTTGGTGTTTTGGTTCTCAAGATGATTATCCAGTCAGAAAGCAAAATGAGCCTCGCATGAGTCTCATTTGGGTTGCCAGTTTTAATGCTGAAATCTAGTTGGTTTAAACCTAAAATGACTCTCTCTGATCTGAATCCTCACTACCTAAAACCCAGCATCTATAGCCAGTCATTATCAGTGCTAGTGCAGCCTCTGAGCTTTCACGTGAGGTATGAACTGTCCATATGCTGAGAATGACAGAAACTTGTATGTGTCCTCTATATGCAGGTTAAAGCACTGGCAAGGTAGGTCTGTCACAATAACAAATTTTGAAGGAATACTGAGATTATATTGAGACTACTTTATGGCACTGAAACCATAACAATAATGCAAGATAATCCCAGTAAACAATTTTTAAATAGACAGTATCATTCAAAACTCCTGAGCTGCAACAAAAAATAGCAGAATGAACCAAGAATTAGCCATAGAAGTTAGTTATTCAACCTGTTTTTGCTCAAATCTGATATTACAACAAAATTTACAAAGAAAACGTACACATGATAAATGCTAATCCTCAAAATATATTGTTCCAGCTTTCATATATTGAACGATAAGTCCATATAGTAATTATCGTGACAGGCCTACGGCAAGGTTTAGATTTGATTGAAGTATGTTTTTTAAACTACAAACAGTTCCTTTAAGCCATTGATATCTGCAAATATTGGTAATTGCAGTAGCTTAGTTACAGGGTCAAAATTCCCTATAATTTTTGTTGTTTGGACTCCTTCAGTTTCTCATCTTTTCAAATTAAGTTCATTGTGAAGTGTGACTGCTTCCTCTCAGAGTTATAGCAGAATATTACCTCAGATATATTCATGATTAATATTATTTTGACAGCTGCAGGTGATCAATGCACACTTGAGTAAATATAGTACCACAGGCCTCCATCACTCTGTACACAGCCATCTGCCGTTCCTCACATTTTATTATTGGAATAATAGACTTTTGTTTTGTATATTCAACGCTTCAACTCCCTGTGGTGGAATAGTGCCCCAGCGGCCTATCCATCATTGGCCCTAGCTTTTCACACACACACATACGCAGACACAAACACACAAACACACACACACACACACAAACACACACACTCCCGTAGGCTCACTTTTCAATCAAAGCTTCTATCATTAATCTCGCTGGTCCTGAACACTGGACCGGAGCATTGTACCTGTGGGCTATGGTCATGTTGTTTTGTCCACTGGTTTACAAACACCTACAGTATACGTCACAGAAGGTGTGGTTCTATATTGGTGTTTTCAGTCGCTATGACTGATGTCAGATGACATCAAAACACTCCATTGGTTTTGCAGTATCTAACTGAGAAGAGATCGGCTGTACTATTGTTTAATGTTGTTCATGTGCTAATTATGTGGTGTGGTTGGTGATAAAAGACCTAGTTACTAAATGGTCACAATCCTAACATTTCAATAATGATTTTAATAACATTTTAATAAAGATGAAAAAATAAATAGCCACTCAACATTGACTGCCCACCCCCCGGTTCCAGAAGTTTTCTCCCATAGACTTTTTGAAAACTATTTATATTAACTAATGACCACAAGACATACAATTTTATTTAAAATCTTATTTCTGAAATTTTAAACACCGCCAAGTTATTAAAACATTTCGCCAAATCTTAAGTTTTAAATGTGCTTATTGGATGTTATGGATATTAGTTAGCACATAGCTGCTTAGTCTTCTTGACATTTTTGAACTCTTAATATTTCAGCCAATTACAGACTGACCCAGCGTCCTGCCCCAACACTGGCACTGTGAGTGGGCACTTGAAAAGTCTATGGGAAAAATTAATGGAAAGTGTACTTCTGAATCCAGAGCTGGTGGTTGAGCGCCATAGTGAAGTCCACATTACAGTCTGATTTAATGTGGAATTTCTATTCTTTCTAATGCAAACATCAGAGAATAAAAAGAACTGAAAAACTGTCTTGAATCAAGGAGTCTCACACAAAGTCATATAACTACATGTCCCAGAGTGCCGTCTGCCCCTGAGCTATAACATTGAATAATTGTAACAAACTGTAAAAAAAAAAAAAAAAAAGTTGTTTCATTCATTTAACCAAATTGTCTACTTAAGAGATCAAAAATATACAGAAAGGAACTGAAACTATGTAATGTGTCCTTTTTTCATTATCAAAAGTTGCCTATATGAGTTTAGTTTCTAGTTCTGTTAAGTTTCAGTGTTACCTTTAATGTAGATCATACTTTGATATTAATATTTTTGACAACCCACAACCCTAATGCTAAATGTCTTGTCCAACATAATCTGGGTTTTGTTGAACTCAAGTATCACTTTGTTTTAAACTTATTTTGAAAGAATTATTTTCTCCATGTAACTAGTTGCTCCCGCCTCCATAGAAATCTTGAATCTGTTTTATTCAGCTGTAGAACTCAGAGTCATGTCTCAGCACTGCCTAAAACCACCTTCACTGAAACTAACTCTGCAACCACCTTCTACCACTTGACTGACAAGACGACTTAGCATCACACATGTTTTTGTTTTTAGAATAATGGTGGAAATTGTATTCATTTAAACCCAGAGTTGAACCTATCAGGCTTCCAGTTGTTTATTATTGCTCCTGTCTGCTCCACTTTTGGTCTTTATCTCCCCCCCTCTCCTTCTCTCCTTCTCTCCCTCTCTCCCTCTCTCCCTTTCTCCCTTTCTCCCTTTCTCTCACACACACAAAACCAAAACCAGCTAATGTGATGTTCTCTGATTTTGCCTTTGCTTCGCCTTCACAGTGAGAGATAATATAGCCTGGTAGCATGTTTGTTTGGCTGTTACGCAGACACACACACACACACGCGCGCACGCACGCACGCACACACACACACACACACACACACACACACACACACACACACACACACACACACACACACACACACACACACACACACACACACACACACACACACACACACACACACACACACACACACACACACACACACACACACACACACACACACACACACACACAGAGCCACCATCTTGTGTCCATCTTGTCAAGTCTTCCCAGAGAAAATCAGTCCCTGCTCTTTCCTTAAACTGTTCCATTTGATGCTTGGCTGGTTTGAAAATGACTTCGGAAAAAGCTTAACATTTTTAATGCCACTAGCTCCACACCTTTTCCCAATCGTCCCCGCTGCTTTCTGCAAGGCATGATGGGAAAACTGCAGTCTCCAGCAAATTTGCACCTTATTTTTTAAAGTTTTGTATATGCTCCAATTCAATGCGTTTAGGTGGAGATGACTGGTTGAAGGCGATAATGGAAGAACTAATTAATTTTGATGTGTAAAGGGACATTTTATAGGATTTGAAATGCTGCATGGAGTGAAAAAAAAAATGTTTTCCACAGTGTACATTTAAAGAGGAGGTATTATTATAGGCTGTATAAAAAAGTGGACTACGGCAGTGTGATGTCACCCATAGCCTTCAGTCCAGTCAGATGAAGCTCATCAAGGCTGGCAGGTATAGGGGCGAATTGGAGCAGAGTTCAATATTTGGAATAGGAATTTATTCACAGAGAAATTTGTGAAATACCAGGAACACCAGGATCATGTAGAGCGGGTTAATATGAACATTTTAAGACCAAAATGATGAGGCTCACAGCAGCAGTTACACAGAGAGGGGTGACAGTTTCTTAATGTAAAGTCAGTTGGAGTCGATGGAGCCAGAAGCACCCCCATACTCACTTCCTATTTGGAATGTGGTGGCTAGTGGGTTAGCTATGTCCATTTAGATATGCAGTCTATGAGTATTATGTAAAGTCAACTTTTTGGCGCTTTCTACCACGTCATAAGGTTGTTCCTTCATTAACAACATGCCTGAAGAGGTTTTATATGTCATCCAGGTATGTTTCAGTAATTTAGCGACCTCTCCCTGTTCAAACCCTTCTGTAAGATTCTTTTCAATGCCCAGTCCACAAGCCTACGTCATCCATGCTCTCATGTGACAATTTTCCACAAATATACTAAAGCAGGATGCAAAACGATACACTACAACTTCACAAACCTGATGTGATGTGCAGTAGTTTTGTTAGTGGAATGCACACGGATTGTACAATTGTACCTGACCTTTGAAATGTTACACAAAATGGCATTTTTCTTTGGTTTAGTTTATTAAAATGCACCGTATAAATAACCTTGATTTGGTTAACCATCTACATTGAGACAAGCAGGTAATGTCACCAAGCCAAGTTATAGGTCAAATCTGTGGAGAGGAGAGCCCACTTACCAGAAGAATGCATGGTTTTATAGCAATGAAATACTTGTCCTTCAATAAATGGTAAATAGATATGTTTAATTACATACTGTAGAACGTTCAGGGTAAAGAAACAATATCTCCATGGAGACAAGCAGGTGCCCCATCTCACTTTTTTTCTACATAAGTTTTATCACAATGTCATAGACCCTGAGAATGTGCTAATAACAGCTCTAAAAAGAAATGTGTAAGTTGGAAATAGAAACCTGACTGTGTGTAAGAATATGACATATGTTTTCACAGTGTCTCAGGATTAGATATTTTACACTTAGCTCAAGACCTTTGTTTTATATTGCTCTTTTAAAACTGAAACACTGAAAGAATGTATTTTAAACATGTTAACTTGTGGGACTTAGACAAACTTTATTGATCCACAAGGTAAATTATTTAGACACAGTAGCTCACACATTACAATATATTATAATAACAAAGAGTAAAAATATAAATGGTAATAATAAATTCAAAGCTTACACTCTCGTCATTCACCCTCTTGTCAGGGTCGCCCACTGACCTGCCATTGACCATTCCATTGACGATTCCATTCATTTTAGCATTTATAAATACATGGATAGAGCGTGGTGTCAGGAGTGTGTTTGGGGGACAGGAGCGCTTCACACTACTTTTGTCAAAATCACGCTCAACTGCAAGATGGGTGACAACAATGAGTGCTCATTGTTGTGAAAGCAATAGGCCCTACATAAGTAAATAAGAGACTTATATAAATGTATATGCATATTCAAATTCTTTCTGTAAATATATAGACTGAAGTGAGAAGTGAGCCGTTCTGCGCCATCGGCCTCTCCAACCACCATCAACACTCACGCACCACATTCATACTGGCAAGGTGGGTGAAGTGTCTTGCCTATGGACACAACGCCAGAACTTGGTCCAGGAATCAATCTTCCGACCTTTGTGTTGGCTCGTATTGATCAGACTCCTGAAAATATGCTGTTGAAATACATTTTGTATTTTTTCTTGAGTTTTCAGACGATCTAAAAACTTTTTGGTAGTTATTGTTAATGTGTGCATTGTGTCTCCATGGTAACATTCCACCATAGACATACATAAAAATACACCTCCAGCTTATCAATATTTTCTACAGCAATATATCATACTCCAAAATTTGTTACTGTGACAGGCCTACTAACCACTGTTTCCCCAAACAGACCCTCCACTAGAAAAGTTACATAATACAAAAATATCATGTCATATGCCCAAGTTTATCACAATACATCAGTTAGGGTTAGTCGATTTTGTTACTTAAAGGTACACTGTGTAGGATTTTAAAATTTATAACAACTTCTAACCACGACACTTGTTACTAAGGAAACCACACTCACGCGCGTACTGTGGAGTTAATCAAGACGTCTACTTTTTGAGACAAGAGGAAAGAAAATTTGCCTTTATTAAAAATAAACAACAGAGATTTTTACTTTTCAGTCCTGTTAAAAAAATGTAGTGGAGTAGAAAGTACAGATACCAGCTCTCAAATGTAATGATGTAAAAAGCATTCACTTTAAAATGTACTCAAGTAAAATACAGATACCTACATTTTTTACTTAAAGGTGCATTGTGTAACTTTTTGCTTGGGGGTCTTAGAAAAGGGTCATAGAAACCTGCTTGTTTCTATGGATATGTCATTGCTCTGCCCGGAATGTTCCACTGTACGATATTAAACGGCTCTACCTTACATTTATTCAATAACAGGTGTTTTTTTTTTAGCTCAAAAATACGTAGAAAAACAGGCATTCTGACTGTGAATGAGGTTGTCTCTCCAGAAATATGACCTGTAACTTGGTCTGGTTTTGTCTTCATGAAGATGGAAAGGATTAATACCATAACTAAGCAATAACATCTCCATGGAGAAAAGCATTTGACGGACCCTCCACCAGAAAAGTTTAACAATGCACCTTTCAGTACTGTATTTTACTACTTCTACTTCATTACAATCCACCACTGCAGTGCATCACCAGCAATATGACATGACCAGCCCTACTTCTTCTTATTCTCTCAGTCCAACTCCATAACTCCTATAACTTCAGCTAGTATTCATACTACTGTCTGTTCTCTAAACTGCATGTGCTTTGTCCTGGCGGGGGTCCACTCAACAGTCCTTTACATATGGACGGGTCTCACTTGCCCCATTGAGGGTTCAGTGCCCACTCGCGGTGCCAGTGTTGGTGCAGGATGGTGGGTCAGTCTGTAATTGGCAGAGTCTGTAGCTGGCACTCTGCGCGGAGCCTTCCCACTGTCGGCTAATTGGCACGACTACAGAGAGAGCGGGTCTGAGGAACAAGGCTTCGATTGATGGATAGATACCCGTGTCAGGGAGGTTCTGTCTCACACCGGAGCTTGTACAGTCAATTTAGTGCTCACCCTCCAATGGGAAAGATCTGCTTTGCTACTTCTCATCCACTCTGCTCCTTTGGATCTACACTATATTGCCAAAAGTATTCACTCACCCATCCAAATAATGGAAATCGGGTGTTCCAGTCACTTCTATTGCCACAGGTGTATAAAATCAAGCACCTCAGCCTGCAGACTGTTTCTACAAACATTTGTGAAAGAATGTGTCGCTCTCAGGAGCTCAGTGAATTCCAGTGGGGTACTGTGATAGGATGCCACCTGTGCAAGTCCAGTTGGGAAATTTCCTCATTCCTACATATCCCACAATCAACTGTCAGTGATATTATAACAAAGTGGAAGCGATTGGAAACGACAGCAACTCAGCCAAGAAGTGGTAGGCCAAGTAAACTGACGAGGCGGGGTCAGCGGATGCTGAGGCGCATAGTGCGCAAACGTTGCCAATTTTCTGCAGAGTCAATCACTAAAGACCTCCAAACTTGGCCTTCAGATTAGCTCAAGAACCGTGCATAGAGAGCTTCATGAAATGGGTTTCCATGGCTGAACAGCAGCATCCAAGCCATATATGGCCATACCAAGTGCAATGCAAATCCATCTGGCAATCTGATGGACGAGTCTGGGTTTGGCGGTTGCCAGGAGAACGGTACTTGTCTGACTGCATTGTGCCAAGTGTAAAGTTTAGTTGAGGGGGATTATGGTGTGGGGTTGTTTTTCAGGATCTGGGCTTAGTTCCAGTGAAAGGAACTCTGAATACTTCAGCATACCAAGAGATTTTGGACATTTCCATGCCTTCAACTTTGTGGAAACAGTTTGGAGATGGCCCCTTCCTCTTAAACATGACTGTGCACCAGTGCACAAAGCAAGGTCCATAAAGACATGGATGAGAGAGTTTGGTGTGGATGAACTTCACTGGCCTGCACAGAGTCCTGACCTCAACCCGAATGAATTAGAGCGGAGACTGAGAGCCAGGCCTTCTCATACATCAGTGTGTGACCTCACAAATGTGCTTCTGAAAGAGTGGTCAGAAATTCCCATAAACACACTCCTAAACCTTGTGGACAGCCCTCCCAGAAGAGCTGAAGCTGTTATAGCTGCAAAGGACCGGCGTCATATTAAATCCTATGGATTAAGAATGGGATGTCACTTAAGTTCATACGCGAGTCAAGGCAGGTGAATGAATACTTTTGGCAATACAGTGTATCTCAAGTAGGCCTGTGTCGTTTTGAAAAACATCTAATTGAAATGTTATTGTGATTGTGATATGTTTAAAAGTGCATTGTGTAACTTTTCTCATGGAGAGTCCATCCATTTGTTTTTGTTTTTGTTTTTGTTTTTGTTTTTTTATGGCCACACTTTTACTATTTTTTTTTTTCTAGTGAAATGTAAATTATATTGGATCAGTTGATTGGTGTTGACAACATATAAAACAACAAAAACCTGCAATTAACTAGTAATCTTTATCATTAATAAAAGGACTGGAAAAACAAGCAAAACAGGTAAATTAACGGCACTATTGTATAAAGTTTGTATATGAACTTATCTTCAACTTTTACCACTCAACCACACTGAGTGTTCACTGCAATTAAGCCTCTGCTCATCAAAAAGTCCCTGTGCTGCAGGAAGGGTCAAGAATGCAATAACATGACAATGACAGCATCACAGAGAATAGGCTTTTTTCTTCAGTTTTAACAGTGAAACGTGAAAATGTGTACAGATGTTACTGATAATTGGAGCACTGTGAATGTTACGGAGTTTATGTTGACTTTGTTTACGTGCATGGCCGCAAATGTAACCCAAGGAATGAAATAATTAGTTACTACTTTGCTATTTTAAGAATGGGAATTCAAGATGCAGTGATGTAGTAAGTAATGACAGAACAACTTTACATTAAAAGCTCGAACATTGTGATGCTCTTTCACAGCGTGTTCTAAATGTAATTTGTGAAATGTTGGTCTTTGTAGTTCACCAAGTTAAAGAGTAGGGGCAGAACAACTTTGGAAACAATCAGATCAATTAGATTTCCAATGTATTTTGAAAAATGAAGCTTCTTTTCTCCATGGAGATGTTATTGCTTTGTCTGGAATATTTCACAGTATTGTATTAAACCTTTATATCTTCATGGACCAAACCGAACCAGCTACATGTCAGCTCTGTGGAGAGGCAACACTCAGAATGCCTGTTTTTCTAAGTATCTTTGAGCTATTAAACCACCTGTAATCGACCTGTAGTTTAAGGTAGAGCTGTGTATAATGCCATACTGTGGAACATTCCAGGCAGAGCAATGGCATATCCATAGAAACAAGCACGGTAACGGACCCCTATCCAAAAAGTTACACCGTGCACCTTTAACTTCTGCTAATCTCGTGCATTTCAGAATATTTTTGAGTTTTAAGATACTGGATTAGCTGTTTTTACCCCATAAACCTTATATCAATACATACTGCCATTGAGTTGCCCATATTTGATGCTATATGACAATTTCCTAGTTATTTCTTGTATCTGTTGTTGCTGTGTTTTGCCTTCAGTGGTGACAGACGTTGTATTAATGAGGTTCGGCTTGGCTAATGCTGCTTTGGGGAGGAGTGTGATGGAGAAAAGGGGAGATTTTAAACATATGGACCAGAGTGGAGATGACAAGCGTCAACGCCACAGTGAGCAGCCATAGATCTGCAGTGAGCTTTAGACAGTGTGAGAAAGGATTCGAGAGAAGCAAATAAATGTAGAGACAGGACTGGTATTATAAACTACAAAGCTGTTTTCAAGCCAAAGACTGAGTGCACTGTTATAGTTGCACATGGAAACTGATTTTTTACACAAATCAACCTGCTTTATGTAATATATTCACAACCAGACTTTTCTTTAGTTTTCTATAGAAATTAATTTGATTTCCGACCAGAAATGTATTTGTCACCCATGCGTGTTTCAATAATTTAGTGATCTCTCTCAGACCCTGTTCAAACCCTCTTTACGGTTAGCTGTATGGTTCTGTCCAGTTCTCAGCCCACAAGCCTACGTCATCCATGTTCCCACGTGACAGTTCTCCATAAATATACAAAAGCAGAATACAAAACAATACACCACAACTTCACAAACCTGTTTCGATGTGTGGGAGTGTCATTAACTGAACATTCAACACAAATCAACCCACTTTTTGTAATATTTTAGCGACAAGACTTGATTCTCTAGTTCTCCATAGACTGTACTAGTATATACACAATCTCCAATTGTTAGACTATAATGAAAAAGTTTGATATTTATTGATCTTATGTAATATTTAAATTTTCTGAGACACTGAATTTTGGGTTTTTGTCGTCTGTAAGTTACACCCATCAAAGTTTCAAGAAACAAAATAAAGGCTTGAAAGCATCACTATGTGTAATGAATCTATATAATATATGGATTTGACTTTGTGTAATCAATGACAAAAATATTAAACTTTTTTCATGATATTCTAGTAATTGGAGATAAATGGACATAGCTAACCGTTAGCCGCCGCGTTCCAAATAGGAAGTGAGCATGGGGTGCACTTCTGGCTCCATCGACTCTGGCTCCAAATGACTTTACATTGAAAAATTGTCGCCCCTCGCTCTGTAACTGCTGCTCTGAGGCTCGTCATTTTGGTCTTAAAAAGTTCTCCTTAACACGCTCTACATGATCCTGGTGTTTTTATTTTCGCTATTTTGTACGTAAATAAATTTCTGTTCCTAATATGGACCTGGCTCCACATTTGCCCCTAAAACTGCTAGCCTCTTTGAGCTTCATTTGACTAGAGCTGAACACTATGGGTGACGTTACACACCCTTAGTCCACTTCTTTATACAGTTTCTGAGTTCTCCATAGAGATTTATTTGATTCCTGACCAGAAATGTCAACTACAATGGAAGTGTGAATTGGTAGCAGTCAGAATTAAAGTATGGCAGAGTAAGATGGATAGAAGATGGTTTAGAATGTGGTAATAAACAACAATGACTTTCCTCAAATTGTAGAAACCTTTTGCATTGAAGGCAGTTTTACCAGATACACGGTCGCAGGTGAAAAACATTGTCTTTGGATTTGGCCAGAGCTTTTTTGTGTGTGAAACTTATTGATTTTAGAAAAGTCTTAATGATAGTCCTGAATTTTGGTGTCAAATCTTCACATCTAAAGCCATCAGCGCTCTGTGGAGTTTCTGTTTGTGTGAGAGAGAGGGGAAGGCCTGGTTTGTCACCAGAGAAGCGCTACTTTCATAAATACAGTCAAAAATGCAACTGTACCGTACAATCTGCGGGTTTTGGCCAGTTTTTGAGACGTTTCTGTGTAGGGGTGTACAGTATCAAAATATCATGATACTAAATTTGGTGATACAGTTTTGTTTTTGTGGGCTGCTGTACCTATATATACATTTTTTTGTGACTGCACTACAGTTTTGTTGCTTATTTAGTGAAAGGAATTTTGTTTATGTAATTCACTTGACATATTCACTGTTTTGATTATTAAAATACATGTATTTTGTATTCATTTTGTAACGTAGAAAGGTTGAGTTGTAAGTTCATTTTGCTTTTCACGACTTGCTCATCTCATTTAGAGGTGGGCAGATAATTGAAATAAACAGACTCTCGTGTATGCAAAATTGTATTATTATGCGTATCATTTATAGTTAAAAATGCTGCAAAAAGAAGTGTTAAAAAATATCATTTGGATGTTTACTACAACTGTTTCCCATTGTGGTTTTAAACTGTTAAATTACCCAAAAGTGCACTCTGGTCTAGTCCAGTCTCCACAATTAGTCCCTTCTGACTGATGACCACAGGTTTAATGTAACCATATAACCAGGATCATCTCTGCTTCATGGATTTGTGCCTTAATAGTGGTTTATTTCTGATGAAGCAATATTATTGTAAAGATGCAAATGCAAGAAGCAATGCCAAAAATGGAAAAAAAAATAATATATGGACTAATCCTTCAATATATGAAAGCTGGAACAATATATAATGTGAGATTTTTGGTTATTTTTGGGTAATATGGTAAGATTTAAGCTGTAAAAGATTGAATGAATCACTCCTATGATTCATTTCAGGCACAAACTAAGTCTTCCATTCTGCTTTTTAACTACTGCAGCTTATGATTTCTTTTTTAGTATTATAGATATAGAACAGATTTTGTGCTTTAAATCTGCTCTTGGGTTTTTGTGTCGATGGCATAAATTAGTTAAAATATTACCATTTCGTCGATTTACTTAAAGTTGCATTGTGTAACTTTTCTGGTGGAGAGTTCGTCACCTGCTTGTTTCCATAGATATGTCATTGCTCTGCTTAGAATGAACAGTATGACATTAAATATTTCTACCTTACATTTATTACATTTTATAGTTGCATAGCTCAAAAATACCTACAAAAACAGGCTTTCTTATTGAGAGCGGGCTTGCCTCGCCACAGATCTGACCTGTGACAAGGTTTAATGCCATACTGTGAAACATTCCAGACAAAGCAATAACATGTCCAATCGAAATTTGTTATTGTGACTGTCACAATAACAAATTTCGATATGACCTGCAGCTGTCTAAACCTTTTTATTTCTGATTTTTGGTCTTTATTTCTGACCTAGTCTCAGAATCTTCCATTTCCTGGTTGTTAGTAGCATTGTGATAAAGATTACATTAACCTAGTCTCTTAATATTAACCAGACTGAATATATTAATTACATTTCACTAATTAAAATAATGATGACTGAGATGGCGTACGGGGGGGACTAGTTCAAGCTGCGAACCCAACCTGTGGCATACACTATTAAAGATATAACCCCAGAGAATTGAAATTTAATAAGCATATTGTAGCGTGTAGTTCTGCATGTAGAGGTGACCCTGAAAGTTGATTTTGAGATAAAGACACAAGTAAAGGTGGACTGTGCCCCCCTTGGCTTTATCAGGACTCGAGGTACCACCTGCTGCTGGAGGAAATGAATATGCATTAATACTCGGCATGGTCCCACTGATAAACGTACAGTAAGCTTACACTATTAGCATAATAAAGACAGTCACGTACATCAAGATAATTTCAAACAATAAGACTGGGTTTAGGTTCAGAAAAAGGTTAGCGCATGCAGCTAGTATCAAAGTTCAACGTAGCTAACACATCATAGCGCTGTTCCTGTAGATTAGCATGTGTTTTTGTATTTTTCACATCTATGCTTCTATCTATCAAATCTCATGCTTTTTTATACTCTTGAATTCTTGACATTTGTTGAAGTGAAAAAAGACTGAAATATTGACTGACAAAATGGAATAATCGTGTTTGTACAGATCTAAACTACAGCGTCAGTAGTTTTTATGCAGAATAAATGTGATCTTTTATTGCAGCGTTTGCAATGTAATTATGGCGATTCAAATTGCAATTTTAATTCAATTGCGAAAAGGCCTATTTCATATTTTTATTTTTACTATATAAATTGTTTTTTTTTTTCAAACAAATCATTTATTATACATGTCTAAGAATACATCCAAATGACTTTTATTATTGAACCATTAAAGTGGACATATGATGTTTATACATGCGTTTTTCAAACAATAAAAATGGATTTAGGTTCAGAAAAGGTTCACGCATGTAGCTGGTATTAAAGAGGGGAAAGAGGGGGTATTATGCAAAATCGACTTTTGGATCTTCCTACCATATTCCAACATTGTTCACTCATCAAATACATACCTTGAGTTTTGTTTTGTTTTGCTTCATTCATGCATGTTTGAGTAATCCTTTATTATTAGTCTGTCTACATCTCAAAAGCTCAAAATGCTCAGGTCCACCTTTTCATTTCAAGTTAACAGACACCTTTTATCTTTTGTTCAGTAGAGATTGGTAATTTCAGGGCTGAAATTATCCAAATGATTCAAGTGAAGGTGGATTTTAAAAACACAATGGAGCACTTCCTGTATTTCCACTTGACATCACAAGGTGGAGTGATTTCTGCACTTAGCCTAAATATGCAGGGTTTGCGTGTTTAAACGTGTGAATGAAACAAAACACAACTGTGGGCATGTTGAATATAGCTTCAGTGTCGCAAACACATCTTAGTGCTGTTCCTTTATCTTAGCAGGTCCTTTTGTATTGTTTTTTTCATCTATGTTTGGTCCCTCCTCCAGCCTTTTTTTCCTCTCGTATTCTTCCCTGGGGACATGGTTGTCTAAAGACAACATGGCTGCTCCACTCACAGGTCATTCACTGTGTCCTCTGCCGTCAACAAAAGGAATTTTCCGCCTCTGCTCCGAGTATCTGAGACTGAGCCTGCATTCTCCACTCTCCTTTTCCCTCATGACGCCTTCCTCTTCTATCTGTGTCCTATTATGACCCGTCACAACATTTAGAGGTAGGCCTGTCACCATAACAAATTTGGAAGCACGATATATTGGTACCAGGGAGAAAAAGCTACATAAAGGACTGAAAAACAGCTTTTTACAGAACCAACAATCAAAGCACCAAACTTGCTTGTCTTAGGTAAAAGACATTTTATATAAATATATGTTCTGAATGTTACTAGAATTTTCAAGAGGAGAGTCTGTACCATGATTAACCCAGAACTAGTACTAAACCAGGTCTAAACAAGCACTGAACCAGGATTTAATTAGTACTAACCCAGAATAAAACCAGGCCTAAACCAAGACAAACTAAACCAGTAAACAAGAGAAAATGTTGTTATATTTGGAAGGTGGGGCATGGGCCAGATTGGATTGTTTGGAGGACCTAATTAGGCAAATTGAGTAAGTCTGCACTGGTAAACGCTATCAAAACCATAGAAATTGAGATTGAACCATCCCACCAAAACTACAGAAAAAAACATTTATTTATTTATTTATTCCAAAAATGATAATATCCATAAAAGTACTTGTAAATGGCATATTTGTTAAACGATATATATAAGTTAAGCGATAAAATAACAATACAAATTGTTATAATCCCAATAAAATAAAGAGACTAAATTGCTATGTTTTCCCAAATCCTGTGGCAGCACTAAAATAAAAAGGTTTAATCTCTTTTGCTATGCACTCTACATTTTGTCATTTTCTCAAGTGTTGTTTTGTTTCAATAGCTTGCAAAAAACAACACCCATGCTACCTTAAAAACAGACTTAGCAGATAATTGCGTTCTTCTTGTGGGCAGAAATCCTTTGAGTGTTGTTTGTAGTGCAATTTTCAAGATTTTTGCTGCTCCTGAAACAAAGAACTATCTTAGGGGTCTGGGTAATCCTTAGTGATATTCCCAACCAAAATCTAGAGAATGGGTTGGGTTCAAGTGGCATTACAACATTATAAAAAAAATCACATAGTTTAACACTGAACTGGAGGACAGATCAGAAGTATAGTGGAATTTGCTGTTTAACATGATGTATTTTTTTTAGTTTGTTTTTTTTTACCTGGTTTGTGGTAAATGACTCTGTTACTCTGTTACTGTGCCTATACTCATGAAACAAAAACTAGCATAAAGTTCATCATCTTTTCTGTCTTCATTTTATCACAGCAGCTTTAAGTTTCACTATTTAACTTTTCTGGTGGAGGATCTGTCTTTGCTTTGCCTGGAATGTTCCACAGTATGGCATTCAATTTTTGCCTGGCAACAATTTGTTCATTATGACTTAAAGTGCCATAATGGCAGGCTGGACTCTCATTAAAACACAGTTAAGATCATTATATTTGAGATTTTACCAAAAAAAAAAAAAAAAAAAAAAAAAAAAAAATCGCATTTTGGCCATTTTTTTAGGCTTCAAATTTTACTTCCTGGTTGGAAGTGATGACATCACACTAGGGATTTATATAACTGTTACCTAGCAACCATGTTGTACACTGGGGCAAAACTCCTCTAATGTACACAGAAATTATTATTTGAAATACAATTACAAAAATTTCTTTCTCCGTAGTGTGAGTCGTCAGTATGGGATTCTCTAAAATGGAACTCTGTACTTCCTGTAATTTTCAACCAATTTTTCAGCTTTTCTTTGTAAATTGTTTCCTGATTTGTGTAAAAGTAGTGTATACCTACAACAGATATTATCCTACCAAATTAAGTAGAAATTAGAGAATCATACTCAAAATACACAAAAATGTGAACTTTGAACAAAAATGTATTACTAAAACATAAATCAAATTGCAAATTGCAAAGCTTGTCTAAAAAATCTCAATTAGATATTGTCCCCTAGTCGTTGAGCCTTACATTGGCGCAGACTGGTTCAAACATGCCCCCCATGTATTTGATAATGAACCCTCCTCTTCTTCGTCTCTTCCTCTCCTCTTCTTTTCTTCCCCTGTGTGGACATGACAGATGACAGAGGACCTCCAGAGGGTCCGTCCCCTGGGCCCCACAGAAAGGCAGCCTCAAACACAAGATAATCAATCAATCAGTTTACACCGCGGGCGCCTGATCAGCCAATTCATCAATGTGTGAGCCAGCAGATGTTGTGTGTGTCCCTCAGTGAAGGAGCTGCCACAAAGGCCTATGGGGTTTCTTATGTCTATGAGGAGGAGGAAGGGAGGTGGATTTTACCATTTTTGCTGCGTTGTAAATCTCGGTTCCATTAGTTTTCATGAAATATTTTTGGAAACTTTTCTTTGAATCGCCATACTTGAACCATAATTAATCTACTTTCACTGAAGTTTAATAATGTTGTTATTCCGATATTTTGTTACACAAAGGAGAAAATAAGTATTTGATCCCTTGCTGATTTTGTAGATTTGTCCACTTATAAAGAAATGAGCATTCTACCATTTTAATGGTAGGTTTATTGATAGATAAAGAAAATCACATTATAGAAAATATATTAATTGATTTGCATTTCATTGTGTGAAATAAGTATTTGATCCCCTACCAACCATTAAGAGTTCAGGCTCCCACAGACCAGTTAGACACTCCTAATCAACTCGTCACCTGAATTAGACTCCTGTTTTAACTAGTCAAGACACCTGTCCACAGAATCAGTCAATCAATCAGACTCCAAACTCTCCAACATGGGAAAGATCAAAGAGCTGTCAAAAGACGTCAGGGACAAGACTGTAGACCTGCACAAGGCTGGACTGGGCTACAAAACCATAAGCAAGAAGCTGGTGTTAAGGAGACAACTGTTGGTGCAATTGTTAGAAAATTTAAAACATACAAAATGACCATCAGTCGACCTCGGTCTGGGGCTCCACACAAAATCTCACCTCATGGTGTTTCAATGATCATGAGAACAGTGAGAAATCAGCCTAGAACTACACGGGAGGAGCTAATCAATGATCTCAAGGCAGCTGGACCACAGTCACTAAGAAAACCACTGGTAACACTTTACGCCACAATGGATTAAAATCCTGCAGTGCTCACAAGGTCCCCCTGCTTAAGACGGCACATGTGCAGGTCCACCTGACGTTTGCCAATGAACACCTGAATGATTTAGAGAGTGTTTGGGAGAAGGTGCTGTGGTCAGATGAGACCAAAATCAAGCTCTTTGGCATTAACTCAACTCACCATGTTTTGTAGGAATAGAAATGCTGCCTATGACCCCAAGAACACCATCCCCACTGTCAAGCATGGAGGTGGAAACATTCTGCTTTGGGGGTGTTTTTCTGCCAAGGGCACAGGACAACTTCACCGCGTCAACGGGAGGATGGACGGAGCCATGTACCATTAAAATCCTGAGTGACAACCTCCTTCCCTCCACCAGGAAACTGAAAATGGGTCATGGATGGGTCCTTCCAACACGACAATGACCCAAAACATACAGCCAAGGTAACAAAGGAGTGGCTCAAGAAGAAGCACATTAAGGCCATGGAGTGGCCCAGCCAGTCTCCGGACCTTAACCCTATAGAAAACCTATGGAGAGCGCTGAAGTGACAGCCACGAAACCTTAATGATTTAAAGATGATCTGCAAAGAAGAATGGACCAAATTTCCTTCTGATACATGCACAAACCTGGTCATCAACTACAAGAAACGTCTGACCTCTGTGCTTGCAAACAAGGGTTTTAAAACTTTTTTGGCTAAAAGGTACAAATACGTTTTTCACTCAGTGAAATGCCAATCAGTTTATATATTTTCTTTAAAATTATTTTATGGATTTATTTTTGATATTCTATTTCTCAAGGTTAAAATAAACCTACCATTAAAATTATAGACTGTTCATTTCTTTGTCAGTGGGCAAACCTACAAAATCAGTAAGGGATCAAATACTTATTTCCTCTACTGTATTTAAGGTCAAAGTATTTTTTTTTTTATCTTCGATCTTTAAAAACACAGTGGAGCACTTTCTGTATTACCACATAACATCACAAGGTGGAACAAAGTGTTTTCTTATCAAAACACAACTCTAAGTATGTTTGCGATGAGGAAACAACATTATAACAATTTTAAAAAGATAAAAAATAGGGTAATACAGCCCCTTTAAGATTATATTCTGAGCTTTTTAATCACAGCTATTGATTTACTAATTACTTATAGTTTCCCACATAGAAACAGCAACCAGCCAACACACAAACCTGGATAATCCCTCTTGACTCAGCAGATTTAACACAGATTTAGACGAGTTTTAAAGGAGATGTAAATGTGTGCGTGGGTCTTCACCTGTCCCTGTCTCATTAAAGGCCAGCTGGTTCGGATCAGACTCCCTTTGACCTCTGTCCCCAGTCAATACTCTGCCCACTGCACGAAGACCCTTTAGTTTAACTTGTCCTTAACCAGGCAGCAGTTAAGATAAACGCAGACACTACCCACAATCCCACACACTCCCTCCCACTCCCCCTGCCCCCGGTCAGTGTCCCGTCCGGGCACTGTCCTGGAGAGGGCTAACCTTTGACTTCCCTGGGTCACTACATCATTATTCACTGTGCTAACGTCTCACAGCAGAGCGCAGCAGTCTGGAACCCCCGGGCGGTTTGTCTGTGGAGCTGCTCCCAGGTCACTAAGGCTTCACAACAAATCATGACGGGTTTAATTTCTTGAAATTTTTTATTCTTTTGTTGTTCACTCCAAAAATGTTGGCAGCATCTAATGGTCAAAGTCAATGGATTGCATTAACATTAGCATATAATGTAAAAATCTCAAAATATGGAAGAGTTTGACAAATATACAACACAAAATATACAACAGGCCCAAACGGGTATAGACAAATAGTGAGTATATCTATTGTCTAGGGATGCACTGATCCAGCATTTTCAGATCCGATACCAATTCTGTTACTAAAATTTTAAGTATCTGCTGATACCCGATATCAACCAATAGCATTGCAGAGACAGAAAAAAACATTTTTTTCCTTTAAACAAAACAAGACAAATTGCAAATTCAAACATTATGAGATTTTCTGGGCCAACTTACAACCAGGAATTCGTATTATTAATTTACGAATAATTGATATGTCCAATTACGATATTGACTGAACCGATATTTAGAAGCCGATATCCGATACCAATGTTGGTATTAAACATTGTCAGTTATTGTTGATTCCCTGTAAACTGACCCATAAATGGGAATTGTACTATACATATTTAATACTTGAGGTTAATGCAGTTTTTCCTCAGTGGTACATTTAAGTGCAAATTCGAAATCAAAATTGTTATTTATTGGTATTATCCCTACAAAGACATAAATGATTTTTCCTCAACCTTTGTCCAATTTCCAGATAAATATGAGGTTTAAACAAGAAGAGAACACAGACCAAATGACCCCTGACAACCCCTGACTACATTTTAGTATTTAAATTTACTGACGTTTAGCCTCATTAACTGACCACATTAAATTACCTATAGCTGCGCTGCTTTCATTGATGAATAATAGCTGGCCTTAAATCCAGTCTAAATTGTTATGGCTTCTTGGAAAACCTTTGCAGTGCTAATTATCGGTGGCCACAGTCAATCGTTGCCATAGGTTACGGCTCCTATGTATGCAGTATATTCTTTATGGGCTTCTTTCCTCTGGCAGCAAAGTGTACCTCTGCCAGGAAGGGCCATGTTAGGTGATATAATTTTACACTCCATCACTTAGATGTGGTCTGAGCAACGATCGCTTTTAAAAAAGGACGTGCTATGGATTCACAAGCACTTAGAAAGAGCGAGGAAAGTGTCATAGACTTCTTACTGATAGAAGAGGAGTGAGGAAGGGTCCTGCTGGTGTGTGCGACTACTGTTTATGAAGTGTTAAAGAAGACCTACTGTGCTTGTGTCTGCTGTATAGTTACAATCTATGACACCCATGGATCATTGTGTTTGGACATTTCGCAGTAAAATCACAATAATCATCTAAAATGGCTTAGTAAAAGAAACAAAATAAATAAGCTGACTTTTGCGTTAGAAAACTGCGGTGCCCAATCACGTCACCATAAATGTCATGACAACAAAGAGCCGTGAAGTTGTCAGCACCTCCTATGGATAGCTGCATTTCACACTGCTGATTGTTTTAAAGAAAGAGTACGCGTTGCTGCCGAATCCTACGTGTATCACAAATTAAGAAAATAAAATTGGAGAACAAAGTAAGTACAGAGCAGAGAGTGTATGCTGGTGCTGAAAACGGGAGTTGATCGTCAAAATGGTGTCTGGAAAATAAGCAATTAAAGACTGCTGAAACATTCATGAATCATTCCAAATACAACTTCTGGTGAGTAAATGGAAACGACTATAACATGGTTAAAAACTCTGAAAAGTCTATTTCGCGTAATAGGCCTGCTTTAAACTTTGGTATTGGAAATTTCACTCACACAAAAAAAAGCCAATGAATGTGTAAAAGAGTACTGTTTTGCAATATTAAAGGTTCATTACCCTATTTCAGACTGCAAAAAGAGTCTGATATCCCTCCTTTAACTTAATATTCTCACATAATGAATTTAAAGGACAAGTTATTTATTACTGTGGTGATAAGGCAGGGCGACCAGATTTTCAAAATCAAAAACTGGGACACCCCTGGTTTGGGGTGGTTGGTAATAATAGGGTGAAACAAGTGTGTAATTAAGGAAAATTGTTATGCACTCAGCCCATTCATGACTAAAATGTGAGTCAGTATAGTCACATTTTCTTTGTGTTTACTCATTTTTAAGCATGCTTTTCTGTATTTTACCTAAATAAATGGCAATATATACCTCTCTTCACTGCTGGCAGGTATTAAATTGGTCAAAAATAGGGACACCAGGGACATTTCTTGTATAAAACTGGGACAAATCACTGGTTTTGTACAAATCTGATGGGAGAGGGAGAGGACACAGGGCTCAAAATGCAGACTGTTCCAAGTAAATAGGGACGTCTGGTCACCCTATGATAAAGGGATTCTGTGGTATTCACCTCCACATGAGCATTTCCTTCTGTAGTAGTTGCAGTATTGTAGTTATTCATTAGCTAAGAAGATAGTGGTTATAACCCTGGCCCCATTGAGATACTGTGATTGCATGTAACGTTAGCTGCTTGTTTGATTGATATATTTGTACATGTTTTATTTAGAATTTTTTATATATAAAAACCTACCAAGACTTTAAAATCTTCCAAAGCCCAAATTCTCTTCACTCCATTCTCTCAACTGTCCAAACCTCACCGCTCCCATACACTCATGTCACCCTGTCCCCTCTTTTGTATCGACTCCCTCTTTTCACCTCCTCTCCTCCCTCCATCCATCTCTCACCTTGAGCCGCCTCTCGCATCTCTACCGTGCCAATTAACACGGCGCACGGTCACATTGCGCTGACCTTTGACCCCTGTCTGTGGCGCTACCCGGGGCTAGCAGCTTCACTATAGTTGGTCACACGCTCTGGTCGTGTGGCTCTGTGATGGATGGGATTCAGCTCAGTACAATGACCCATAGAGTCTGCATTGATTACAATGCCGGTCATGATCTGGGTGATTCAGGCCCGGAGTTACACGCAGAGGCTGTGCTGGACAATAGGGGGTGTTCACATAATGGTGTCACATAAATCTCAAAGGTCTGTGGTTGAGATGGAGATGGAGGACAGGGAAGAATACAGTGTGAGAAGTTGCTGTTGCTGTGTTGCTTCTGACATTCTGTAATTTCTATTTTGTTATCAAAGGTCCTATATTACGCAAAATTGACTCTTGTGAGCTTCAAGTCATATTAGAATGCTGGTATCTCCTCAAAAACATACCTGGAGTTGTGTTTTGTTTCATTCTCAAATTTTTTAGTAATCCTGTGTTGTTATTCTGTCTACATCTTTGAAGCTCAAAATGCTCTGTTCCACCTTGTGATGTCATGAAGCTCTACAGTTTTCAAATTAACAGCTACCTTTTACCTTTTCTTCTGTAGAGATTGGAAATCCTGGAATGAAATTATCCAAATGATTCTAGTGAAGGTGCATGGAGTTTAAAAGCACAGTGGAACACTTCCTGTATTACCACATGACATCACAAGGTGGAACAGAATATTTTCTGTTTGAGAGAAGAACTCAGTGAAAATATGCAGGGTTTGTGTGTTAAACATGTGTGAATGAAACAAACCACAACTCCAGGTATGTTTGTGATCAGGAAACAACATTCTAACAGATCAGAAAATAGCGTAATATTGGCCTTTTAAAATATTTATTTTTTTGCATGTGGATAAATTGGTCGCCTGCTTTTGACCCATTTTCAGTGTTGCATGTCAGGGGCAGGAGCTAGGCAACCGCATTGCAGCAAGATTTGAGCTAGAAATGGTCAGGAAGATTAGTCTATAGTACATGCTTATATAGCATTGTTGGCTACGTAAAGCACTAACTGTTATTGAAAAACACTGTGCTCCTATGTAATCATTATCAAACAAAAAGTGCAGGTCAGATCTGTGGAGGGGTAACCCCAGTCACAGGAAAAAACACTGCAAGATAGATTAGTTTAATAATGCCCTAGTGTTGGAAATTATAGTCATAGCAACAATATCTCCTTGGAGACAAGCAGGTGGTGAACAAGAAAAGTAAAGTAGTGCATCTTATCAGCACAGAATAATTAAGGTAAAATATTTTCCCACTATAAGCTCATGGTATTACTCACACAGACATGCAGCCACACTGTTAAAGGGGCATTGTGCAGCTTTTTTGGTGGAGAGTCCGTCACCTTCTTGGAGATCTTATTGCTTCATCTAGAGTGTTCCATGTTAAAGATATAACTTATCTTATCTCAAGGGAGACAACTATTGGCTACATTACAGGTCAGATCTGTGGAGAGACAACCCTATTCACAAAGAGATTTATTGTATTTCTGAGCAATAGAAACATGAATAAATGCTAGATAGATGTATTTAATGCCATACCATGGAACATTCCATGAAAAGCAATAACATCTCCTTGGAAAGAAGCTGGTGACGGACCCTCCATCAGAAAAGTTGCGCAATGCACCTTTTAAAATAGCAAATTTCTGAAACTAACATATAACAATAACGTCCAACATCTATCTATGACTTGGGGTGTTATTTCTATAAAACACACGTCCTCAGTCTTAGAGTAATGTTCACCTCTGCCCTCCATCTGAGATTTTGACATCACCCCATTGATTAAGACGTGGCTGATGACAGGAGTGAATCAGGCCTGCAGTTACACGGGGCTGCTGTAGACAATGGCACGTATGTACTCTTATAGATGGATGGGGGCTGTTAGTTAATGTGATGGGACTTTGATTTGTGCTCTACTGATCACAGTATGTTTCGAGATTATTTTCCGTCTGCCGTGATTTATAAGCATGTGTCCACAAATGTACAGGCCCAGTCACCTCAGGTCTCCTGTCAGTGGGGTGTGAAATGAAAATGTATTAAGGACATACTGTAGCTGCCAGTAGCCATAAGCAGTGAGTTAGTCTACTCCTAAACCTGTCATTCTGGTAGTTTATAAAATATACTTTACTTTCACTGTTTTTAGTTGGAACATTTTGATGTTTAAAGGTGCACTGTGTAACTTTGTGGTTGGGGGTCCATCACCTACTTCTTTCTATGGAGACGTCATTGCTCTGCCTGAACTATTCCACAGTGTGACATTAAACAGGTCTACTTTACATTTATTCAATTACAGGTGGTTTTGTAGCTCAAACATACCTAGAAAAACAGGCATTCTGACTGTGAGCAGGGTCGCCTCTCCACAGATCCGACCTGTTACTTGGTCTGGTTTGGTCTCTATGATGATAGAAAGGTTTAATACCACACTGTGAAACATTTCAGATAAAGCAATAACAACTCTATGGAGAAAATCATGTGGACCTCCACCAGAAGTTACACAATGCATCTTTAAGACATAATGTTAATATGTCTTAATATTAACATATGTTTAATTGAATCAGCAGTAAGTTGTGTGAGTAAAGCTCCGGGGAGAAGAATTATCTGTTTTTAAAATTAGAAAACTGAAATGAATAAAATGAATACAATATATGACAGTAATCATGCAGTTAGAACTGGTCCCAGCGTAGCATAAAAATTATGTGCATTTCAAAACACAAAAGTTAGAGTTGTGTTTTGTTTCATTCACACATGTTTAACACACAAACTCTGGATATTTAGAGTTTTTCTCTAAAACAAAAAACACTCTGTTCCGCCTTGTGATGTCATCAGGTGGTAATACAGGAAGTGCTCCACTGTGTTTTTAAACTCCATGTGCCTTCACTAGAATCATTTGGATGATTTCAGCCCAGGAATTGCCAATCTCTATTTAATTTGAAAACTTCCACTTCATGACATCACAAGATGGAACAGGAATACTCAAACATGTGTGAATGAAACAAAACACAACTCCAGGCATGTTTTCAACGAGGTAACAATATTATAACATAACTTAAAGCTCACAAGAGTCACTTTTGTGTAATATAGGACCTTTAATATAGACAGTGTAAGGTAAGGTATAATTTATTGACCGTTCGTGTGAGGAAATTCATCCTTTGCTTTTGCCCCATCCAGTTTCACTGGGGCAGGAGCAGTGAGCTACAACTGTACAGCACTCAGGGACCCATCTCAAGATCATGAGCTAGTCTCGGTCAGGACTACCTTAGCTGAAAGGTTTTAGTTATTGTACATGTGCATGTTATGGGTTAATGGGGAAAAAAATGAAAAAAGCCACCCAGACACACAGAGAACATGCAAACTCCACACAGAAAGACCTGGTTGATTTCTAGAACATCTAGTTAGAGGTCCAGTATATTGATTACTACAGTATATTTGAATATACTGTAGGCCAAATTAGAATATAAAAGGTAAAATATAAGATCTGAGCTACTAAAAAAAGAGCAGGAGTGATGTATTTCTGTAATTTTATTGTTCATTTACAATTCATTCACAATATTTACACATACTTCTGACTGCAAAAAAGTCACCTCCATCAACATTAACATTAATTTAGTCAGTATTGCACACACCTACATCTAAAAAAAACTTAAATAGGGCATTCCTTACTTTTCATCTCAAGTTTACACCATTAAGAGGACAGTCTCCGAAACTCTGCTAGGGTACTTTTGTTTCTTATTAGTTTACTATATAAATATTCTTACATGTACTACTTTTAACTGGATTTGTGGTTGAACATTTTGTACCGAAAGCAGGTGCGAGATCAGGCACAGATTGGTGGGTGGGGGACCTGACAAAGCAAAAATCCCCTACTCCATCCTCCTCTCCTCTCCTCCTCTCTTTTCTCTCTCCTCCTCTCCTGCCCTCTGTCCCAGCCCAAACTGCGGCAGTCAGCTAATTAAAAAACATGCCCATTCTTAATTATTCAGCGCTTGGCTAATTGATATTCACCTCGCCTAAATGATATGCTTAATCTGGACACGGCTGTCTCACTTGGCACCAGCTTGTCACCGTACTGCAATGCTACTGTACATGCAAAGTTTATATAGATACTGAACTTAAAGAGCCCATATTACGATATTTTCTGATCTATGTTATAATGTTGTCTCCTCGTCACACATACCTGGAGTTGTGTTTTGTTTCATTCACACATGTTTAACACACAGACTCTGCAGTTCATCTCTCAAACAGAAAACCCTTTGTTCCACCTTGTGATGTCATGTGGTAATACAGGAAGTGTTCCACTGTGTTTTTATAACTCCATACACTTTCACTAGAATCATGTGGATTATTTCAGACCTGGAACTGCCAATCTCACTTGAACTAAAGGTAAAAGCTAGCTCTTAAGTTGAAAACTATCTCTTCATGACATTACAGGGTGGAACAGAGCATTTTCAGCTTTGGAGTTGTAGACAGACTAATGGCAAAAGGAGAAATTCAATTTCTCATCTGGACAAAAGATTTATTTGGTCGAATACATTTCGCAGCTCATCCAAGCTGCTTCTTCTTCTAGACTGGCTAATAATAAAGTGTTACTCAAACATGTGTGAATGAAACAAAACACAACTCCACATGTTTTTAAGGAGGTAACAACTTTCTAACATGGCTAAAAGCTCAATTTTTGCGTAATATAGGACCTTTTAAAGTGCAGGTTTTCATGTTTTTCTACTTACTTGATTTCATGAGATCATAATACTGGCCAATATTTATCATAGTTTTGCAGTTTTAGTAGCGCTTTTATCTGCATCATTCAGTCGTGCTGTGTCCACTTAAAGATCTGTCACTGTCCACTGACGTTTGTCCAACTCTCACTATGCATTGTGGTCTATATGGACTGTTTTAGGGACCAGCACTGAACACTACTTTTCAAGGTGCATTGTGGGAAATTTTGAGTGCACTACTTTTTACTCACTGGACATACCACTAAAAATCATGATCCCTACTTTGTGGTGGGGCACCAGTCGCAAAAACTTATGTCCTTAGGCAAGGCGGTTCACCCACATTGCCTAGTATAAAAGTGGTGTGTGCGTGAGTGATGGTGGTGGTCGGAAGGTTCGATGGCGCAGATTGGCAGCCTCGCTTCCGTCAGTCGGCCCCAGGGCAGCTGTGGCTACAATCATAGCTTACCACCACCAGGTATGGAGTAAATGAATAATGCTCTGTAAAGAATCTTTGTGACATATGTCTGTGAAAAGCGCTATATAAATAAACCTTACTTACTTACTTTGTGCACTACATAGGGAATAGAGTGTACATTTAAACACAGCCATGGTCTTGTATAAATATAATTAATTATGTAAATTACGATGAAAATAGTAGTCCAGCTCATCACATGTAATTTAACATTGGCACATTGAGTGGAGTCTTTTTGGTATTACTCTGCTCCTATGTCAAGGGTTGTTGCACAGGAAAATTAAAAAGTCAAGTCAAGTCAAGCTGGATAAGAATGAGTGAATTGGTTACAACACATTACTGTATGTGTACTGTTTTCAAAGTGGGTGTTTAATGACAGGGATCAGTTTAGTTTGAAGATGCCAAAACCTCAAATGTCTTTTTGTTTTTGATCGGCTGTTGTGCGCATATTAGAAATTATTCTGGTTGAGGAATTGGATATCACACACTAATGATATTTAACATTACATTGTTAAAGGCTCATAAAAGTCGATTTTGTACAACCACGGCCCAATAGGATGCCCCTTTGAGCAACTTCTTAGACTTGCACTTTTACCCTTGATGTTGATTAATGTCCTCTGTTGTCTTTTATTGTTTTGTTTTATCTATTTTATTTGTTCATTCTTATGGATCTGTTTTTACTGTTTTATTGATTTGTTTTACTCCCTTGTCTTTATTATGTTTTATTGTATTAAATTTTAGCTCTTTTTTTCTTTGCTTATGAAATAAGCAAAGAAATAAAGTGGAGATTTGATGTATCATTAGTTTGCTCTATCCTCAATTCTTACATCCCTCTCAACAGCCTGCTCTACACGTCTAACACCTCCTGTGATAAATGAGTTTCTTGTGCTTTCTTTGTATCTTATCTGTTATTTTAGACCCCAGATCAAGTTCACTTTTAAGTCTAAATCTTTAACCCTCTCCACGCTGTACCCCCGTCCTCTCTCCTCAGTCTCCCGCCTCGTCATTAACTGAACAAAAGGTCCATAGACAGCGCTGAAGTCTGCTCCATTGTTTGGTCTTTAGTATGATTAGATTATCTGTATGGGACACTCAATGGGGTTAATCAGTCAGAAATAACTCTGACATAGTATGAGGAGGAGGGCCAACCTGCACATATGGAAATACAGAAAGCACATGTCTGAATAGGGGAAAGCAGACAAAAATTGTACTAAAACGTGAGATTTCTTTATTGCTTATTCTTATTCTTGGATCTCAAGTAGTTATTACAATAATTCCTTCTGGGGTCCATGTCCTAGCTTCTACAGAAGAACTGAGAAACTGAAGAAAACTAGATTAAGATAACTCATAATTGTCACTTTATATAGACATAGTGTTATTTCTTCAAAATTAATAGCATTTTGACTCAAATAAAAAGTATAGTGAGACAAAACTACATTAAAAAGATGGATTTTTCCTTAAATTAATATATCAAAATTTTTCTATTTAGATTCCCACAAAAAAAAAGAAATTGACCCTAAATACATGCATTTCGGCACCTTTTTACACAGAATTTTGCTTAAATAATTTTAAATAGATCACCTTACATTGTGAATTATTTGCCTTGTATATACAAAATAAATGAAAAATTGACATAATATTCTTATTTCTAACAATACTTGATTTGTGTGTATTTTAAATAAGTGCACTATGTAATTCAACAACAACAAATACAACTTATAAATGTACCCAATTTGCACACTTCTTTAAATGTCTCTATAAACACTATTCTGAAATCCCTTGGGCACATTTCTGTTTTAACCTCGTGCTTTATAGTGACCCTTGAGTCTGTCTTTATGTCCCCTGTGTGAGTCCAGCCTGTGTGAGTCCAGCCTGTGTGAGTCCAGCTGCTGCTCTTTTGGTATTGTCCCTGTGTGCGTGCGTGTGTGTGTTTCGTATCAGCGTCTGGCCTGTTGTTTGCGTCTCTTTTGTCTTTAGTCTCCACCTCTGAGCGTAACATTGACTTTGGACACACTGGTCATACTACACAGCCCCCCCTACCAATGTGCCTGCCCCCTCCTCCTCCTCTCCTCCTCCCTTTCTCCTTTTCCTCTCCTCTTATTCCTGTCTTCCTTCTCCCCTCCTATTCTCCTCTCTTCATTAGCTCCTCCTCTCCTCTCTTTTCCAACTGGCTCTTATTCATCTCCTCCTCTCTTCTTTACCTCCCCTCCTCCTGCTCTCCTCCTCCCTCTCCAATCTTCCTCTTGTCCCTGCCTTCTCTCCTCTCCTCCTCTCCCCTCACCCCTCACTTCCCTTGCTCCTCTTCCCCTCCCCTCCTTTGCTCTTCCTCTCTTCCTCCTCCTCTGCTACTCCTCTCCTCTACTCCTCCTCCTCCCCTCCATGTCCTTTCTTTTCTCACTGCTCTTATTCCTCTCTTCCTCCTCTACCTCGCTCTCTCCTCCTCTCCTTCTTCTCTCTTCTCCTCCTCTCTCTGTTATCGAGCAGTGTTTGATTTTCCAGCTTTCTGTTGGTTAAATCAGCAGTTTTGTGAAGCCCTGTGAGGCGACTGCTGCTGTGATTTTGGTCTATATAAAAATATATTGACCTGAATTTAATGACCTGAAGTCTACATTTTAAACACATCCAGAAAAATTGACAAAAAGACTGAAATGTTAACTGACAAACTAATGATCACATATTGATACTTTGCAGTGACATCACACTGGGGGTGTTCTACATGTATCTCTAATTGTGGAATGTTCAGGAGTTACTATAGGAGTTACTATAGTGACGCGATGCACACATTAGCAAATACTGCCCAAAAGTTATAAGATTCTCTGAAAACTAAAGACAAAATACAAAATGGATTTAAACAACACATTTTCAGGAGCCTGTGGTCAATACGAATGTTCTCATGATCCTGTTTAGGAGTTTGATTTTCAACAAAAAAAAAGTTGAGAGTGACAAATCAGCTAATGCTAACTAGCGTGTAATGTTATGTGTGAGGGACTTGTTTAAAAGCACAAATCAGCTCACCTGTTGTAGGTTGATTGTTTTCATGCAAAGCTCAAATTAAAATCTAACTTGAATCAAAGAGTTTCTGACAGAGTAGTGCCCCCAGTTAGCATAATGTGGTGCAGGGCCTTTCTCTGTGGAGTTTCCATGTTCTCCCTGTGCCTGCACAGGTTTCCTCTGGATGCTCCAGTTTCCCCTACCACTAAAAACATGTACAGTAGGGTCCCCTGTGGGGCCAGGACTCCCCTGAAAAAGAGATTGTTAATCTCAGCAGACTGTCCTGGTTAAATAAAGGTCAATAATAAAATCACACCTCCAGAGAATGTTGATGGCATCCAAAGTATCAATAGGATGTAAAGATCTAAACTACAGAATAAAACACAATATGGCAGGAGATTTTGTTGTTTGTCGAGGAAATAATGGTACTTCAAAAATTGTATTATTTCAAATAGTGATTTCAATTTGATCGCGATTAATCTTGCATCCTCCTCTTTTCTTCTTCTCCTCTTCCATGGGCTCTGTTTCCTCTTTCCAGTAAATTGAGTTGTTGTGGAGAGGCAGGTTTTTGGCACACCTGTCGGTGTAATCCAGTTTCTGAAAAAAGTTTTCCAATCTGTCTTGGAAGCCTCGATCGTATCAGCCCCTCCTTTAAAGGTCATAATCTATTTTTGTATCCGTCCCATACAATACACTGCAGAGAATGGACTTTGTTTTATAACCTACAGTGCCCTGACATTTTCTAAATTTAACTAGAGTTTTAAATGAGCAGATAATACAAGTTAAAGGGCCTATATTGTGCAAAATTGATTATTGTGAGATTTAAGTCATGTTATAATGTTGTTACCTCCTCAGAAACCTACCTGGAGTTGTTTTCTTTTATTCACACATGTTTGAGTAATCTTTTATTATTTGTCTGTCTACATTCTCAAAGCTCAAAATGCTCTGTTCCACCTTGTGATGTCATGTAGTTGTAGTTTTCAAGTTAACAGCTACTTTTTACTTTTGTTCAGCAGAGACTGGCAATTCCAGGGCTGAGATCCAGATGATTCTAATGAAGGTGTATGCAGTTTAAAAACACAGTGGAGCACTTCCTGTATTGCCGCATTACCCTCACAAAGTGGAGCTGAGTGTTTTCCATTTGAAAGAAGATCTGAGCCTAAATATGTAGGGTTTGTGAGTTAAACATTTTTGAATGAAACAAAACACCACTTCAGGTATGTTTGTGATGAGGAAACAACATTATAACATAGATCATTAAAGGATCCATATTACACTATTAGCCAGTGTTTTATTCTAAAAGTTCACAAAATGATGGTTTAGTATTATTCTAACGTTACAGTTTTGAGGTTTAAAGCATTTTGTTCCTTGTCAAAAAACGGTCTGTTCTTGTTCTTGTGTCCTTTTAAATTCCTTGCTCCATGTCTGAAAAATCTTGCACATTTAAGCTGTCTCATATTTCAGTGCTAAAATTGCTCTGTTTCATTGGATCAGTTGATGATACATGATGTGCTTCTCTGTGTTTTTAAAGTTCAGTCCACATCACTTGACTGATTCTGAAGCATGTAGCACTAAAACTGTCTTCCCCACTTTGGTGCCAGCTGCTCTCTCATTTAGCCAAATATAAATTGCTTCATTGCACTGACAGCCAGAGTCTTTGGGCCTCTTTTCTTCACTTAAATGTCAGATAGTTGCTCAAACTTGCTTTAATTGTACAATGTAAAATACCAAGGCTAAGACTTATTTCAAAAAGAAAGAGTATTGCATAATATTAAATTGCTAGCCAAAACTTTTCTTTTGTTTTCAAAGATATATAGTCCTGGACCCTGTCTTTTCTCCCTGAGTTCACATAGACATGATTGACAGGCTGAGTACCCAATCAAAGAAATGTGTGGACTGTTTGTTTCTATACAATAATGAGGCCTTTATGACTAAAAACGAAAGGGAAACTGCTAATCTAATAAAATGAGAGAAATTATAGACTTGGTTATGGCTGATATTTGTACTTTTCAGAGCATCAGCTATTGGCTATCTGTGTATGACAGGTTCTGATGATTCTTTATTTTCTACTTAATCTGGCTGGATAACACCCTTTGTAAACATGAATTATAGTTTTACACTAACTAAGAAGCTATTCACGAAGAAAAGTTAAAAAAAAATATGCTGAAAATTACAGGAAGTAGAGAGCTCTATTTTAGTTTTGAGTGATATCACACTCGGGAGAATTCTGTCACAATTTAGCACAATTTACACGCAAGAACCTTTTTCCAATATTTTAAACTCTTTCAACAAAATAAAGGTGTTTATTATATTTTTATTGGTCAAATAATTTCTGTGGCTCAGTGTACAACATGATTATTGAATTCTCTAGCATGATTTCCAACCTAAGCCTGAAAAATGGCCAAATTCAGGAAAAAAAAAAAAATTAAAATGTGTACAAAATCTTAAATATATTGATCTTAACTGTGTTTTAGTGACATTAGTAGTTGTCACAGACACTTTCAGTCTAAAGCAGAGGCTGATATTTAGTTTGGGCTGACCAGCTACTTAAAGAATATGCATAAAACTTTATTTGAACACTTTAGTGCATAAGAGGACTCAGCAGTAAATGTAACTACACTGCTCTCCTACCCAGTTTGTATTGAAATAGGGCTGTGGATGACTGTAGTAAATTTAAATTACATAATAAAAGGAAAATAATAAAAATCTGGCAAAAATCTCAGCAGATCTTATTGTGCATTGGCTGATATGGATTCTGAACATTCAGTATCGGCATTGGCCATGGAGGGTGGAGGGTCCATCAAATGCTTTTCTCCATGGAGATGTTGGAGTCTGTCTGGAATGCATTACAGTATGGTATTAAACCATATCTTCATGGAGACCAAACCAGACTAAGTTACACGTCAGATCTGTGGAGAGGCAACCCCGCTCACAGTCAGAATGCCTGTTTTTCTAGGCATTTTTTAGCTATAAAACCACCTGTAATTGACATGTAATTTAAGGTAGAGCTGTATAATGCCATACTGTGGAACATTCCAGGCAGAGCAATGACATATCCATAGAAACAAACAGCCGACAGACCCCCTACCAAAAAGTTACATAGTGCACTTTTAACAGGAATGCCTTCAACATTTGAGAGACATGCTACAAATAAATAGTTATAATTATAGATGGAAAATACAGACCCTCACTGCATTTGAACAGAACATAGGATTGTCTGTCTCATATATCGCACTTAAACAATCCATTTTCACACTATAGTCATTGTTATTCTGACCGGGACATGTCTGGCTCTGGCTCTTGGCTGTAATCTGCTCCTGCTTGAGTTCTTGTATAGTGTGCAGTATAGTGTGAAGCCTTCCTCTTGACTTTGAAACTTCCTCTTCTTCTTCAGCACAAGGACGGCCCATAGTGACGCTGCTCATCACGATGCACAGAGCAGCAGAGTCTGTATCTTCCACAGATGGTTATCGGCGAGCTGAGATTGGATGGGCAAAAAACGAAACTTATTTTCTATGTTAGATTTACTTCAGACTGATTCGGGGCCTAAGGAAATGCTTCAAGGGCCAGCTGTAGCATACGGAGTTGTTTTATATTAAACTCCTGTGCAGTGACTGGGCCATCTGTTTATACATGCCTGGATATTATTGTTAAGGCTGTAGGAGTTTGCATATGAAAAGTGTGTATTGTAGTCAGCCTCTCTTCTATATGCAGCTAAACATTTGCAAATTTCATATTAAACAGCATATCAATTAGAAATAGACAGATTTTTTCATGGCCGATTCATGGCCTGTTTAGACTCCAGAGAAATTGATGGCCAGTAAGTTCTGCCAATATTTGTAGCCGATACATACATGTTTGTATTACTAAAAAATGTCTTGAAATACAAGCATTATCACTGAGTAGTGTCTCCTCCCCACTGATATGGTGGCATCATATATTTATATCTATAATTTAATAATTATAGAGCATTACAAGTATAACAAACACATGTCCATGGAGACGGCAGTTAATGGACCCTCCACCAGAAAATAAAATTGTATAGTGTTTAAATATATATATTTTTAAATTTTTATAATGTTAATGTTAAGCACATTGTTAACCAGTTGCATTATAATATACCTGCTTCATTAAAGGGCCCATATTATGCTATTTTCCGGTTTGCCAGTATTTGTAGCCAATGCGTAGAGCCGATTTTGGAAAGTTTTTCACAAATTATGTACATTTTTATTTATTACAAACTCATCCACAACTTTGTTTTACTACAAACTGGATAAGAAAACGGCAAAGTCACCTTTTGTGTAGTGTCTGCTTCACCTAAAGTGTTCAAATGAAGCTTTATGCAATTTTTAAGGCAGCTGGTTGACCCAAACTAAATATTGGCCTAAACTAGAAATTTAAGGTCGATAGCCGATATATATATTGGTTTATTTTTAATCAATCAATAGTATTTTTACCAATAACCAACCATTTTTATCTCATACTTGGACTACTTTAATTCCTACCTGTGTATTGTGGATCATTTTAAAATAACCATACTTGAGCACTATGTAAATTTGTGTTGGAAGGTCTGCTGCCTGCTTGCTTTCATGGAGATGTTTTGCCTGGAATGTTCCACTGTATGGCAATATGCATATCTATCCTCAAGGAGACAAGCAGTCGACACCATGCCCCAGGCCAAGTTAGAGTTCAGATCTGTGGAGAGGCAACCCCGCTCAGTCACAACAGTCGCATATTTCTTAAGGTATCTTCTTAACAATGAAAACACCTGTAATTGAAATGCAAGTTGAATACGGTTTATGCCATACTGTGGAGCATTCTACGCAACACCTTGGAGAAAATGCATTTTAAAATATGGATTCTTAGAGATTTTTGAACCACAGAAACTATCCACCTAAATGCTTTGATATTATTGTTAAGGTTGTGTGCATTTGGAGATGAAGTGAGAATACTGAAGTCAAAATGATCCACAGCATAAAAAATACGAACTCCTTCCAAATGGTCTTTTATAAGAGTTCATGCTTGAATCACTGGCTCCTCACACTATTCTTTCTTTCTCGTTTTCCTCCAATGCTTCCCTCTTTCAGGAGATGAGAAGCAAGGTAAGTTTGGAATCGGCTTTCCACTTGATAGGAGTCAAGGATGTCTTCCCCATTTCATTTTCTTTTAACGTTATACCTTTTCTTCACCTGTTTTGGATTTTTACAGCTCCTCTGACTGACTGGGTAGCTTTGTGAAAGACAGAAAAGTGGCCAGTTTGAAGTGCTTAAAGAAATTGATTGGTTGTTTTCAAACTTAAAAGTGCACTGTGTAACTTTTCTGGTGGAGGATTCGTCAAATGCTTTTCTCCATGGAGATGTTGTTGCTTTGTCTGGAATGTTTCACAGTGTGGCATTAAACCTTTCTATCTTCATGGAGACCAAACCAGGCCAAGTTACAGGTCAGATCTGTGGAGAGGCGACCCTGCTCACAGTCAGAATGCCAGATTTCTTTAGATATTGTGAGCTATAAAACCACCTGCAAATGAATAAATGTAAGGTAGGGCTGTTTAATTTAATTACATACTGAGGAACATTCCAGGCAGTGCAATGACACATCCATAGAAACAAGCAACCAAAAAGTTACATAGTGCACCTTTAAGTGTAGCACAAAAATCAGTGTTTATGTTTTAATTTTTCAAGTCTTAAAATGCCACACATCAAGAGTTTCAACCTGTATTTTTACTTTATCAAACTATTTGCTATAGTTTTTTAATCACTATTTCCTAACTTCCCAAGCATTGTTACAAATACAAAACCACTGGTCAACATTTGTCTTGCCTTTTAATCTCGCCTTTATGTTTACTTTATTTAACAATGTCCAATACTTTTTAAAAAACTCTTTGCATTGTATTGTAGCTACCTTATTAAGGACAATGGGAAGCCCTAAGAACATCTGAATAGAAGATAAGGCCCTGTGTAACAACCTGTAATTGGAACACGTAACTTTAAGTACAATATTATATGTTTTACAGTGAATTACATTATACCTACTTCATGAAAAGTCCTATATTACGCAAAAATGGACTCTTGTGAGCTTGAAGCAATGTTATAATGTTGTCACCTCCTCAAAAACATACCTGGAGTTGTGTTTTGTTTCATTCACACGTTTGAGTAATCCTTTATTATTAGTCTGGCTACATCTCCAAAGCTCAAAATGCTCTGTTCCACCTTGTGATGTCACAAAGCGGTAGTTTTCAAGTTAACAGCTACCTTACAGCAGCTTACCTTAAATTCAGTAGAGATTGGCAATTCCAGGGCTGAAATTATCCAAATGATTCCAGTGAAGGCGTATGGAGTTTAAAAACACAGTGGAGCACTTCCTGTATTACCACATGATGACATCACAAGGTAGAACAGAGAGTTTTCTTTTTGAGAGAAGAACTCGGACAAAATATTCAGGGTTTGTGTGTGAATGAAACAAAACATAACCATTTTTTTTTTTTTCTTAATGGTAACATTATAACATGGACCAAAAAATAGCATAACTGTGGAACAACGTGTAACCCTTAACACTTAAATTTGTAATTAAAATGTTAATACATGCATTAAATTGTATGTAGTGTAAAGTGTTATCAAATTTTCAGTGTAGTTGTGTGTGGATGCAATACAACAAAATAGCTTATTTTACACACAATACTTCTATGTAGCCTTGTGTTTCTGTATCTGTATTTATCACAAAAAGAGTCAGGTGTTTGTTTAGTGAAGGTCATGGCTGAGGAGAGGAGAGATAGGCAGTGTGAGTAGATTTATATAGGCCTGGTAGAACCCTCTTCACCTGATAGTGGTTTAGCTGTTTTCACACAAAGGAACATAAAAGGTCTACGGGGAAACATTGAAAAATGAACCCATGCCTTTTAGTTTACACACAAATACACATAGTTCTCAATAAAGCAAGATATTAGGGATAAAATATGAAAAATCACACACAAGCACACAGAAATGTAAAATCCAGTGGTAGTTTAGAATGTAACAATAACTGAAATTTTGTTAAATCATATCGTCAAAAGTCTCACAATAATATCGTGGGCCATCACTATATAATGAATTACGAGTGTGTCTAAATTAATAGTTATAATGCAGCAATATAGCTAAAAAAAAAACTGAGGGAACTACATAGCCCATGATCCTTTGCTCCGTTTCAGTGCCGATTACATGAAGAAATAACTGTTATTAAGCACTTTTTTATTTAAATCTTAATTGTTAGGATTATGACAGAACCAAAGGCTTGTCATGACATTTTAAAAGGAAGAAGTAGCATATTCACAATTTGATTGGCCTCCACAAAATACTGCAATAAATATTGTACCGTGAGATGCATATCGTGAAAATATCGTACAATCCTATTTCATGAATTATCTATAACATTTACCTTCTCATGTTCTTACCTAAAATGTAGACTATCCACAGTGCATTACTAACTTTTCTAGTAGATTTCATTGTTAAAATTCTGTGTTTATCTTTATGTATGGTTATGTAGCATATGTAGTTAAATAAGAATTATTTAGGTTTAGTTACTTAGTTAAGGAGTTAGCATTAGGAGTTAGGGTATTAATTGACACAATTTCCACAAGACAAGATGAGATACGAGATTGGGTCGAGACAAGACGAGATTTTAACATAATTCCTAATATATAAATTCACGATTCCATTTCCAATTTTGGCCTCACATTTTTTTATTTTTTTTTTACTTGATTTAATATTTTTGTTTCCATTCTTTTTTTTTTTGTCCAATCCAAATCTCACAGTCCTAGTATTAATTAAGCAGTTACTAAGCCTGAATTATTCTTAATAAACAATTTCTCCATTATGACATAAGTCTTTGTCCAGGCTTTACCCATCCATAGTGTTCATGTATACAGTATTTTGGTTTATTTTTCCTTCTTTTAATGCTAGTTGTTTTCTTGTGTGCCCCATGTTCAGGCCAAGCAGCTGGAGGCCGTTGAGGCAGATCTACAAAGACGAGATGCTTTCTACAGAGACCAGGTGGCCCGGCTCGAGGAGAGGGTAAGAAATACATGAATATATACTTTAACCTTGAATCGAAAACAGGAAGTAGAGTCCATATACCACCACTGCACCAAATATAATATATTTGACATCTCTTTGGTATTCTCTTCTTAAATTAAAATGCTTTGGTCTTTTGTTGAGAAACCAAGTGCTTTGGGACATTGACCCATTATACATATATAATTCTTTCAATTTAAAGGTACATTGAGTAACTTTTCTGGTGGAGGGTCCTTCAAATGCTTTTCACCATGGAAATGTTATTGCTTTCTCTGGAAATTTTCACAGTATGGTATTAAGCCTTTTTATCTTCATGGAGACCAAACCAGACCAAGCTACAAGTCAGATCTCTGGAGAGACGACTGTACTCACAGTCAGAATGTCTGTTTTTCTAGGTATTTTTGAGCAGTAAAGTCACCTGTAATTGAATAAATGTAATGTAGAGCTGTTTAATGTCATACTGTGGAACATTTCAGGCAGAGCAATGGAATCTCCATAGAAACAAGCAGGTGAGGGGCCCTCCACCAGAAAAGTTACACAATGCACCTTTTAAAAATAATTAATTTGTTTAATTTATTAAAAAAACAAAACTTTTACTCAATTAATCACATAACCAAATTTTCCTTACCTAAATATGATTCTAAAATGTTGACATTGCAAACATTTGGGACTATTGCTCCAGAATCAGGTTGTGAATTAATTTTCACCTGGTTTTGTTTATGTACAAAATATACTAAATGCATGAGGAATATGCAACTAAATTTGAACCTATGAATAAGATTTAATATGGTCACTTTTAGTTTTTGTTAGTAGCCTACTGATTCACTAGCTATCCTGATTTTAGTTTTATGTTAATCATTTTTACCTATCCATGAGATGGGTCAGAATGAAGAAATAGGACAGTTGTCATAGCAATTAACAATTCAAAACAAAATATATAATGGTCAACCATCCTCACAATGTCACAATATTGGAAACTAAAACTCCAGAATAGCTACAATCCTAAATGTTACCAACCCTATTAGGAATGCATTACTCTAGATTTACATAATTGGATTGTATGGCACTTTCCTTGGATCAAGTTCAAACTTTTTAATAACAGATCTCATTGGGTCCATTCTATATTCACATTTGGACTAATTATACTTCCCTTAAGTCACTCCTCAACTGCTCTGTACCACCCCGCCATTGTTATTTTTACATCTGAGAGTCCCTCACACTGAGGCCAGCTTGGTTCCAGCCTTGGGAAAGTTTTCACAAAATGGCTCAATTAATTCATAATGCACTCATTAAGACACTCAAGCTGTGCTCACATTTGGGGAGGGCTAACACAGCACGCCCGGTCACCACTGATTTCACAAGTTTAGTTCTCTTTTTGTATCTGTCTGCACTTTGTCTGATTGATCTAAACTCAAGAGTGTCGTTCATTCTGCGTCTCTGCTGTTATTTAGATGCTGGTATTTATAGGAATGCACTGAGCCAGTTTTTTAAATTCCGATACCAATATTGATACTTTGACTTTAAAGGTGCTATAACTCAGGTCCACTACTCGCTTGTCTCCATGGATATGTTATTTCTTTGCATGGAATATTCCACAGCATGACATTAAACATATCTGCCTTGCATGTATCCAGTTATAGGTGTTAAAAATACCTTGAAAACATGAATTCTTACTAGGTTCGGGCTTGCTTCTCCATCTGACCAGTATCTTTTCTCCATTGTGATGACCAAGTTTATTTCCATCCTGCATAACATTCAGTTGTCTTCATGGAGACAAGCGGGTTGCGAACCCTCCATCAGAAAAGTTACATAGTGCACCTTTAAGTATCTGCCAATACTCAATTAAAACACAGCTAACTTATTGCACAAGAGATTAAATTGTGTTACTTAACTATTTATCCATCAAATCACCACTGAACACCATTATATGAATAAAAGTTCAAACATTATGAGAAATTCTAGCCCAAATCAGTCAGTAAATTGTCTTATTACATGCAGTCAAAGCCCCAACCAGGATTTCAACTGAATCGATATCATGGAACTGATCCAGCACATTTTTCCAATATCTGTGCTGATATTTGATACCAGTATAGGTGCATCCCCGGTAATTACATTTAGATTTACTGCCAATAACCATAATGTGAGCATGAAATGAGGCTTGAAGGGACTGTTTGAAGCCTGCCCTCTTACTGTTTTAAAAATGTACTTCAATCACAACTGAACCTGCGTTGCCAGTGCCTTTAACATACATATAGAGGATACATCCACGTTTTTCTCATTCTCAGTTTATGGACAGGCCATGCCTCATGTGAAAACTTAGAACCTCCAGAATTCCCTCACTGAGCTGCAGAGGCTGCACTAGCAATGATTCATGATTGGCTGCAGGCGCTGGGATTTAGGTAGTGACCATTCAGATCAGAGTCAGTCATTTAAACCATGGTTTTTAACATTGAAACAACTGGCAACCCAAATGAGCAATTCATGTGAGGCTCAATCATATCATATTATATCATATCATAATGTTTCCTGCTTTGACCCCGAGTTTAAATACTTTAAAATACTTTAAATACTTATTTTGTAGCTTTTAATAATATTTTTATTACAAATGTCAAGGTTATGTTATTGATTATCCTAGCAAATCTTAAAAAAAAACAAAAAAACTTCTGCTCTACCTCCTCTGTTCATGTTTCTAAACGTAATCCTTTCTACTGTCTGACCTTTATTCTTGAGCCTTAAGGATATAAAGCTCCTCTGGCTCCCACATGTTCTCTTCTGTTCCTGAAAACGACCCTGCCCTTGTCCCCATGTCAAACCAGTGTCCTGCAGAGGTGGACACAGGTCAGCCTACTTCAGAAGAGCGCCCCCTGCTGGTCTCTGTGCGAGGAGGCTGTTAGGCACAGGCAGTGAGGTCAAAAGCCCAGCTAAAATGTGTTAAAAGAGAATGGACTCATGCTGCTCTGAAATCATAAGTGTATCTTAGAGCAAAGACACAATGGCCCTGTTTAAAGTGGCCAAATGAGTTTTCATGCTGAGAGGATTTAAAGCTCCTCAGGGGAGAGCATGAAGCTAAACAGTGGTGGAGATCAGGCACGCTGCATTTGTCAAGCTGTCATCATGGCTGCCAATACAGAAACGCCAAAATGCCAATGCCCTCCATGGTCTCATAGTGGAGATTAGAAATACACTCATCTCAAACAATTTTAGTACAAAATAATTTAAATATAAGGGTGTTCTTTACTTACTTATAATGCCTCTGTCTAACTATAGATTTGGAGCTTTATTGTCATTCTCATAAGTAACAACGAGAATACATTTAGAGCATTAAAGGTTGTATGGAGGATTTTTTTTGTTTCAAATTGTCAGTGATAGGATTATAGAGATGCAGCAGCCTTGTAATTATGACGACCAAAAATAAAAAGAATGAAAATCCATCAACTGTGGACGTGGTGAGGCCAGATGAACATTAGCCAATAGATAACGAGACTACCTCATTATCTATTGGCTCACACATGCGCAACATTTGAAAAAGGACAAACAGTTGCTGGATTTCTCCTTCCTTGGAAAATCCTCTATACAACCTTTAAGCAATACGTGTAGTTGTAATGCTATAGTAACTTTTCTGGGAGAAACTATACCACTAGATTATTTCCATGGCGATGATATTGCTTTTCGTTGAATGCTCCACAGTATGGCATTAGACTTGAGATCTACCTTGCATTTAACCTGGCTGTAACTTGACCGAGTGGCCTTACCTGCTTGTTTCCATGGAAATAGTTGCAGACCCTCCACAAGCATTAAACTTATCTATTTATCTCCATGGTGATGTTAGTGCTTTATCTAGAATGTTCCACAGAATGGCATTACTTTTGTTTATGTCTACTGCATTCCTTCAACTTCTTACAAAAGAAATACCAAACAAACATCCACAGGCTTGTCTATCCACAGATCTGACTTGTAACATGGCCTAATGGTGTCACCTGCTTGTATCCATGGAGATACTGTGGAGCATTAGGAAAACCTTATGGGATAGTGCACCTTTTAAAAATATAAACATCCAGCAGAGTAAACAAAAGTCAATACCAATTACATGCATGAAACAGTGCAGACCTATTAGCCGTATTATAGTCATATTTTCCACCTTTTCCAATATTTGTATCAGGTGACTGTAAGAAATGAGGCTGAACTAAAGCACAAAAGATCGACTCCCTGCACTGGTCATCTGTCAGGAGTGTGCGCCTGTGGTCAAAGTCCATTACATAAAATCAAAGTGTCAACAGATCAAGTCCCTGAGAGAAAGAAAGGAGAGGGAGGGAGTGTGAGTCTGGATCTCTCAATGTGTGAAATTAAAACCATAAAATGTCTTTAATTGACCCAAAGCAAGACTAAATTAGTACAAGTTAATCAAAAAGTTCACTACTGAAATCATGGCTAGTACTTAAAATTAAATCTTTTTTTTATACAAATGTTGTCTGCTTACTTGGCAGTCCTAACGATTTAAAAACTAATCATCAGAAATGGGATGCCATTAGCTGCCATTTGTGTCTGTATAAAGACACAAACACCTGTTAGTTTTGGCAGTAAGATCTGGCAACCCAATGACAAAATATAAAAAAAAAATTCTTGTGAATAAATCAACATTATAATTCTCAGTCTGTTTTAGCTTACGTTATGTCATGGGGGCATAGATAGGTAATGTTATGGAAATATATAAAGTTCCGACCATTCAGGCTCTGTAAGGAAAAAAATGTAATGGAAAAACATAATTTATTGTTTTGTGCATTCACCAGTGAAATCAATTTTTAACAGTAATTGAAATCATGCTGGGGGTGTTCTACATGTACCCCTTATGGTGGAATGTTCTGTAGTTGCCATGGAGACACAACACACATATTATCAAACACTGCCTAAAAAGCTTTAAGATAGTCTGAAAACTCATGAAAAAATGCTGAATTGATTTTTACAACGCATTTTCAGGAGTCTGTGATCAATACGAGCATTCATGGTCCTGTTTAGGTGTTAGATTTTCAGCCACACAGTGAGTGTGATTAACTGAAAAAAACTATTGGCTAATGCCAGCTAGCTTGTAACCATAATTTTATGTGCAAGAGACTTGTTTAACAGCACAAATTGCCTCACCTAAGTCAGCCCTTTCTGGTCAGATTGTGTTAAAATAAAGCGCATTTTAAAGTTTGATAGAGCTTCAAACAGAGCAGTGCCTAGTGTTAGCATCACACCTCCAGGCAATGTTGATGACATCAGCTGCAAAGTATCAATACACTTCAAAAGCTCCATGTTCATTTGCACTTTTAAATTTCAGCACCGTGTCAGGCCTGTGTAGCCAGAGCCCACCGCGGGTTTGGAGAGATGTTATGATCTTGTGTGTAACCAGGGATCAATGGCGGCCATATTGGATGTTGTCGTACTGTGTGGCAGCGGCTTGGGAGTCTGTGGGGGTGCAGCTTGTTTGGACTGCACAAAAAAAATACTCTTTTTCTCTTTTGGACACAGAAATGATATCAGCGCTTTGTATCGGCCTTTGTTCAGCCATGTTCTTTCTTCACTTTTGAGGTTTCTTGACAGTCTGGCTACCAGCAAAGAGTCTGAGCCATTATCTCCTCTCATACAGTTAACAGGAGTTCAGATTTTTCATTGTGGATCTTCTACGATGAGTCCTATTCATGGATTTCAGCTTTCTGTTATGTGCAACATTTTGAGGTTAATCACCATAGCAACAGTCATTCTGAAACCCATGGATAACTAATAACAAGGAGTCCCTGTCATTTCCAATACAGCTGAGTCCTGATTTCTCATTTTGGGCCTTCTGTGTTGTGTCCCATTAATTGTTTCGGTTTCTAGATATTTTTAACATTTTGAGAACATGTAATCCTTCGAAACATTAAAAAAAAAAATGTTTTAAATGATCAATTGCTATGGCAACAGTCCTCATTTTCTTTGTCTACGTCCACTGAGACAAGCAGGTGAAGCCAGTATTATTTACACAATAAAAATACCTGTAATTGAATAAATACATTTGAATGGACAGAATGATCAAAGCGCAAAGATAAATACTAAGTTGTAATATCTCCATGGAGACAAGCAGATGTTATACCCTCCATCAGAAAAGTTACACACTGAACCTTTATTATCCAAACTTTATATTGACAAAGCGTTTTACCAAATCAGACCGCACTGCAAGAAACTTTCACTTTTTAAGTTTTTTTTTGCACAACAAAGCTGAAGTATTTGATATATTGACCAAGGAACAGATCTCTGCCAACACAGCAAATACTCAAGCTTATCTTTTTTTATATTTCTTTCTGCACTTTTGTCCAAATATACCCAATGTGATTCTAGCTCTGCTCCTAATATTATCTCCCATGCACACAACCTGCCCGGTCACCCCAGGCTCTCCGCCATAGAAACAGACCAGTTCTAACCCACGCCATGCACGGAATATAAGCTTGATATATATTACACGTCCACTTTAATACTATATGGCCATTTATCAGGGACGCTCCCAACTGACAGCACATCACCAGCAGTGAAACCAGACCACGAAAAATCCGCTGAAAGCAATATCTATATATTTATTACATTTTCGCTCAATACCTGCCCAGCGCTACAGCAATCTCATATTTAGCAATCAGCTGGCTTGTTTTTTTAAGTCTGTTTTCGTTCGTAGATTTTCCTTGAGTGGCGTTTTTCTATCCAATCCTTCAATTTATTATTATTTTTCTCAAAGGGGATCTTTCTCTGAGCTTTCCGCGGTCTTTCTTCGCGCCTTGTATATCGATGGAATTGGATTTTTCTGCTCCCCCACAGCGGACAATCACAGCAGCAATTGCTGTCTCATAGCAAAGTTTCAGGACTCTGGGAAAGGAAGGAATACAGGGGATAGTGCATTAAAAAAGTAATAGTTTCTATCTCTTTATCTACCTCTCTATCTATCTATCTATCTATCTATTTTGTCTGTACTTTGGACATAGGATCTTTATATCTTGGTCTGACACATTTGAATCTTTCTGCCCATGTCTCTGTATTGTGCTTTTGGCTGTAGTGTAATGATGTTGGGCTGCATATGATAATACAATGATCATTTATCACATTTGTAACTTGCAGCTAACTGCAGGTACTACTCTGTCTGAAGCGTTGTTCAGTCTGAGCTTTATTTCAACACATCTGTCCATAAGGAACTGATTTAGCTGGAACTACAATAGTTGAGCTGATGTTTGTTCTTAAACAAGTCCCTCTCAAATAACATTCAAATAACACTCCAAGCACACACAAGCAGATGGTGGACCCTTCATCATAAAAGTAACGTAATACACCTTTAAAATTTCACTGATTGTCTTGAGTCTTCATTGACTTGTTGACAACAGCATGTCCATATCATATCTTAAAATTATAATTACCATAACATTTTCATAGTAATATTGTGGTCAGACAGTCTTAAGTATCTCACGCATTAAATCCAAGTTGTAAATTTTTAAATGTTTTTATGGCCTTTTTTACGAATGCACATCAAAATCACTTCTTACATTTTATTGCAGCAATCAACATACTAACTACATAACTATCTCATTTGAATTTCATATGCCACTTATGTACTGTGTAAAGCTGTATTAACATTGTCTGTAAACAATATTAAAGGTCCTATATTACACAAAATTGACTCATGAGCTTTTAACCATGTTATAATGTTGTTACCTCCTCAAAAACATACCTGATTTGTTTTTTGTTTTTTTGTTTCATTCACACATGTTTGAGTAATCGTTTATTATTAGTCTTGTATGAATCTACATCTCCAAATCCTAAAATGCTCTGTTCCACCTTGTGATGTCATGTAGTGCTAGTTTTCAGTTAACAGCTACATTTTACCCTGAGTTCAATAGAGAATGGGAATTCCAGGACTCAACTGATGATTCTTGTGAAGGTGTACAGAGTTTAAAAACACAATGGAGCACTTCCTGTATTACCACATGACATCACAAGGTGGAACAGAGTGTTTGTGTGTTAAAAATGTGTGCATGAAACAAAACACAACTCCAAGTATGTTTTTGATATGGAAACAACATTATAACATAGATCAGAAAATAGCGTAATATGGACAGACACATTTCATAAAATAAAATGAAAATATCAGATAAGATGAAATACAATCTTGAAATCTCTTGTCAAAAACACGAAGATCATCTATTGGTCAAGGATGCCTGGTGGTCGGACTGCAGATCCATCCAGGCTGTTTGTGAGTGATGCTCGCTGTGGAAAGTGATCTGTCTCTCATGTCACTGACCTGTCTCTCTGAATTATAACACCACATACGAGGATTCACTGAGACCGCACTGAGGTCGTTTCAGGATAACATGCTGTTTTCAGACTGGATTTGGTCCTGGTTTAGTCCTGATGTAGATTTGGTTTGGTTCTGTTCAAGTCCTGGTTTAGTCTTGGTCTAGTCCAGGTTTAGTTGTGGGTTTAGTTCCAGTTTTGTTTTTATGTGCTGTGTATGCAAGTGTGAATGGACTCAGTCTGGGCATTGCTGTACAATAGAATTTGCTGAAGAATAAGGAGAAAGAGTTGAAGTCTGTTATGTAAGTATACATCTGTCACCACCACTATAACTACCACTAATACAAGGTTTAGTTATGACCTAACCAGTACTGCTGCTATCCCTACCTACCAAGAACACCCAGAGGGCAGGTCTTGAGCTCCATATACATAGGTTATATTTTTTTTGTTATCACTGTAGTATCAAAATTGATATCAAGCCTTTTCCTTCCTACACAAAATAGTTTGGTCAGGCATACCTAGTTGGCATTAGCGAACTGTGCATGTTTTAGGTTGATAGCATATCGCAGTACTCACAATAACATCCAAGTATCTGCCACAAAGGCTCCACATTTTCTTTCTAGAGTTCTACTTGCTTTGTAATGTCAGATGGCCAGTGGGTTTGGTTGCCACACTCATTCACAACAACTTTCCAGCTTCTTTTGAGTTGGACAACCTGGCTCTTGACGTTTTATTGAATGTCTCTCCCTACGTTTCACCCTATTTAAAGGACGTCTACCTGTTGAGTTTGTATTTGTTGTATGTATTTGAGCAACATTTGTCTTGCCCTATATTCAGATATTGTATAAGCAAAAGTCAAAGTAGACACTAGACATCTGTAAAAAGCGCTTATAAACTCATGGAGGCGAATAATTAGGATGCTTAGAATGTGTACAGTATAACTTTGGACCACTGCAAACCGTTTAAACTGAACTAGTTCTTTTTTTCATGTTTTTAAAACCATAAAAATCAGATACAATGCCTTTAATATTTGTTAAAACATAAACCAATAGTAAAATCACTTGACACATTTGGAAGTTTTAATAAAATCACCCCCTGCTGCCTTATCCATAAGATATGACACTGTGATCCATTCTTTCTCCTTTAATCTTCACGTTGGCATTTCTTGTAATAGTATTCACTTTGCATAGATCATTTAGTAGCGAGCAAACAAAGCAGATCACGACACACCGCTTTATCAGCTGTCTTTATGCCAAATTCTCCCAGTACGTGCTCGTATGCTGCCTCTTTTTCTTCACAGCACCCGCCTCATTTTGTCTGGCTCTGCAGTCCGACTCCTGTGGTGAGGTTCTTCCACATTTGGGCCCTCCTGCACTGCGCCAGATAAGGCAAGGAAGCCATCAGTACGGGGGGGACGTATTTGTTTTATTTGTTTAAAATGGCTGAGTTTTTCTCCAAATTGAGGTGCGTCGTGCTGGGGAAGCTTGCCTCTATCTTCTTCTATCTTCTCCCTATCTCCGCGTGCATTAGCGGTAATGACTTAATTTGTCTTTGACACTACCCACCAGCGGTTTTGTTTAGCGCCGGATGAGCTGCTAGCCTCGTCAAAAGCAAATGGAAAAGGAAAATAAACAAAGTCTCTTTTTTTTTTCTAACTTGTGCATGCTACTTTATTGGTCGTAGAGCATACAGTGGTTCCCAACAGGGCTGTCACTATGATGGTTATTGTAGTAGTTGACTGGTCAGCATCTTTTTCGGTTCGTTTACCAGTCAAACGACTTGTACGTTGAGACTTTTAAAATACATTATCATTATCAGTAAAATGAAGGTTGAAAAGTGGAGAATGCTAAAGAATATTAACGGATAGAAATCAGTCTTTTTTTAACATTTTGATTTAAAAATGCTGGTGTCTTTGCAATCAAAAGGTATGTGTTGTATAGTCCAGATAATGATTACAAGTATTAAAGTACGACTACAATTATTTTTTTATAGTCGACTAGTCACAATTGGTCAATTGTCTCACATTCTGAATACCCCCTAACTCAGATACTAAGCAAATAAATCTGTTTACTATATATTGTCAATTATAGATATTATATTTTATTGATTTTATTGATGTCCAAAATCCTCAAACATTTTTAAAGTCTGATTTTTTTTTAGCAAAACTTGTCTTGCCCCAGTACAGATATATTGTAAAAGCAGCTCTTGGGGTCAAAATGAGACTGCTGCATCTAATTAGAAAGTATTTTATTGTTGATAATTGGGAAGTGCACGGTTAGCATAGTAGTTGTTGTTGGCATTACCATGACAGCAAAAGTCATTATGATGAATAATTAGGATGCTCAGAATGCATAAAGTATGTGAGGAATAACTGTAAACCACTTAAATTTTTAATTGAAAAAAAAAAGATTAAAAAAACAAAAAAAGTAAAGCGCCTTTAATGATATTTATGCCCAAAACTCATCAAATGTACTTAAAGATATGAAATTTAAATCAAAGAACATGTTAAATTCAAATACAAAATTTTTACAATTTCAACTCATTTTAAAAGAGAAAACCATTCTGGGGGAAATACTACTGTACAGGATTACTCCAGTCATTTGAGACGAGAATACAATCAGTGGACATAATTTCTTTTAGCGTTTTTTCAGGTTTTGACAATTGTAAAACATGTTGTCTCTTCTTGTAGGTAATAGCAGCTGGCTTCCTCTTTTAAATCAGTTGTGGCAACACAGGAAAAGACAATTTGAGACCTCTCAGTAATCACACAAATTGCTCTTGTCTCCAGCGGAGGTGAGTGAATGACAAGAGGAGGTTTTTACGCTTTGGACTCAAAAGGTGCTGTGGAGCGGATAATTTGGCTGATTTTTGCCTCACTGGGTCTATAGGTCTGTTGCTATACAATCAGGCAAAACATTATGACCACTCACTGTCTATTCACTGCCACATTTTATACAAAATTGATTCTTTGAGCCATGTTAGAATGCTGTTACCTCCTCAAAACCTTGCCTGGAGTTGTGTTTTGTTTCATTCACACATGTTTTATTATTAGTCTGTCAACAGCTACAAAGCGCAAAACATTCCACCTTGTGATGTCATGTAGTGGTTTTCCAGTTAACAGCTTCTTTTACCTTTTCTTCAGTAGAGATTGGCAATTCCAGGGCTGAAATTATTCAAAATGATTATAGTGAAGGTGTGTGCAGTTTAAAAACACAGTGGAGCACTGTATTACCACATGACATCACCAGGTGGAACAGAGTGTTTTCTGTTTGAGAGATGAATTCAGACTAAATATGCAAAGTTTGTGTGTAAAACATGAACACAACACAAAACACAACTCCAGGTCTGTTTGTGATGAGGAAACAACATTATAATAGAGATCAGAAAATTGCAAATATTAGCAACTCCTCTTTACACATTTCTATCAAGGGGTTTATTTGTTTATTTGTAGAGGACAGGTCATACTAATGCTGCAAGATTAACAGCAATTGTATATTAAAACATACATTGCAAATATTTAATCAAGCAGTCTGTGAAGAAAAGTTGAAAAAGAAGTTGAAAATTACAGGAAGTAGAGAGTTCTATTTTCGATATGACATCACACTAGGGAGAATTTTATCAAAACATTTAGGCACCATTTATACTTGCAAAACACATTTTTCTGATACTTTAAACATGATTTCAACAATTTATTGAAATGATTTCATCATTTTATTTGTCAAATAATAATATATAGGGGAGTTTTGGCCTACTTTACAGCATGGTTGCTATGGTAACAGCTATGGAATTCCCTAGCGTGATATCATGATTTCCAAACCAGGAAGTAGATTTTTAAACCTAAAAAAATGGCCAAATTTAAAAAAAAAAAAATGTATAAATTGTTATTAAAATCTTAAATGTAAATTAGTCCAACCTGTCATAGGCACTTTAAATACATTTTACCGTTATGGTGATTTTCACTCTTTGTCTCTTTTTCTATTGAACCTTGTCCTCGAGGCTCAATAGAAAAAGTTTTTGATTTTTTAAACGCTTAAAGCTACCCTCTGTAACCTTCTGTAACTTTTTTCTATAACTTTTTGACTTCAGATGACAGATGTTCAGCCTATCCCTCCATCTCCTCACCTGGCCTCACCTTTTGTCAGGCCAAAGCGAATACAACAAGGCCCATCCTAATTGCAGCATTAAGCACTCAATTTTCTTGTGTTTTTAAATTCATTTGACACTGTTGATGTTGCAGCATTATCATACCAGGATCTCCGTTATGTTCCTACTAACTACTGTGGCCCAAATGAAGAAAAGTGCAATTTAGCCATTACCACAATTCTCACATATGTTTTATTTTAAGCAGGTGCTCCAGTGCCAGTAGCCAGTCTGTTTTACATTGCCTATTCTCACAGAGCATCTGCAGTCATTTGTCCCCTGCCTCTTGGTCCTTCCAGGTGGATTAGCCCTCTGATTAGCACTGCTTTAACCATTTAGCACTGCATTGTTAGCGGACACTTAGTATTCCGCTCATATAGGCCCAAACTTGGCTCTTTGGCTGGTTCTTTCTTCTTTTCCCGAACAGCTCAATCTTTAGGCCCAGGAGAAGTCTTACTCCTGCCTCTTTAGCGCAGCCAAAATCTCTTTTTAGTCTTTTTATCTACAAATAAGCTGCTCTTTTAAGTCCTTCTCCTTACTCTTGACAGTTCCTTTGTCTGAACAGAGGAGCACTTGTTTGAAGGCCAACGTGACACTGATCTGGCAGGGCTTACAAGTTAACTCTTTAAAACTTTTACTTTGTCTGTATGCAAATAAACATGTTTTGGTCAGAACTGAAGAAGCTACTTTCATGGAGAAGGGTATGCATTCCAAAAACTTCAACAGGTTTTTTTTTTTGCCATGAATCCTGCCTGGATGACTGAGGGATTACACAGGTGTTTTGGTGTTGTAGTTAGTAGTGAAGATATTTGAATTCTCAAATTTTGACTTAATTTGGTGAGAGAAGAAGCAGTTAGCGTAGAAAAGTTGAAAAATATGTTGAAAATTACAGGAAGTAGAGAGTTTTATTTTAGAGTCCCATATTGATGACATCACACTAGGGAGAGCTGTGTCCAAAGTTCAGCACAATTTACACAAAAGAAACACTTTTTTTCTTGGTCAAATAATAATTTCTGTGTACATTAGAGGAGGTGCTGCCCAGTGTACTAAATTAATGCTAGGTAAGAGTTACAGAATTTCCAAGAGAAACCTTTAAAAATGCCAAACTCTGGAAAAGTAAAATCTTTATCTTTGATCTCACTGTGTTTTAGCCACATTAGTAGTCTTCATTTTACTTCATTTTATTTTTTTCTGTCAAGGCTGAAAAGTGAGCAGAGACTCCATTTTGTGTTTGTTTTAAAATAAGATGCACTTGCCAGCCATGTTTAATTTTAGCAGGGTAACTTTTACAAAATGTGCTGTAAGAATTTGGTTTGTTGGGGGAAGTTTGAGGATTGTCTTGATTTACATTTTAAGCTTCATTTCCTTATATGGAAATGAACAGGTACTCGTGACTATGACCCTCTCTCAAGGTATGTCCATGGCTCTGCTCTGCGGTCACCCACTGCTTATGTTTTTACTTGATTTCTTGGTCAGGACTATCTTAATTGGAGGATTTGACCTATGGTGCATGTTTTGGGTTGATGGCGGAAAACTGTAGTGCTTGGATGAAACCCACACATGAGGAGAAATATGCAAACTCCACACTGATGATGTCTGTGTAATCCCTCAGTAGGATCCATAGCAAACTGGACAAAAGTTTTAGAGTGAAGACCATCGCTGCTTATCCATTAAGGGTGAACCATTAGTGCAGTTCAATAGACCTAGTTAATAAAAAGAAACTGTAAACAAATCGGTGTGTTAGTCCAAAGCACTTGACCAGACCTGAAGATGCTGCTTGGATGAACTCACTCTAAAACTTTTGTCCAGTTGTCTGCGTACACTGGTGTATGAATGTGCGTGTGAACGGGAGTTTGGTTCCTTGATGTAAAGCGCATTTTGTGCCTTGAAGGTGGAAAAAATGTGACCATACCTTGAACTTGTACCCAACTTTTCTTATTTTAGCAGTGAAACTTGTCAGCTCCCAACTTACTCATTCTCCTCACAAATTCTGCCTTAAAAAAAGCATCTTCTTTTAATTATTTCTAAATTGCCCAGCTGTGCCTGTATTGACACTCCACAATACCCCAGTGTAAGCGATGTGCAGGAGTGAAGATTGAACAGCGTCTTGGATCGTTGGTAGCTCTCTCCGTTTAAGTGGGCGCCAAATGAAGAGGGCTCAAAACTGCATCACACTCTGTCACCATTGTCATGTCTCATCTTCGTTCGCCTGGCAGCACACGCCTATTGATCTCTTCAGCAGTGCAGTTCATTCCTATTGATCTTAACCAAACTATGATAAATGTGTTGGCTACAGGAGGTTAGCTGAGAGCACATCACACCGGGAGCTAAACGTCCGTCATCTGTCTTGTAGAGGTGTTACTGAATCTGGACGAACATTTCAAACAATCATTAAAGGTGGACTATGTAACTTTTTGGGGAAGTGTCCACCACCTGCTTGTCTCCATGGAGATGTTATTGCTTCACTTGTAATGGTCAACTGTGAGGCAATAAACATACTATGTGTATCATTTTTGGGTGTTTCTATTGGTCAGAAACACCTTGAAAACATGCTTTTTCGCTATGAGGGGGCGTTCTTTCCACAGATCTGACCAGTAATAACATGCCCTGGTGGCGCCAATCACTTGTCCCCATGGAGATAGATCAGTTTAATGCTGTACTGTGGAGCATTCTGGGGAAAACAATACTATCTTTATGGAGACAAGCAGGTTGTGGACTCTCCCTCTGAAAATGTACACAGGGCATCTTTAACATTAAACTTCTCTACAAGCAGGTGATGCCACTAGCTATTGGTAATTCTGAGCAATGTATGAATAAATGCAAAATAGATGGGACTTGGAAAGGCGGAGAAATTTTGTCAGGAAAATGTCGTTAACTATATAATTTTGCATGACAGCATTTGCTTATGTTGAAGGCAAAATGCAGAAAATAAAATCAAGCCTCAAACTAGTTCAAGTTCAATTTATTTCTCCTTTGTTCCCAAAACACAGCCCAAAAACTATGAATAAAAGCAGTTTTACACTTCTGCTAAAATGTCTAATACAGGGAATTGGCAGACATACTATAACATCTTTCTCTACAATGAATTTTGATTTGCAAACCAGTAATTATCATTCTTTCAAAAGCCTTTTTAGAGGCTGTGAATGCATTTACTGTTCCATTTTGATGTTCTTAAGTGCTTTGCCATTTGTTGACATATCTGTTACTAGAAAACAATAATTAAAGGTTCACTGTGTATCTTTTCTGATGGAGGGCACGACTTGTTTGAATCCGTGGATATTATATTGTTTTTGTACTGAATGTTCCACAGTATGGCATTAAGCATTTCAGTCTTGCATTTATTTCATTACAGGTGTTTTTATTAGTTAGTAGAAGCACTTTGAAAAACATAGATTCTTAACTGTGAGTGAGCTCACTTATCCACAGATGTGACTCATGACTCTGCCTGCTTGTCTCATAGAGGTGGATCAGTTTTTATGCCATACTGTCGAATATTCCAGTCAAAGCAGTAGCATCTCCATGGAGACAAACAAGTGGCGTTTCCTCCACCAGAAAAGTTACATAGCATACCTAAACATATTGTCAGCCTCTTCTAGCTTTGCAGCTGATGTCATCAACATTCGCTGGGGGGTGAAGCTAACTGAAAGCACTGCTCTGTTTGATGCTCAAATTAGACTTAATCTGAGTTTTATTTTAACATAATCTGACCAGAAAGGGCTGATTTGGTTGGAACTACAACAGATGAGATGATTTGTGTGCTTAAACAAGTCTCTCACATGTAAAATTACAGTCACAAACTAACCACCATTTTTCAGTTAGCCACTTTCACCTTTTTTGGTTGTAAATCAAACTCCTAAAGAGGACCATCAACGCTCGTATTGATCACAGGTTCCTGAAAATGTGCTGTTTAAATCCATTTAGTATTTTTTTAAAACATTTCTGGCAGTTCCACCAATAGAAATACACATATAACACCCCCAGCGTGATGTCACTGCAAAGTATCAATATAGCTTGTGTTATTTATTATTAACATATGTTAAACTAGGCGATATAAATGTATTCATCAATGTAGAGACCCCCTTTTAAATACATGCATGTTTGTGCATCTTTTATTCTCTGTGATGTCTCTCCAGGGTGACTGACTGCAGCCCTTATTACAATCCATTTGTTTTAGTCGACACTACATAAACTCACAGGTCTCAATCAAAGCGTCCATCATCTTTTACAGCCTCTCACTGCTCCATCATAAACGACATAACAGGCTCTCAGGACAGGCCCATAACCAGCAGGCCAGGGCAGTATAGTGAACGCTCTACACTGCAAAAACACTAAGATCTATGATGGTTAAAGGGCCCATAGTGCGCTATTTTCTGATCTTTTTGGCAGTGTTTGTTGTGGAAGAAATGGAAGCATATCAACATTTAAAATCTTCTCTACAATTAAGTTCAAATAACTACTTTTAATCTGATGTTATATTACCTTTGCTGACAAAATCACATTGATATTGCATTTGTTATGTTATAGTGGCATCAGCAGTCTACCTCCTCAAAACTCCATTAACTCCAGACCGCTGTATACTGCAATGCATTTAATATTTACACATTCTGAACCCTGTCTACTAATTTACGATAAAGTACTCCAAGAAACTTTAAAAAAATCTCTATTATGCTGTTTCCTTATCTATGTTATGACGTTCATCACAAACTTACCTGGAGTTGTGTTTTGTTTCATTCACACATGTTTAACACACAAACCCTGCAGATTTAGACTGTTCTGCTTTCAAACAGAAAACATTCTGTTCCACCTTGTGATGTCATGTGGTAATACAGGAGGTGTTCCACTGTGTTTTAAACTCCATACACCTTCACTAGAACCATTTGGATGATTGACAGCCCATATGGTTTATGTTGAAATGAAATAGACTTTTTTATTTTTAGATTTTAAAATGTTGTATCTTAATCAAAAATATGCTTGAAGTTTTCTGTGGTTTCATTTACAAGTGTTTTTAATACTAACTGATCTGGTTTGTTTTCTTTTCAGCTCTCAAAGTTGTATTTCCAGGTTGAACAGGACTTTTCAAGGATGATGTCCAGAATGCATAATGTACAATCATTAAAATACTGAACCAGGACTAAACCAGGACTAAGCCAGGACTAAATCAGCACTGAACTAGGTCTAAACCAGGACTATACTGAACCAGGACTAAACCGGGACTGAACAAGGTCTAAACCAGGACTAAGCCAGGACTGAACCAGGTCTATTTATATTCAGGTATATTTGTACCCTTTTTATATCTAGAAGGCGAAAACTGATGTGACTAGTCTGTTTTTATGTCAAATAATGGTTTTACTGATGAATTTTATATATTTTTTATTTTTAGTTACACAAATGTATTGCATGATACAGGCTTTTCATTTACATTAATCCAATCAAAAGGAAAAGCAATGATCTCATATGCCTAAAACAAATTCAAAAATAAACTAAAATTGCTCTCTGAACTGATTTAGTCACTACCAAAACCCCAGCACCTGCAGCCAAACATTAATGAGTGCATCTTCTATCAGTTTGATCTTAATCACTCAAGTCTGTAGATGCTCAGCTTTCAAATGAGCACAACTGGAGCTAGCGTAATTTCAGCCTGGCAGAACTAACTTCTCCAGAGTTTATGTACTCCTCACTGCACTCTAAATACTCCTCCCATCCACTCACCATACGCCCAGCGCCCAGTCGGCCCAATTTAAACCCCTATTGCAGGTGCACGGCCACATTGGTTTGTGTCGCGCCCTACCTCATCTCCAGCACCCCCTTCGCTTCCCATCATCTCATCATCCCCTTCACTCTCTGCTCATCCTCTTACTGTCCCGTTCATGCTGCTCATCATCTCATCGTCCCCTTCACTCTTCTCATCCTACCATACCGGCTTATCAAAGCCTGATCTTGTCAGATTTCAGAAGCTAAGTAAGGCCGGGCCTGGTCAGTAAAAACAGTGAGGCATTAGTTCAAAAACTGTTGCTGTGTCCTTAGGCAAGATGCTTGCCCAAACCCACATTGCCTAGTAAGAAAGTGTCTGCGTGATTGTTGGTGGTGGTCAGGTAGTGGCACAGATTGGCAGCCTCACTTCCGTCAGTCTGCCCTGGAGAAGCTGTAGCTACAGTAGATCCTTGTCACTGCTGAGTGTGGGGTGAATGAACAATGCACTGTAAAGCGCTTTAGGTGGGCTATATAAATACAGTGATTCATTAATTTATTTAAAATTAATCATCTCATTGTCCCCTTCACTCTCTTCGGCCTCTCCTTTGCCACTTCTAGTGTCAAGGCCCCGGGGGGTAGACGTCTCCTAAACGTCATTAAACTGGCCACACCCTTCATTGCAATCCTTCTGCCGGGTTCACCAGTTATCTTTGGTGGAACTTAACCAAAGATAAAAACTGCTAATACTTTTGAGTGTCTCTCTAGGTTGAAAAGTATTTTTTTGCAGTGCAGTTCTTGGTTTATGTGAGTGCGTGTTTGACGAGGTAATTCACGTTGAGTGGGTTCATTTGCGACGGGTCACTGGGGAATTATGACCGCTGCTCCGCCATCTTGTCCAATACTGACCTTTGACCCTTACAGGATTGCACCATGTTATTACAAGAGTCTTTGTGCCTGCATAAGCTTGTATACACTCCCATACAAATAGCCACAATGAAGAAGGTGATGCTAAAAGGCTCCCACTGCTAACAGGTTTATTGCTTTCTCCACTCTCTTAACGGAAAATGCACTTATACAGATAACTAAACTAAATATTTGCCATGTTTGACCCCAATATCTTCCAGACACCTTCTCATACAGTTTTAATATAGTTTGAGTGACGGCTGATGGTCTTGGAGAAGCTTTAGCTGCAGTACTGGGCCTGCACATGTCCTAAAGTGTTCCCTTGTTGCCTTAATGGAAGAGGATGCTGCCGTGGAATAAATTGGATAGATTTTTTTATAAAGATTATAATTACAGCTGTACTGACTTTTGCCTCTCTCTCTCTCCCGCTCATCTCCCTTCTCTCTCTCTCTCTCTCTCTCTCTCACTCTCTCTCTCTCTACCTCTGTACCTCTCTTTCTGTCATCCTCTATCTTTCTCTCTTTCATCCCCTCACTCTTATTCTCTCTCTTGCTACTCTTTCTCGTGTTCTCTTATCCTCTCTCTTTTTCTCTTATCCTCTTTCTCTCTCTCTTATCTCTCTTTTATCTCTTATCCCTTGCTCTCTCACTCACTCACTCACTCACTCTCTCTCTCTGCCTCTTCTTCCACTCTCCCTCTCTCTCTCTCCTTCTCTCTCTCTCTCTCTCTCTCTCTCTCTCTCTCTCTCTCCCGCCCTCTCTCTCCCTCTCTCTCTCCCCCCTCTCTCTCTCCCTCCCTCTCTCTCTCTCTCCCTCTCTCCCCCCTCTCCCTCCCTCCCTCTCTCTCTCCCCCTCTCTCTCCCTCCCTCTCTCCTCATCTACAGAGCGCACAGTTCTACAAGGTCACCACTGAAAACTATCACAAAGCAGCAGATGAAGTGAATGCCAAGTACAAGTAAGTGCTTAAGAATTATAAAGTCATAAACTCATGTGGGGAGTAATGAGTGTAGAGGGTCACTGTGTTCAATATTACAATTTTTGTTTTGTCTACAACATTTTAATATCAAGTGGATTTTTTGAAAACCTTCACAAAAAGCATTGCTAAAAATTGTTATAATATGCTTGCCACGATAATTACTATGCAGACTTATCCTTCAGTATATAAAGGCTGGAACAATATATCATGGATACAATTTCGTGTACTGGAATTATCTTGCTTCACCATTTTTTTCATGACGGGTCTAGGTTATGAAACATCATTTGAAGTTTGTGGTTAAACATGCACTGTGTAACTTTTCTGGTGGAGGGTCCGTCAAATGCTTTTCTTCATGGAGATGTTATTGCTTTATCTGGAATGTTTCGCAGTACGGCATTAAACCTTTCTATCTTCACGGAGACCAAACCAGGCCAAGTTACAGGTCAGATCTGTAGGCAGGCGACCCCGCTCACAGTCACAATGCCTGTTTTTCTAGATATGCTTGAGCTATAAAACCACCTGTAATTGAATAAATGTAAGTTAGAGCTGTTTAATGTCACACTGTGGAATATTTCAGGCAGAGCAGTGACATATCCATAGAAACAAGCAGGTGACGGACCCCCAACCATAAAGTTACACACTTGCACTTTTATTGTGTAAATGTTCTTTAACCACTTCCCCAGCTGCTTTTCCTACTTGTGGATATGAACATTTGTGTATTTTGTATCTTCATTTGAAAGACAACAACACAATATCTAATCAGATTTTGTGGCTTGGTGAGGTTGCTTGTCGTTGCCTGTGTTTGTGCATCAGTCTGTTTACTCTATTGAATTAGTGAAGCCACAGCCTAAACTCAGCCTTTCAATCAGGAGCACATTAGTGGGGTCCATTAGTTCATGTTGATGATGTGGTTCGGTGATAAGACTCTACACTGTGTAATGTAATGTAATGTGGCAGATGACAGGGGCCTTTTAACGTCCAAACACAACCAGAACAAACCATCAACACCCAATCAGTGTTAGCAATCTATTAGCATCTCGCACAGCTTTGGTTGGTTTATCAAAGGGGGCTTAAGCTGGTCTTGTTTTGTATCTGTGATAGACTTAAAGTGATTCTAATGTCATTTGAGAATTCATTTTGGACAAAGACGAACCAATACTTTATGAATTAATATGAATTGTGCAAATAAGCTTTCATATTTACTGTGGGATTTTTTAAAACCAGCAAAAACTTCATACAAAGAAGTGAATCTGAACATAATTGTGGTATGTTTGTTAATTATGAAACTACAGTAATCTATATAACTACAGTAAAACTTAAACTAAAACTTGTGTTATTTTTATTATGAATTGTGCAAATACATTTTCATATTTTCATTTTCATATTTACTGAATATTTTTTTATTGTTTTTCTAACAAGCCAAAAGTTCATACAAAAAATTGAATTCTGAACAAAATTTTGGTACACATTAATTATGAAACTAGTAGTTTATGTAGCAGCAAAAATGATTCACATTGTCAATCATCAGCTTGGTTCTTGGACCATCAGTCAGTCAAAGAATGTTGTTTAATTGGAGCAAAGTTCAGACTTTGGAGAGATACACTATTTATGGAATTATGTAGCAAAAGAAAAAATTCAAATAATGCTACTAAATATTTTTTGACAAAGCAAAAGGTGGGTACTAACATATTTTAGTAGTGTAAATGTGATTTTTACATTTTTTATGTTTATAGACCTAATGTAATATATTTTTTGTTATTAAATGAAAATGAAATCAACTCAAAATTCACAATAAAAAATACAGGGATAAATGGCCCAGCTCTGGTTGTAACCTATAACAGCTTACTAGTGCAGTAAATCATACTCAACTACCTTTGATACCTTTGATTTGTTAGGCCTTTATATTATTATTAGATATTGTGTTGGAGCAATGTTGAAACACATGGGTGCTGCCCTTTAAAATGTCCAGTACTATTACAGCCCTGTAAATAAATGAGCCCATTAGCAGAGAGGCTAACGCTAAACATTGGTGCGGTCATAGATGCAGCACAGATCCCCCACACGCGAGTAACTCAAGAAGACGACTGTGAATGCCTCTCCTCCTGCTTCCATCTGTCTTCTTATTAGGAAGCCATTAGACTCCATTGTAATGTAGAGAAAGTGGATGAGGAGCCAGCAGGAGGTGGGGCAACAACGTGCACTGGCTCAGAGGCGTGCTCCGGGGAGGCTAGGCTAATTGTGTTAGCTTGTCATTAGCCAGCGCTAACACTGGGATCATTGTCTCCCTCAGAAATGCTGGAAACTGATTAGCTTAGCCCACGGGGGGTTTAGCGTTAGACTCATGGAAGCTGGAGCTGAGGCTTCCCAGATCACATTAAAGAATGGAAAAAAGCAACCAGAATAACATTAGTGCAAAATGACAACGCTAACTGCAAATGAACGCAGGGTTAAAGTACGGGTAGTCATGTGACACAGGCCTTTGCACCGAGCGCTGTGATTGGCTCATTGGGTGTATTAGCGGCCGTGTATGCTAATGAAATGGCGGGAAGGTCTGGAATTGCACGGCAGCACGTGATTGGGTTAGATTTAGGGTTTAATGGATTTAACAGGTTTCAGTTGATTTATTTTGTTTACGTAGGAGCAGTTTTGTCTCGATACTAAAATTTAAAACTCTGATTTCGATAAGGAATAGACTTGATAATAGACTTGATACTCAATACTGTACAATTAGGCCTGTCACAATAATTACTATATTGACTTACCGTTCAATACACGATACATGGAAAAATACAGTTTGGGGGTCAGTATTCTTCTTTGTACAGAACTTTTTGGTATTTTTCTGTTCTATAAGATTTGAGATGTAGAGGATCAAATAAGTAACATTTATGACTCATTATAGATATAAACTTATAAACACTGGAATTTCCCCACTGTGGGACTAATAAAGGCATATCTTATCTTATCTTATAGTCTTCTTATTGCAACTCATGTTTTTAGAATAGTGTTGGTCGTATAATCCTGCTTTAGGGTTATTCTGTCAGTGTCATAAATTTGTTTCAGTATTATCTTTTATCATCTATATTTTCTTCACCAATATATCACACTGGCAAAGGAGAAATTCAATTTGTCAACTGGACAAAAGTTTATTTGACCAAATAAACTTTTGTCCAGTTGACAAATTGAATTTCTCCTTGCCATGGATTCTGCCTGGACGACTGAGGGATTCTACACACAATATATCACACTTTAAATTTCATATTGTGACAGGCCTAATTCCGATACCATGATGTTAATCAAAAACCCTTTAAACAATAGAATGTCATTTTCAGCGTTAAATAGTAGTACTTTCTTTTATATTCCCATGTGGCCTTATATCTGTGTACTCCCTCAGTGGTCCTGTAGGTTCCATAGTGGTCCATGGGTGTATACTAGTCTATGTGCTCTTATACTTGTTCTGATACAGCTCAACATCATTCTAAAGCTTCAGGAAAGGTTCATTTCTGTCCTGTCAGTGTGACCTTTTTAGTATTGATACCTGCTCAAATGATTGTCTATGTAGTTTCAATACTAGTTTTAGTATCGATTAGTGTTTGATTTTCAACATTTTTGACAACCCTGGTCAGATAATCAGAAGGGTTAATGGATTTAATAGGTTTTATATGACTCATTTGTTTACATAGAAATCGTGTGTGCTAAACATGACTTCCAGACCGCTCTCCTCCATCTCTCTTTCTATTAACGCAATGATAAGATGGTATCACTAGCCATGGTTGAAGAGTCATACTTTTTGTCTCAGTGCAGAGTTTGATTTCATTAAAATTGAAAATGTCCCCAGAGGTTTTGGAGAAAGGCAAAGTTGCGAGTCTATCTTCACTTGATAAAAAGAACATTTGATATGTTAATGCGGCGATGGCATAAACCGTGAGCGATGACATCTTTCTTATTAGAAGTCTTCATTTCCACACTCAAGTCCGTGTCAGATTCGCTGTAAGGAGACTGATAGCTCTTCGTGGATTGATTAGCCCTGATAGATTATGGTTCACTGCTCTGAACCAAGGAGGAGATGGAGCCCGGAAAGATGTCTCCATTTCTGCTTTCATGAAACTTTGATTGAGACTTGTTGGTTTGAATGAGGAGTATGTGTGACAGTTAATGTATTTCTTAACACAGAAAAAAGTGTAAAATTTGAAGTGTGCGCCTGATTTGGTGTGAAATTTCCAAGTAATGTAATAAGATAGCAAAGTTGAGTAGTAAACCAAAGAAACACTGTGCCAGGGGGTCAGTACATCTCCATTTTATGCTTTTTTAAAAATATATTTTGAGACTTTGACTTTGATTGTGTACAATTTGAAATGTGCTTCCGATTTTGATATGAATTTGTTTTTAAACGTTAACAAAGTTTAGTAATGAACCAGAAAAGTGCTGTGTTAAGGGCTCAGTGCATCGGTTAAAAAAAAATTACAATTTGTGCTGATTTTGGTCTGAGATTTCCAAGTAAGTTGTGTTTGTCTACCTTGGAATAAAGTTGAGTGGTAATAGACTTAAATTCTTGGCCTTGCAAACCCACAAAACCCACTCGAAACTCAATACTGATTCCGATACCACGATAATAATGAAAAACTCAATGTTGAAAATCATATTCTATTTTCATAATAAAGTAAAAGCACTTCTTTTATATTCCCATGTGGTCTTATCCCTCAGTGGTCCTGTAGGTTACACAGTGGTCCATGGGTGTATACTAGTCTATGTGCTCTTATACTTGTTCTGATACAGCTCAACATCATTCTAAAGCTGTTCAGGAAAGCTTCATTTCTGTCCTGTGTTTGTGGTAAGTTATCAAACCCACAATTTGATGTAAAGTTACCAGATTTAGACCATACGATGTACCGTAATTTTTACAAGATCTAGATGTAAGATTTGTATCATAAAATCCTATGTCACAAGCTTAGTATCTGATTTCTTCTCTTGGAAAACTGAGACATGTTGGTTTCATATCTGTGGTAGTTACAGTATTTCTTAACACTGACACAAGTGCATGAAATTTGAAGTGAGCGTCTCATTTAGGAGTGAAATTTTCATCTGAAGTAAGAGTAAGATTTTGTAAGAAGTCATTAAGGTGGAGCTGGGAATCAAATGTTTTGGTAATCAACCTGGTTTGTATTTTCATTTTTACATAATAAATCTGTGGAGTGCACTAGTGAACTGTGTTAGGATGCGTTAGCATTTATTGCGACTTCATTTAATCACTATTAGAAAAAATACTATGTCAAAGGCTCAGCACATCTCCATTTTTGGTTTTCTGAAAGTTTTATTGAGACTTGTTGGTTTGTTTTTGTAATAAGTTATCAAAGCTGAGTACTAAACCAAAAAGAAAGCTTGATTTTGATTGAGACTTGATGGTTTGAGTCCTTTTTCTGGTTGTCAGAGTATTGAAAAAGAGTGTGTAAAATTTGAAATGTGTCTCTACTTTCTGCTTGGAATTTCCATGTGAAGCGAATTGTATTTGTAAGAAGAATCAAAGTAGAGCTTGAAATCAGATTTATTGAATGAACTTGGTTTGTATATTTATACATAAAAAAAATAAACCCACAATATACGTGAAGGGCTCTAGTGAACTTTTATATACAAGCTAATATATGCATAACAGCTATGCTAAAAATGCTATATATTCTTTAAAAACCTTAGAAGCTTGTGTCTGTTTGCCGTATAATCTGCCTTTAAATGCTGTCTCCTCATATCCAGTCACTCAAACAGGAGTTGTCCTTGTGATGCAGTCTGGACTGTAAACAGCAGCGCCTCCTGTCTCTCAACAAAAAACCTTTGGCAATGACGTGTTCTCTGTGAAACTGAATAATAAGAGACAGAGCTCTGCTGCAAAACATGTGGCCATTTCTCCAGTTTTAAAAGGTGTGGGCGGGTACAGTGAAGACAACTCTGGGCCTATACAACATAAAGATCCAGACAGCATGGGAGCCTATGGACAAAACAAGACAGACTGTGCTGCCATTTGTTAACTAGAAAGGATACAGCAGCAGAGAAAGCTCTGTGGTAGGTTCTGTGTTGTTTTTTAAATTGTGCTCTGCTGCTCTTTGGAGTCTTTTGTACTTCACTTATCATTTATTATATTTTATTATATTATCAGTGATCATCTATATATCTATATGATTGTATACATTTAAAGATGCATTATGTACCTTTTTCTGCTGGATGGTCTCCCACCTGCTCGTCTCCATGGAGATGTTATTGCTTTGCCTTTAATGTTCTGTAGTATGGCTTTAGACCTGTTTCTGTTAAGACAAGCAGGTGTCACCGACAGACCAAGTTACAAGTCAGATCTGTGGAGAGGTAGAGTATTTTCTTCACGTGGTGTGGAGCTGTCATGGTTGTATGTGTGGTGTATTTAAATCAGTTTTGTATGCCAAAGATGACATGTTTGTGAAGTGTCTTGCTCAAAGACACAACACTATGCATTGTCACAGAGCAGCAATTCAACCACCAACCTCTCTATTTGTAGTTCTTCCCTACTGATACTTTGCAGCTGATGTCATCAACATTCCCTGAAGGGTGACGCTAACTAGAGGCACTGCTCTGTCTGAAGCTCTGTCACTCAAGTGAAGTAATGTGGCATGGAGCTGCCTTGGTTGTATGTTTTGCTTTAAAATCCATTTTGTATGTCACACATTCAAAGATAACATGTTGGTGAAGTGTCTTGCTCAAAACTACAACACTATGCACTGTCACAGAGCATCTATTCAACCACCAACCTCTATTCGTAGTTCTTCCCTGTAAGCTACTACCATGAACACTGGGAGAACGCTCTCAAACTCCAGTGTATGAAAAATGATCCTTATAAAATATTTGTGTCATTTACAACAGGAAGCCCAAGACAAAAGACAGTGTTATAACATAAAAAACCAGCATCTTAGCGATAACACAACAGCACTGTACATTCTAGTGGCTCCCAGGGGCCCAGAGGTGTGAGGCTTTTACTCACTTTAGCTTTGACACTTCAGATAAGAGTCCCAGCCGTGCACACAGCAACGCGACCAGAGCCAGGGCATCTGATTTATTCGCTGTCAAACTCTGCATGGACGGTTTATCCAGGTCTCTGCTGTTATCAGGCTGTCCACTGCTAAACGTGTGACCTTTACTGCACCACATACATGTAAAAGGGAATATTTCCTGTATGTTGTGCTGTGTGTACGTTGGGTTTATGAAATACTGAGGTCCGTCATGTACTGGTTTTGTCCTGGTTTAGTTCTGGTTTAGACCTGGTTCATTCTTAGTTCAGTCAAATTTCAAACCTGGTTTAGATAGTTTAGAAATATTGCTGAAGAAACGATAATATTAAAACTAATTAATGGAAATTACACCAAATCCCTAAAGCAGAATTATCCCCCAAAATTATTCTAAATGTAAAAACACTTTAGGATTTAGTATGTATCTGTAATTAGTCATAAAAGTTATTTATTCTACCCTCTACTGCTCAAATCTTATCATAGTACAGAAAATTAGCAAAAAAATTCCCCTCTGGTACAAAGAAAAAGTCCTCACGATAAATAATGAACAATAACTCTCTATAGTAATTATCGTAACAGGCCTAGATTTAGACTAATTTGGCCTTGTTTAGACCTGGTTGAGTCCTGAAATGGATTTGCTACAATACATTATTAACAGTATGATTTGGATATATAGATGGGTCTTGGTTCAGTCTTGTCTAGCTGGTTTACTTTGTTTTCAGGCCTTGGTATTGCTTTATTTAGCCTGGTTCAGTCCTGGTTCAGTCCTGGTATATTCCCTTTTAGACTTGTAGTCCTAGATTAGACCTGGTTGTGTCCTGGTTTAGAAATGCATGTGTTCCTTCTTCAGCCCTGGTTAAGATCTGGTTTATTTCTTCTTGTAAAATCTGGTCTTGCTGTGGTCCTGGTTTAGACCAAGTGTATGCTTTGTTTATTTTCAGTTAAGTGCTTATTTGGAGTTGGTAATCAAAGAAATAGATACCAATACTAATACATATCCTAATCAATACTAAAACTATACTTAAAACTAGATTCTTATTTGAACAAGTATTGAGACTGAAAAAAAGTCTCATACGTGGGATAGAATTGATTGCTTCCAGTCCTGATCTCGTATGAATGAATGCCTTTATTTGTAAATTTCTTCACATATACAAGACATACAAAAGAATCGAAATTGGACCTGTCACACGATCCTTACATTACAATATACAAAACAATATGACATGGGGAAGACTACGTGGACCGGACCGGAAGACGGGTAGCAGATAGGAATAAACACTGCAGCGTAACATGAGGATATAGAGGGAGGAGAAAAAAAAAAAGAGAACCATGGAAGGTGGACTATAATTTTTTCTGGTGTTGGGTCGACAGTCTGCTTGTGACTTTAGATGTTATTACTTTGCCAAGAATGTTTCACAATATGAAATTAAACCAGGCCAACTTACAAGTCAGTTCTTTGCAAAGGTGATCTCATGTTTTACAAGATGTTTTTGACCAATAGAAACATCATTGAAAATAATGTACAATAGTCTATAAAGCTACATCATCTCCATGGAAACATACCACGCCCATTCATGTTTGAGCCCTAATTCTATTGTATTATAGATGGATAGATATCTTTATTGCAGACTCGTGTTTTTTATTATCATTGTGGTATAAAAATCTAGCTTTTTTCTTTTTTGAAAATTTAAGTTTGAAATTCTAGTTCTGAAATCACAATAGTCCTGGTTTTGTCCTCCTTCATCCCTGGTTTAGTCCTGCTTATACATTCAGTAATTTTTCAGTAAACAGGTGCATATACGGCCATGTTGTGTTTTCATATGAAAGACTAGCAGCCTGTGTCTGTGGACCCTCTGCAGTGACCCAATGGGGCTTAAGTCTTGAAATGTGCTCTGACAGGCATGGAGAAAAATGATAGATCTGAGATTATGCTAGAAGATGGAATAGAGAATGAAAAGGGGAGAGTGGTGCGATCCAGGGCCTGTCACTGCTAACCTTTTCTGCAGCTTTGTTCAGGCCTGGTCACTGTGTTCATCCAAATGGTCCCTCTGGATTTGACGGCACAAAGCTTTCACGTACGGGAGTGAAATACAGACTCTCACATTCAAAACGCCATACATAATAAACAGGAAAAGAGGTTGTGGTGTCGTCTTGTGCTTTAAAGGGTCCATTTTACACTATTTTATGATCTATGTTATAATGTTGTTTCCTCATGTGTTCTATTAACACACAAATCCTGCATATTTAGGCTGAGTTCTTCTCTCAAACAGAAAACACTCCACCTTGTGATGTCGTGTGCTAATACAGGAAGTGTTTTTAAACTCCATACACTTCCAATAGAATCATTTGGATGATTTCAGTCCTGGATTTGCCAATCTCTAGGTTAACTACCACAGAGCATTTTGGAACAGAGCATTTTGATCTGTGGATATGTAGACAGACTAATAATAAAAAGGATTACTCAAACTCAAATGTGTGAATGAAACCAACTCCAGGTATGTTTTTGAGGCGGTAACAACATTATAACATGGCTTAAAGTTCACAAGAGTCAGTTTTGCAAAATATGGGACGTTTATACAACTTTTGTCCTGTAAATTTTGTTTCTCCCTCATTAAACGAACACTGTGCAACTTTTCTGGTGGAGCGTCCGGCACCTGTTTTGAGATGGGCGTGAGTGACAGGTGGATTAGCCAGTTAGAAACACTCATGATCCGTTTGAATCAAAGCAAATATGGCTATTTACAAGGGAAAAAGGATGAAGGGGAAAAATATCACAGGGGACTAAGAAACATTGCAGATTTCTACAGAATCAATGACCAAAGCACTAAAATCCAATGAATGACCAATGAGCTCCTTTGGTTCACAGCCAGTAAATAGTCCTATTATAATAATTGATTTACCTCCTCCTGAACCAATAGCCTGAAACCAATTCCCTATAACTGATCAATACCAGTATAGTATGAGTGCTTCTGTACTCTGCTTCTGTATTAAAATCACACCTGTTGAAAAGATGCCATAAAATCTATAATAATAATAATAATAATCTTTTGCAGTATCAACATTTGTCTCGGTAGTCAAAAAACACTTTAATCCTTTTATTTATTTCCCAGTCCACAGTTGGCCATAGAGAATCCCATTTCATTTCAGTTTGTCACTTCTCTATCACTCCTCCCCACGGCTGCTGCACACTCACTCTTTTGTTTTGTTTATTTTTAAAGCTCTTGTGAATAAATCTTTTTTAATTTAATCCCGTCCACAATAACAGGAGCCTGAGTCGTCCCTGCAGTTCTCCACAGCACGCACACACATACCTGCAGAGGAAAGGTGGACTGGGGAGGCGTACAGCACAACTTGTTGAATATAAATGGGCCATTGTTTTTCCTTCAAAACGTCGGTGTTTGGAGGAGCAGAGGTCAAAAGAGCGTCCCTGATAGACTGTCTGACGTCGCTGCATGCTGTGTGGGAGAAGAACACATACAGCAGGTTTATTTTTCCAGCCTGGAAAATAATATAAAATAACAACTTTGAATGTGCTAAATGTTGATGCTAAATGCGTTAGAAAAGTTGAAGGAGGTTGAAGAAATTCTTTCACCTATCATAATGTATCATAAAGTCGAATATCTATGTTGGTTTATTGGAAGTGTTGCCTTAGTGGAGAAAAATGGGCGACAGGTCTTTAGGATTAGTTTATTTTAAAAAGGCATTCAAAAGACTCTTTCTGTATCTTTTTCATATTTAAGTAGTCAGTGTTATAGTGTATTCAAGTAACAAGGCAATATTTATTTATTTATTTATTTGATTGGCACAGATCATGTTAATGGACAGACATGATACAACATGAATGTAAACTCATCGGATTATAGCCAAAGGGGAAATATCCATCCGTTGTCCCAAAGGCCTAAAACAATAAAATATCACACACTCCACTCATTTAGAACTTTCTGTGAAATATAAATGGGCAAGCCTTGTACGCTTATTATTCATTTTATTTTTTTCACTTTAAACACCAGAAATTGTTTATGCTCTATTAAAGAATAAGTGATTAGATGGCAAACGATTACATTTTATATAAGATCACAGTGTTCACTTTGTTAGCAGAATTTTGTGTTTCAAATAAGTTCAGTGCGTATCAAATATTAAGCTGTTTTTGGTTATGTACATGTTTACTTCAATTGCAGATACGATTGTAGTCGTTTTGCCTAAATCTTGCTAGAGGACATTTCTTATCTTTTACATTAGTGAATTGGAAATGTTCTTGATTCTTTTCCAATACCTTATAGTGGGTATTGTATTGCAGTACTGCTTGAGGTCTTGAGGAGAGTACGCATCTAATACATCTTATCTTCCTAATACCCAGATTTTTGCTGCAAATGTTGACAATTAACGTAATGAGTTGCAAAAGGCTCCTCCAGCTGTTTTTATAATAAACTTTTCCCACAACTTCTTTGAAACATGTTGCTGCCATAGAATTCATCCTTCATATTAATGGTTGTGTTCAGATGGTGACACTTTTTGAAATCCAAGGTCAGTATCATCATTTTGAAAATGACTTTTAGATGGCAGCCAAAACATCTCAAAAACAGTTTCCAGATGACAAGCTCTGAAACCTTTCCTACCAAACTAGTCCAAATTTAAATTACGTAAAATTGACTCTGGTGAGCTTTAAGCCATGTTATAATGTTGTTACCTTCTCAAAAACACCTCATGATGTCACAAAGAGGTAGATTTCAAGTTAACGGCTACCTTTTACATTTTGTTTAGTACAGCCTGGCAATTCCAGGGCTAAAATTACCCAAATGATTCTAGTGAAGGTGCATGGAGTATAAAATCACAGTGGAGCACTTCCTTTAAATATACAGGGTTTGTGTGTTAAACATGTGTGAATGAAACAAAACACAACTCCAGGTCTGTTTGTGATGAGGAAACAACATTAAAACATAGATCAGAAAACTGCGTAATATTGGGTCCTTTAAAAACTGACACAAAGGCAAGCTTCAGATTCTCTTCTAACATGTGGTATTGAACTATAACAATGCAGATGTTGTGTTCAACCACGACGACATGCTTTTATCTACAAAGTTGTATTGTCTGGAACAGAGCCCTGTCTCCAGATGTGCATGAGTGACAGGCAGATTAACCCGTCAGAGAAACATATGGTCCATTCATGTAATGACAAACAAACAGCGTGCGTCTCGCGAATGAAACTTCAGCACATTGTGTCTGGTTTATGAAGTTGTGGTGTACAGTTTTGTCCCATGTTTTTGTATATTTATGGAGATTTGTCACGTGGGAGCATGGGTGATGTAGGCTTGTGGGTTGAGCATTGGACAGAATCTTACAGCTGGTTGGAATAGGGCCTGAAAGAGATCGCTAAATTACTCAAACATGCATGATTGACATCTAAAACCTCTTCTGGCCTGTTTTTGATGAAGGAACAATGTTATAATAACACGGTAGAAAGCTGCAAAAAAGTAGATTTTGCATAATACCTCTGTAAAGAGTGAGAAGCGGTGCAGATTTTTACAGAATGAGTGAAACACTAGCTAACTAAAACTCTGAAAATTTGTTGTAAAATAAATTAATATTAAAGATATTCGAGATATGTCTTTTTAGACTTAAAGGTGCGCTGTGTAAGTTTTCTGGTGGAGAGTCCGCCATTTGCTTCATCAAGATGTTCCACAATATGGCATTATTAAACTTACCTAGCTCCATAAAGATGAATATGTGACACCACCGGACCAAGTTACAGGTCAGAAATAGAAAGGAAAGAAAAGTTACACATTACACCTTTAAGCAAACTTTATTGAACTGCAAGAGAAATGATTTGCGCCATAAATGAGCAGTTGTGATTGAATAATTAAAAACAGGACAGTAGTTTGATTTGCTGTGCCTCTGCTCATAGACGCAACAGAAAAGTATGCAAGACTCGTTTGCCAGGCTAGTTTAGACCCTGTTTATGGTGAGTATATTGTTAAAGGTGCACTGTGTAACCTTTCTGGTGGAGCGTCCGTCACCTGCTTGTTTCTATGGATGTTATTTCTCTGCCTGGAATGTTCCACAGTATGACATTAAACAGCTCTTCTTTACATTAATCAATTACAGGTGGTTTTATAGCTCAAAAATACCTAGAAAAACAGGCATTCTGACTGTGAGCGGGGTTGCCTTTCCATAGATCTGACCTATAACTTGGTCTGGTTTGATCTGATGATGCATGATGATAGAAAGCTTTAATGCCATACTGTGAAACATTCCAGACAAACCAATAACAACTCTAGGAAGAAAAGGCATTTGACGGACCCTCCACCAGAAAAGTTATACAGTGCACCTTTAAATGTTCAGACGTGTACACATTTTATCATTTCCTAGTTACGCAGTAACTTAGAAGTTTGAGAGTCCCTTACACATTTCAGAGCATTGTTTACTTTAATTACGGATATGAATTGAGCTGCAGTGCTGTAGAGCTCCCAGGCACTTCTTATCAGTTACATTGGGGAAGAGGGAAAATCCACTGGACCTGATTCAACAGTTTTAATGCAGAATCCTACCTGCTGCTAGCAAATGCAAACACCCTCAGCGCCAGGTACATTTGCTTGGCTGAGTTTCTGTTTGCTCAAACTAATAACTCTCGAGTCTGAAATGTAATGGAGTAATGATTTATTGATGATTAATTGCGACAAGCCACTTTTAATTACTTACATGAGGTAATTGAGTTGGCTGGTTGTCATGGTGCTAGAGCTGGAACATGGTGGATTTTGAATTACTTTCACAGTGTAATTATTATTACATATTGGTTTTGTTTTTTTTACTTTGTCCACCACCTGCTACTGAATTGCAAAGTTATACAGTATGGCATTAAACATATCTTGCATTCACAAATCAAATATTGTTTTACTTTAGTTTGTTTTAATACATTTATATACATTAAAAAGCATACATTCTTACCATGAGTGGGCTTGCCTCTCCACAGAGCAGTCTTTCAAACTGCAGAAGCTCTTTAGACTTAGTCTTAGACCAACTTTATTGATCCACAAGGGAAATTATTTGGACACAGTAGCTCACAGCATATTATAATAACAATGATAAACATATGAATGGTATAATAAATTCTAAATAAGTAGCAGAAATAACAAAAAGCTGATGTCAAATAAGGCATAATTATATAAATGTATATGTACAAGTAAAAATTAAATATAGAAATGTAGTACAGCTATTACTTTTTCATTCTTATCTTAAGCTCTATTTAAGAAAGAAAACCACCTTAAATCACATTTGTACAGATATGTATTTATAATTGCACACTAACCCTGCTTACAAGTAAGAAAGTCACAAGTAAAAAATATTGTTTCACAATAATAATTTTCCAATTTTGCAAATTTTCAAAATCTCAATGATTAAAAACCTGAATTAATCAAATTAATTGTTGGAGAGATGGCTATGACGGCTAAAAATTCTGGACTTATTCATAACAAACACAAAAGAAAATATGAAAGTGGAAAATCTAAAATATAAATCAAATATATAAATATGAATATATAAATAAAACAGATCAATAATTAGTGCCTTATTATTATTACTTTACTTGGTACATTAAAGGTGCATTGTGTAACTTTTCTGGTGGAGGTGGACCCTTTTCTCCGTGGAGATGTTATTGCTATTCAATTTCAGATGTTTTTATAGCTCAAAAATACATTCTGACTGAGCTTGATCGCCTCTCCACAGATCTGACCTGTAATTTGGTCTGGTTTGGTCTCCCTGAAAATAGAAAGGTTTAATACCATACTGTGAAACATTCCAGACAAAGCAATAACATCTCCATGAAGAAAAGCATTTGACAAACCCTCCACCAGAAAAGTTACACACTGCACCTTTAAACCAGGTCTAACTGTGTATTTTTTAAGAGCTGATAACAAAATTGTGTCCATCTTTGGGCATAGGAATAAATATCTATCTTACCCTAAATTCTACAGTTTTATAAAATGCCCAATAAAATCAAGCACCTCTTTAGTGTCCAGTGTTCCTTATTTCCTGGTAAATGGTTCCAGCATCACAGGACAGCCGGAGCAGCGCCGTGTGACCCCTCTGTCAGGTTAGGGCTCACCTCAATCCCGTCGCCACGGCAACCCACACACAGGGACAAGATGGTGGTCAGCCGAGGAGACACAAGTCAATAACTGCTTTAAAATCTCTTCTTTCGACCTTAAGAGCTTTGTTGTGCCGGCAGCAAAAGACACGCAATCCACACACACGTACACACACAGAGCCCATTTAGCCTTTGATATAGTGACATTGAACAGTGTACTGAAAATGGAAGAAAAATCCACTCACTTTTTATAGGATAATCTTGATTTATTTATTTTTTTACACAAGCTGTTACTATGGATGGGGCAATAAAGAATAATACTGCTTATCATGATAAAAAAGAGAAAAAAAAAAACTATAAATATTTGTAGCAGTGTTGTCACTATATTAAAATGTCAAACTCTTATTTTGATACTGAGGAACAGACTTGATTCTTGATTCTGATACCACGATGATAATAAAATAAAATAAAAAAATCTTTAAGTAGAGTTTCAAAATTAAAGCATAGTACTTTCTTTTATATTACCATGTGTTCTTATATACAGTGTGTACTTGTCTGTGTACTCCCTCAGAGCAGTACACACTGTACTTGTTCTGATACAGCAGTAGTATCTGATTTTCAGTACTTTTCATAACCCTAGTTTGTAGTACAGTTTTAATTGCGATAATCTCCAACAAAAATTGCCAATATATCACCAGATGGTGTAGAAAAAGTGTATGTGTCAGCATTTTTTGTTATTATTGTGATATTGTGTTTATTGCAGTTATTTTGACTAAACTAAATTTCATTGTTGTCCCATGCCTCACTGTGACATGAATGATGGCAGTTGTAGAAGCAATATGTAGCCTGTACACACACATTCGTCATTGTCGCTCATGTTTTTAGGGCATTTGAGTGGTCTAGACCTGAAGGTAAGACCGGATCAACCAGGACCAGGATCACAGAGAACTGCATGGGGCAAAACCAATATATTTAGAGACAGCAATGTGGAAAGAAAATGAAAATAAATCTGAAGCTGTAATTCCATCCAGTTCGGTCTCCTTATTCATTGCAGCAAGTCAAAGGGCTTTCTCTAGATTAAAAGCACCGTCTTCCACCATTTTAGACGTGCTTTTCAGAATGTGATCAGGTCTTAATCCCAGTTGGCGGACAAGAGAGCGTTTTTCCCATTGAACACATTGTACTTTTATATGAAACATTCACATGTTAATTCACAAATGTTGATCCTGATCATTTGTCTTAGACTAGACCCAAGAACTCGCCATAACATAAAAGAAACCTGCATTCTAACAATATTAATTTTAGCTTTTCCCAAATGTAGTTAATATTTGAGTTAGCCCAACAGAAAATGCTGTTTCAAGTTTTAAAGGTACTCTATGGAACTTTTCTTGTTTTCGTGGGATATGCCACCTGTTGGTCTTATTAGAGGACCCATCACCTTAAAAGTGACACAAAAGTGAACCCTTAAATTCAAGACATTACAATCACCTGTGGTAAGTTCATTTTGGGCTAGATTGTCAGAGTCGCTACCAATCGTAAAACATTACACTGACAACAGAAAGGTTAGTCTCATATACATTATGCTTATCTGACTGACACTTAATTGACATATAATATTGAAAAGACTGCGAAAACTTTATTTTTTAGATCCAAACCTGCAAAGCAATACCACAACTCAGTGTTGTGATTTTGTTTTTTCATTTTATTTGATCTCCTTGCATAGTGAGCATATGGTAACACCTACTATACAATCAGTCAAAAACAATATAAAAACGCCACAATCTTTAACACACAAACCCAGTATTACTGAACAGTCTGTCTTAATACACAATTATTATTTTTACCTTCTCAGAGTCAAGAAGGGTCAAGAGTAGCTCACGTCACCGCCGATGATCTGATCTGTTCTTATTTTTCCATCTTTCTTTGTCATGGCCATTTTCTTTTATACTTTTCTTCATCCCTCCTCCTCCTCTTCTACCTCCTCCATGTTTTATATTTGTTCTCTGATGGTTTTCTCCATGGGGGGTCAGTTACATCCCCTTTGAAAACACAGCATGACTTAAGTGTCTGTCATTTTTCTCCCTAACTGCATCATTTGTATTTATTAGCCTCCCTCTGCACTGACGCCTGCCTTAACTAAAACCAACATGAGGGCTTTTTAAAAGGGGATCGGCCCTCTCCCCTTAACCCTATTAACCCTTAAGTGGACCCAAATGATGACAAATAGACAAGATGGTGATTGGGAACTCAATCTGGTGGCAGGTTTGGTAATCTATACTGACCAATGGATAGAAGATACTCTGGGAATGTCTGTCTATGGGAGGTGGGGGTGGAAGGAAGCAGAGAGCAATTAGAAAAACAATGTATGACGGAAAGCTTTGTGAAGAAGTGAGATTTGCCTTTTGGATTTTAAAGTGTTTCTCAGTTACGTTTCTAACTTGTATTGTGTATATAAGGTGGATCAATAATCTATTTTTTTGTTTCTAGTTCTTACCTAAAAAGGTTTTGTGTGGTCATCTTTCAGAGTCTTCAAGGATCCAAGCTTATGTAGCAAAAATGTATTTTTTCATGCATTTAGGAAACAGATTTGACCTATATTTATATATTGTTTTACTTTTTATTACAATAGCAAAGGAGAAGTTAAATTCTGTCAACTGGACAAAAGTTTTTGTTTATTTCAATGATCAATCACTCCTCACTGGTAAGCTGCTTAAGTCAGAACTGCCCTGGTTGCTATCCTTCAGGTTAAAGATTAGTATGCTTATGTCTGCTATATTGTTGTAATGTTTAATACCTGCGGATCATTATTTTATATTTTATAATAATAAAAGACATAAGTTTAGAAAACATAGTACAGAGCAGTGGGTTTGCCGCTTTGAATTTGAATGAATTTTCTGAGCAATGTTGTGAATGCAGGAGAATAAATATTACTTAAACAAGAATGAAACACAGTGCATACAACTGTAAGTGGTTAAATGAGAAGGGGAAAGCCATTATGTATGTTTAAAAGCTCATTATAGTCATGATATGTTTCCTTTAATGAAAAATTGCTACTAGTATACAAACTGAGCTACTGCCTCTTCTTTTACTTTATTCTAGTATTTATAAATGTTCTTAGATACTGTACCATATTTCCAGTGGCGTAGCGTAGTTACGCAAGGCCCCGGTGCAAGTCTGACGATGCCCCCCCTCTTGTTTCTATGGAAATTTCATCGCTCTGCTTGAAATGTTCCACAGTATGACATTAAACCGCTCTACCTTACATTTATTCAATTATAGCTGGTTTTATTGCTCAAAAACAGGCATTCTGACTGTGAGCGGGGTTGCCTCTCCACAGATGTGATCAGTAACTGGTTGGGTCTCCAATGATAGATGATAGAAAGGTTTAATGCCATACTGTGAGACATTCCAGACAAAGCAGTAACATCTCCATGGAGAAAAGCATTTGACAGACCCTCCACCAGAAACGTTACACTTGTTCCATTTTCTAATTCATAAATATGCTCAAATACTGTGGCATATTTCTCAAGCTTATATCAAATAGAGTCCTACGGCTGTAATGTAAATTCCATTATGTTGCTCGGGACTGATTTGCTTAGACCCATGTCCACCAGTGTCCATGTTAGCAGTATGTCTTGTGTCTCTGATAATGCATGTAAAACACTGACAAATGCACACGTATGGTTCCATAACTCCTGCACTTTGTTCTACCGTGGCAGCGCTGTATCTTTAACACAGATCTATGGACACCATTTTAGAGCAGGCCTTTATGTCATTATACAAGATGGACGTCATGGTCAATACTCTCTGCTGTGAAAAATGAATGTCAATACTTTAGCATAGCGTACTGGATAAACATGTATGGAGAACCTAATGCTGAAACATGAGGCTAGGGCTGTGGCTAACTAAGTAATACATAATAATTATAATTTACCGCAACTGAATAATTGCTTTCAGTAGAATAGATGTGTTTTTGTTCGTATAGAGTTACTTAAAGGTGCTGTACTAGAAGTTTACTGTCTTCAAAACGAGAAAAACAAGAAAAAATCAGTTTGTAGTGGTCTAAGGCTATTCCTCACTTACCTTATGCATTCTGAGCATCCTAATTATTTACCATGATGAGTTCGTAAGGACTTTAAACCCCTTAATAAACCCATCAGAACACAAACAAATGGCTGGACTCTGTGAAGCTGAGGCTCTGGAGTTTTGGCCTGTGTCTGATCTAATCTCATTTTAAGTGGGAACAAGCTCTACACAGAGGAACAGCAGATTTCAAATTGCGTCTGAATTATTTGGGGGTAAATACAAGTAGGTGTAGCTGATGTCCCTGGGGAAGAAATGCAGATTGAGCATTTCTTGCGTGCTGACAATTCCAACACCAAAGCTGAAGCTGAAGCAGATCTCACTAAACATGAGATTAAAGGACTTGTAATTAACCAAAAAAGTCCAGGCGGAATTCATATAAAAGTTCTATTTTTTTATTTGTGCTTCCAGAGCACAAGCTGGTCCAGATCCTTCTCAGAATGGTTGATTTGACTGAAAATAAGTGGGTCACAGATTTCCATTAATGTTTTACACGTCCATGAGATTGAGAGTTCCTTTTTATCAGAAGCTGGACAAACAGAAATTAATTAAGACAAAGTTCAAACAATTTAACCTCGGAAGATTTACCTACCTATATCCGACAATATAATGCTTTCTAACTGGATGCAAGCAGTACACATGCACATACATCATATTGGGGCAAAACATTTTTCACAGATACATTGAGGAAAAAAAAAATGGATAAAGGGCCTTAAAAAGAAACGCTGCGAAATAACTGCAAGCAAAATACAATATCTTATTCTGAAAAAACAACATTATTTTACATTATTGTTATTTAGATCCAACTGATTGCTTGAAACGATATTAAAGTATGATATAGAGACCTTTGCAATTTCATTTGAGGCCAGGATGCAATCTGTATTCTTTATTACTTATTAAACAGGGACTGACCCACCCCTCCTCTTCTCATTTCAAATCTTCACAAAGGACAACAGAAAATCACAGTAAGCTGTTTTACTGTGTTTACACCTGTCTGGCCTGCGCTCTGCTGTTTCTGCTTGAGTAGTTAGTCTCTCTGTGTCTTTGGCTCATCAGCTGCTGTACAATGATGTATGTCTCCCCATTAGTGGAGAGGACCAGTGTGGGGTCTTCTATGATAGTTTGTGAAGGGGGTGGGATGAATGGGCTGTTTTGATAGAGACCTTTAGCTCTGCACTGATGGCACAGGCTGACAGAGTAAGATTTACTGTCAATGGTGCAACACACACACACGTGCGCACACACGCACACACGCACACACACACACACACACATACACACAGATGTTGGGTTTTCATCCTTTTTAGGGACATTGCATTGACTTGAATTCAATCCCTGCAGGGCCTATATTGGGCCATTTTCTGATCTCTTTTCTAATGTTGTTTCCTCATCACAAACATAGCTGGAGTTGTGTTTTGTTTCATTAACACATGTTTAACACACAAATTCTGTATATTTAGGCTGAGCTCTTCTCTCAAACAGTAAACACTCTGTTGCACCTTGTGATGTCATGTGGTAATACCGGAAATGGTCCAACTCCGTACACCTTCACTGGAATCATTTGGATGATTTTAGCCCTGGAATTGTCCAAATCTACTGAACTAAAAGTAATAAGGTCATTTTGGTCCCCGCCCACAAATACAGCAAATAATATCCTACTGTCTCCACCTACATGCCTCTGTTTGTTCAAATCTACTTTTATTAAATACACCTAGCATCTTTTATTGAAAATAAGAGTACGCAATATATTGGACGTAATAACTTAAAATAATAATAGTAAATCTAAACCATGATCAAATAAAAATAAGGGCATGCGTTAAAATAAAGTAAATAAAAAAAAATTATAATGATATACAGTCATCATGTATCATTATAATTCTGTATTTTCACTCCCATTTGCAACATACATTCACATACATATAAAAACTCCTACATGTCTTATTCGTTGACATTGCTCTAGTATCTTTAAAGGGAGGTGTACAAATCAACTTTTTGGAGCTTTCCACCATGTTATAACATTGTTCTCTCAAAAACATGCTTGAAGAGGTTTTAGATGTCATCCATGCATGTTTGAGTAATGTAGTGATCTCTCTCAGGCCCTGTTTGAACTCCTTTCGGTTAGCTGTAAGATTCTGTCCAGTGCTCCGCCCACAAGCCTACGTTACCCACGCTCCCACACAGCAATTCTCCATAAACATACAAAAACATACAAAACCACACACTACAACTTCACAGACCTGATGCGATATGCAGCAGTAGCAGAATGCATGCCAATTGTAATATGATAGCGCTCTGAAGGGGGAGTGACTTAGCAAGGAGACCAGCGGGAGTGTTGAATATAGCATTTTCAAAACAACAAAAGCTAACAGGGTGATCTAAATATGTTAAATACACCCAGAATCTCTTGAGAAGGAAATACAGAAAATAAAAACGTACATGGGGGGCTGGGTGGTGAGAGGGAGAGATTGAGGTGAGATTTTTATAGCCCTCTTCTAACCTGTGGCACTGGCTTGATTTGTGTCCCCGTGTTGACATTTATAACTACAGCTTCATCATATTTGGGGGTGAATGCTGAGTGATATGCACACCCCTCTGCATACAGCTCTGATTAATGTTCGGCGGTCTGTTTGTGAGGACTCAAAGTGACATATCGAGAAAAGCGAATGAAAAAATGTGAAATCGCTTCTCCATTTTTTACTTTAGTGTGTATCATTCAAAAATAGTTATGCTGTGGGAATGGTTTATGATAGTTCTGTTTACAAAATGCAGCACTACTCGGGTTACGTGGGAACTGGAGGATTCACGGTTATACTTAACTGTTTTTGTCACTGTTAGGATCTGAAACATACCTGGAGTTGTGTTTTGTTTCATTCACACATGTTTAACACACAAACCCTTTATGTTTCACCTTGTGATGTATACAGGAATGCTCCACTATGTTTTTAAACTCCACACACCTTCACTAGAATCATTAAGATAATTTCAGCCCTGGAATTACCTAGGGATGCACCGATACCGATACTGGCATCGTATATCAGCGCTGATACTGAAAAATTTGGTGGATCGTGAATCGGTTCCATGATATCGGTTCAGTCGATATCCTGGTTGGGCCTTTATTTGGATGTCATAATGATTTTGACTTTAGAATGTCTCATAATGTTTGAACTTTTATTCATACAAAACTGTTCAGTAGTGATTTGAAGGATACGTAACACTATTGGATCTCATGTGTAAAAAGTTAACTGTGTTATAAGGGAATAAGTGTCATTTTCCGTCCCTACGCTGGTATCGGTTAATATCGGGTGCCAGCAGATACTTAAAGTCAAAGTATCTATATCAGTATCGGAACTGAAAAAGTTAGATCGGTGCATCCCTAGAATTAAAGGTAAAATGTAGCTGTTAACTTGAAAACTACCACTTCATGACATCATAACATGGAACAGAGCAGCATACGGTATCTCCAGTTTTCCTTTTCTCCGCCTCTTCTTTTCTGTAGCGCCCCCAATTACTCGGCAGCATTACATCCTTTACATAAACCAGCAGAAGTGTGCAGAGACAGTGCTGTGGTGAGCGCCCTGTAGTGGCTCTAAAGCAGCTTTGAGTCTGGCAGCAGGAACTTAATGTTAATCTTAATGATAGATGATGGAGGATGCAGAGCGCTACCTCGGAGTGTGTGTGACAGAGTTATTGTCCTGATGATTAACTGGGCCTCTGCTCGGTCCCTGCAGCAGAGGAGAGAGGAGAGCTGGAGAATACAGGGGCTCTGTTAGGGCTGTACATGTGTGGGTTTATAAGATATGAAGTTTAAATCGTATTATCATGTTAAAGGAGGTAAACAGGAGAGTGCTGGATGTTTTTTTAGAATTCATTTATTGTGTTTTTTGTTTTGGTTTTTGTTTTAAGTTTTTATTTTGTTGTATTTATTTATTTTTGGGGTTAATTAAGAAATGCTTTTATAATGTTAAAGGTAAACTAGACTCACTCTCTCTCTCTCTCTCTCTCTCTCTCTCTCTCTCTCTCTCTCTCTCTCTCTCTCTTGTCTCTTCTCTTCAAACCCTCTCGCTGTCCCTTCCTTTCTCTTTTCTGCTCCCCCTCTGTGTCTTCACTGCCTTCTCTCTCTCCCCTCCTTCTCTCTCTCTTTACCCCATCTTCTCTCTCTCTCTCTCTCTGTCAACCCCTTTCCTCTATTTCTACTCTGTCTTTGTCTCAGTCTCTCTCTCTCTTATCCCCCCCTCTCAACCCCTCTCATCTCCTCTCTCTCTCTCTCTCTCTCATCCCCTCTTTCTCTCTCTCTCTCTCTCTCTTTCACTCTCTTCCTCTTTACCCCCCTCTCTCTCTTCTCTTCTCTTCTCTTCTATCTATCTGTCTATCTATCAATCTATCTATCTCTGTCAACCACTTTCCTCTTTTTCTACTCTGGCTCTTTTTTGTCTCAATCTCTCTCTCTTATCCCCTCTTTCTCTCTCTCTCTCTTTCACTCTCTTCCTCTTTACCCCCCTCTCTCTCTTCTCTTCTCTTCTCTTCTCTTCTCTTCTCTTCTCTTCTCTTCTCTTCTCTTCTATCTATCTGTCTATCTATCTGTCTATCTATCTATCAATCTATCTATCTCTGTCAACCACTTTCCTCTTTTTCTACTCTGGCTCTTTTTTGTCTCAATCTCTCTCTCTTATCCCCTCTCTCTCTCTTTCTTTTTCTCATCCCCTCTTTCTCTCTCCCACTCCTCCTCTCTCTCTCTCTTTCTCTCTCCCTCCTTCCTCCCCCTCTCCTCTCATTCTTAGAGGCCATTATGGTGATAAACACTGTGGTTTGTATCAGCAGGATGCACCTGGCATTAACATGAATGCTTAAGAAAGTAATTAGTGGGTGTATGTGCCCGGCTCCCCCTGCAGGTGCCCACAGGCGCTGTAATGAACGCACATAGAAATCCATAGAAAAAGGACAGTAGCGATTTGTGCCCGCTCTGCTGTCATCGCTCAATACCACGACGCAGAGGAATGGTCTTGTCATGGCTTCCAGCGAATGACTGAATCCAGCTCACACAAAAATCAGTGTGTGTCAAGGAAAAGTCCAATGATTTGTACTGAAGTTAAGCCGAAGACACTGCAGGCAAATCTCTTTTTTATGTTTTTTATTTTTTGGTCAGTTTGGTCTCTTAAAGGTGCATTGTGTAACTTTTCTGGTGGAGGGTCCGTCAAATGCTTTATTCCTTTGTAATGTTGTTTCCTCATCACAAACTGTACCTGGAGTTTTGTTTTGTTTATTCACACGTTTAACACAGAAATCCTGCATATTTAGGCTGAGTTCTTCTCTCAAACAGAAAACACTCTGTTCCACCTTGTGATGTCATGTGATAATACAGGAAGGGCTCCACTGTGTTTTTAAACTCCATACACCTTCACTAGAATCATTTGGATAACTTCAGCTCTGGAATTGCCAATCTCTACTAAACAAAACGTAAAATGTAGCTGTTTTGGAGGTGTAGACAGACTAATAATATCGGGTTACTTAAGCTTGTGTGCGGAAACAAAATACAATATACAATAAAAGCGCACAAGAGTCAGGTTGGCATAATATAGGACAAGAATTTAACAAGAATTTTGTGCTTCTATCGTTAACTTGGATCCTGTGGTTCATTAGATGTTCGCTAACGATTTACTGCAACAGCCCATTAAGAATAAATAAATAACTTAAAACAGAAGGACTTGTGTTTAATTATTCACCTGCTGCTAATAGTACCACTCATTTAAAAACAAATTGTCACTGACCCTCTCTCGCAAGGACTATAGATTTCCTGGTCTCACTAATTTGACCATGCGTCTGTCTGTACACATGCGTACACCCACAATGCACCCGCTTCCTGCTGCATTGCACTCTGGGTAATGACCCGTGCAGCCAATCCCTCTGCTTTGTATCCAACAGGGGGTAATTTTTCACTCCAGGGGGCAAATCAAACATCTGATTCAGGCTAAGGGGGGCCCGAGCTCCTGCCCCAATGCTCCTTTGAGATCTGCAGATTTGCTGACGGTTACAATCCCTTTCATGCACACACACGTACACACACACGTACACACACGCGCACACACACACGTATACAGGGGCAGATGGAGTGTCCTGGGCACTGGTGTGAACAAAACGATGACACTGCCATTAGCATAATAGCCATAGCATGTGGATCTGTCGTCATTATAGATCTTTATGGAGTGTGTGAGGAGACAGACAAAAGCAGTTAATATAGAGAATGGCCACAGTGCTGCTGCTGTGTCCCTGTGCTTTGATTGGCTCCGGCCCAGACTGTAGAATACATCTTATGGAAAAGTCACATTTAAAACTGCTACACTGCAAAAAGAGGGCTCTCTACATTCATTAAAACGCGTGAAACCAGCATGTGTCCTGTTAGGAGCAGGCCTGGGTTTGCATTATTTTGAGAGCTGTGCTTTAACAATGCCTAGTTTTGATAATGATACTTGAACATGTCTTTTTCAATGCCTGTTCATTTATTAAACAAAGTCCACAACTGTAAAAACAGTATTTTTATAAATTCCATGAAATACTATTTGAAGTTGAACTGTAGTTTTTCCCATATTTTTTTCTAATTTGAATCAAAATTATCTCCCATTGGTATGAGAATATAAATTGTACATTCTTGACGTCATGTGAAGTTGTCTTATCAAATGTAGAAGAAAAAAACATACAACATAAGACAATATTGCCCAAAAATATATAGACAAGCACAAAATATACAATTAAAATACACTTGGCCTACTAACTAAAAAACTACAGTTTTAATCAAAAAAATTACATTTGTCTTCATTTTATATCCAGTCACAGGACAGCCTTGACTAACTAAACTAACTTGGATACACATTCAGAATGACTCATTTTCAGGGTCGACAGTGGGGGTCAAAGGGGTCTGTTGTCCCGGATCCCACACTCTTAGGGACCCAGATTTGGATCCTCTGCCTAGTAATTAATATTCTAAATAGTATTTATGTGAGGCTTCTTGCCCCGGGCTGCAAATTTCTCTGGACGGGCCTGCTCATTTTTGTTCTTGCTCATTTTTTGCCATTGGTTAGTTTAGCATTAGCATCTCCAACACCTGCATCCAAACCTTTCCAAGATGGAAGAGCGGGACTGACCTCAAAGAAGGACGGAGCGCTCGGCTAGCCATGGATAGCCTATAACCAATCACATTAGCATTCACAGCCCAAACGTCCACTCTTCTTCCACAACACTAAAACGGCTCACAGGCCAGTACAAGGTGACAGCTATTCAGTATGTAAATTGTTGACACCAGCAGCACTCACAAAGACACTTAAAATCAATGAATGGATTAGCTGATACCAAGTAGAGAGATCAATATTGTGCTGCAGTCTTTTCTCTGAGCTCTTTGTGAAAAGCTTTCAGGAAGTGCAGCTAATTAACCTGAAGAATCCACTCACGCACGCTAGTAATTTTAACCTCATCACCGCTCCCATCCAATTGTGTGTAGGAAGGCGACTGCACGGTGCTAGTTTCAAAATTGTCCCACTCTGCAATTCAATCCTTTAGTTTAAATAGCTATTAGCAGAGTCTATTGTTTCTTGTGCTCGGAGATGCGTATTTACGTGGTCCGGCTGTAATAGAATTGTAAGGAATATGTGTTTAAAGGTTCTTCTATTACGCAAAATTGACTCCTGTGAGCTTTAAGACGTGTTATAATCTTGTTACCTCCTTGAAAACGTACCTGGAGTTGTGTTTTGTTTCATTCACACATGAGTTTGAGTAATCCTACATTATTAGTCTGTCTACATCTCCAAAATTCAAGATGCTCGATTCCTGGGCTGAAATGATCCCAATGATTCTAGTGAAGGTGAATGGAGTTTAAAAACACAGTGGAGCACACATAGAATGTTTTTTGTTTGAAAGTAGAATACAGAATGCAGGGTTGTGTGTTCAACATGTGTGAATGAAACAAAACACAGCTCCAGGTTTTTGATGAGAAAACAGCATTAGAACATAGATCATCTGTGTCCCAACATGTGTTTTAATCCAGGTTGCATTTTCAAGTTCTCTCTTTTGATTATAAATGTTCAGTCAGTCAGTTTTGTATATTTTGCTTCAAACATGTGAGCTTCGTCTTTGTAGATTTTTTTATTTCTTTATTTCCCACTGAAAGCTTTTACCAGGCTGCTACAGAAATCACCTACTGCGTGTTAAGTTGTTTGGGAGTGGGATCAAAACAGAAAAGCGTCCAGTTTGGACTTGAATAGCTCTCCTACAATAAACTTCGTAGTTATTCTCGCATTCATCTGCACCAAAGATTTCTAGTCCTTCAGTGTGGGTCCAGTCTCAGCTCTTACCCTCTTCTAACATATGTATCAATCATTCTTTTTTATGTTGCCTCTGTTTACTCTCTTTACCCCCTGCTTCTTGCTTTTTTCCAGGCATATTTGCTTATTTTAATACCTCTTTTTTTCTTCTTCTTTTCACCTCAACAGGCGGTTCGAGGCCTCCCCCATTTGTGCTGACCTACAACAGCAGATCCTCGCGTGCTACAGAGAAAACGCCGGCAAAACCTTGAATTGCTCTAACATCGCTACCCTCTACCTGCAATGTGTCGACAAAGCAAAGCTGGTGTGTATCTATCTACCCATAGGCGAAATTAGCCATTTTGTTTTGAGATCATTTGCACATAATTTATTTCTACAGTGATTTTCTTCTTCTGCTGTATTTGCCCTGATTTGATTTGCATATAGATGTTTCTGCATCTATGTGAGCTTAATGGATTCTTTGCATGTGAGCGTAAACTGTGTAAATTAGAAAGAAGAAAGCACTTAATCACTCTGGAACTTTCTTGTCACTTTTCACACACTTCTCATACTGCTGTTAATATAAGCCTGTTATAGTTCAATCTTACAAACATTATTTTCCTAATGTTGGTAAATGGGCTTTTCTTAAATTACACCAAAACTGTAGGAGTTTGGCCTTTGTGCAGTCTTGTACTTGATCTAGTTTCAATTCATTTTAGTTTTGTAGAGCTCAATATCATAAGAGCATTTGCCTCTCAGGGCAGGTAACGGAATAATAAAACTACACAAGCAAATGGTTAAAAGAAGCCTTGTTTTCAACCACTGTAATTGTCTTCCACATATTTGTCAGACTAGTGCAAAGATTCTTAAGTAACAATTTGGCCATCTTTATTTATTTTAAAGATGCTCTATGTAACTTTTCTGGTGGAGGGTCTGCTACCTGATTGTGATGTTATTTCTTTGCCTAGAATGTTCCAGACTATGGCATTTTACTTAAAAGGCCTGTTTTTAAAGCATTTTTTAGCCATAAAATAAAAAAAAAAAACAGTAAATGCAAGATGGATAACTTCTGTGCCAAACTATTGCTTTGCCTAGATGCTCTTGACAATGGCAGTAAATGCAGACAAACAGGCGACGCCACTAGACCAAGTTACAGGGCAGATCTGTGGAGAGGCAACCCCACTTACAGCAAGAATGAATGTTTTTAAAAGTTACAAAGCACCGTTAATTCTCTAAAGAACAATGTAAAATTTGCTTTATATATCCCCAATTCTTTACCCTCTTAAAGGACGAAAAGTCAAAGCGCTCACCTTCCCGGACCTCTCATAAGTAAGTGCAGTGAACACCTTAAGAATAGCCTTCCCTTCTGTAGGAATATGTTTTGGTAGCTCTGTGAATATTAGATCAGCTGTGTCCAGTGGAACAGCCATTCTCTTTGTAAATGTCCACATGAATTACAGTTATACTCTCCCATTACAGTCACAGACACTCTTATGTCCATTTACATGCACCAGGACCTCGCTGTAGACGGGACAATACAATTTCACTTGTCCAATGGCGCCTGAAAATTGCTACCTTTAAGTGTCCAGTTTAAAAATATGCTCCATTTCCATAATATTTTCCGATGCGTGTCTCTCTGTCTCTATTTTAATCTAATAAGGACCAGGAAGTAGCCACGTCCAATTGAATGCTTCTAAATGCACTTTTTTTTTTTTTTTTTTTTCGTCTTTGGTTTCTTTGCTTGTATGCTAATAATAATTCCACTTTTTTACATTAACTTGATTTTCCTATCTCTTACCTGGCAGTTTCCAACAGTCTCTGCCCCCATTTCCATGCATAGAGCTTTTCTATTAGATTTTAAAATGCATTTGTATTATTTACCGTTTATTTTTTTACATTTTAAATCAGAAATGTTTCCAGTCTATCCCTCCGTCTCTTGGGTATTGGATCAAAGTGGAAGATGCAGGCATATTCTTAGCTATACATCATGTAAATTACCAGATGTTTTATTCATTGTCGAAACACTAAGAGCGTGCATGCATTAAAAAGTGCTACCTGTAGCCTCTTCTTCTGCCCGAGCATAATAGCGTAAATTGTTTAGGAGCAAGTCGCTATGGTAATCTGCTTGTGTTTATGGCCCCCGGCAACAACAGAGCTCTTGTTCATCTGGGCTTATCTGTTTAAGACTTGCTTTTTAAAGTCATTAGCTGCAAAAGAAACTGTTTCCCATGATAAGGATTAAAAACATATTAGGCATTCTTGTGGTTTTAAAGGCGTGGTTCCTGATAGCATCTTGAAAAACAGAACTATTTCATTTTAAAGGTGCACTGTGTAACTTTTTTAGTGCTTTTTTTCCATGGCGATCTTATTGCTTTGTCTGGAATGTTTCACAGTATGGTTTTAAACCTTCCTAGCTTCGTGGAGACCAAATCAGATCAAGATGCAAGCAGATCTGTGGAGAGGCGACCCCGCTCACAGTCAGAATATCTGTTTTTCTTGGTATTTTTGAGCCATAAACCCACCTGTAACTTCAAAAATGTAAGGTAGAGCTGTTTAATGTCATACTGTGGAACATTCCAGGCAGAGCAGTGACATATCCGTAGAAACAAGCAGGTGACGGACTTCCAATCAAAAGTTCCATAGTGCACCTTCGAACGCTTTGCAGTGATCCAAATTTCTCCCTTACCTTGTGCATTGGGAGCATCGTAATTAAACACCGCGTTGAGTTTATAAGCACATTTCACAACTTTCAGAGACCAGAGCAGAGTTTTGCGTAGACTCTAAAGCTAACAACAACTAACATGCTAACGCTCACTTCCTGATTATTGGACAATAAAAGGCTTTCTAATTAGATGCAGACAGCACACAGTGGACCTATTTTGACCTCGAGCCCAAAACATAATAGGTCAAATCCTTCAGCTACGGTAGTTCTGACCCAGCCTAGGAAGAAGATCACGGAGGTCACGGAGATGGGAATGCAGTGTATCTGTACTGGAGCAAGGCAAAATTATTTGGGTTCAGAACAATCAGAAATGTTATGTACATGAATGCGCTGCATGTTGTGAACACAGGTTGACTGTAGAATGAGTCTGGTGATGGATTATGATTATAACAACTGTGCAGGAGTTTTATCTGTGATGCAACAAAATGGGGAAAATGTGAACTGAACATTTTTGAGTGCCTAGAAAAGGTTGGATGAATGGATTCATGAAACTGGCGCAAATTAAACAAAATATAACTCCAGATGTTTTGGGGGTTTTTTTACGAGGGGACAACAGAATATTGTGTTTAAATGGTTAAAAAAAAGTAAATTTTGCATAATATGTGTTCTTAATAAAGCATAAACAAAATTTCAGTTTGTTAAGAATAGTGTTGTCACAATTCTACAAACTCGATTTCGATGCTAAGGATGAGACATGATACAAATTCCGATTTGTCTAGAATCCTCCACCGAATAGATTAAACCTATTTATCACAAAGGAGTCGAGCAGGTTACATTACAATTCAGATCTGTGGAGAGTCACCCCTATTCACAGAAGGAACTATTGTATTTTTGAGCAATGAATACACGCTAGACATATACCATGGAACATTCCAGGCAAAGCAGTAACATCTCCATGGAGACAAGCAGGTAGCAGACCCTCCACCAGAAAAGTTGCACCTTTAAACAATAGAATGTGATTTTTAAAAGGAATTATATGTAGAAATACCAGCAACATAACTGAGGAGGGAGAATGGATCTGGAGCTGGAGCTGATAACGATTCTGGACTGGGATGTTTACACAGTTTTATCAGACATTTGCAGGAAGCTCTGAGGTCCGCAAAAGTCAAAAGGACATGACTTTGACCTCAAGGTGGCGACATCCAAACGTGCCCTATATACTTCTCAAGCCTTGAAAATCAAAGCCGGCGAGATCTTTCACACCATCAAATCGTTTCACCCTTTGCTTTCAAATTTACCACATCACATAGATCAGATAGGATTGTCCAGCTTTCCATCTTCACCCAGGATAAAGCAGCCGAATCTTCACTTTTACAATATTGACCCTTCAACTATAGGGCAAACCTGATCAGAGGCGTTGTCATCCCTGCTTTTGTCACCAATAATTAGCGTGCCTTATCTCTTAGAGATTTGTGATAACATTTAGACAAGCTTTTCGCTCTCTTAGCTTGCCAGCCCCTCCTTCGCTACCTTTCGTCCACGGTCCCTTTATTTATCCCTCCAGATTCAGCACTTAACAGGTCCAGATAGGAAACAGTGAGGATGCAGTGGCTATAGAGCGGTAGATAAAGTCTATGTGTCCCTTTTGAATCGGAGTTTATCAGGGGGACCCATCGCTCCTCTTCTCATTTGGTATTCTTAATGCATGACCGCTCCCTGCTCCCTATCTTCTTCTTCTCCTTCACTTCATTTTTTAGACTGGCCCTTCCATCTCCATTCTTCCACTGCACAGGCTCGGGCATATCTGTGTTTGTGCTTTTGCAGCCATATTATGTTGGGGGAATCAATGACATGTCACAAAAAGCATTCGTTATAAGTGCATTTGGGTCCAATTTCGGATGCCGGGAAGACTTAAAAACGTGAATGTATTTTGAAACATTTAAGGGCACATGTTACGCTATTTTCTGATTTATGTTTTAATGTTGTTCCCCACAAACATACCTGGAGTTTTGTTTTGTTCTTAGAGTTCTTCTCTCAAACTGAAAACACTGTGTTCTACCTTATCATGACACGTGTTAGGGCTCCACTGTGTTTTAAACATGTTCATTAGAATAATTTGGATAGATTCAGCCCTGGAATTGTCAACGTCTTATGAACAAAAGGTAAAAGGTAGCCATTAACTTGAAAATTACCACTACATGACATCATAAGTTGGAACAGAGCATTTTGGGCTTTTGAGATGTAGACAGACAGAATAAAGGATTACTCAGACGTGTGGAAACAAAACGCAACTCCAGGTATCTTTTTTTGAGGAGGTAACAACATTATAACATGGCTTAAAGCTCAGAAGAGTCAATTTTGCATAATATGGGACCTTTAAAATATAGTAGTAGTAGTTGCAGTAGTAGTCATAGTAGTTCTTGATTTACTTTTGTTATTTCGAACATGCCTCCCAACACTGGAATTCTCAACTAAGTTACTAACTGCCCGTGTTTCCATTTTCCTATTTTCATTTCCGTCACTTCATTTTTCAGACTGATCCTTCCATCTCCATTCTTCTGTTTGTGCTTTTGCAGCTGTAAGATGTTGGAGAAAACCAAAAGTGCAGTCACCACTCAGCATTAAGCTTTCATTATAAGTGCCTACGACTCGATTTTATGTTGCCAGGAAGACTTTAAAATGTTTTGATACTTTTAGAACTGTGTTATATTTGTGCTTTGTACTCTTTCTGTCTGTCTACGGAAGTGCATTGTTTTTATAATAAAATGTAGTAGTAGTCATTTCATTGTAATTATAATAAATATACGTGAAGACCTAGTGAACCTGATCTGACTTGTAGTAGTCGTATACAGCTTTTTGGCGGGGGTCTTCCACTTGCTTGTGGATGTTACCGTTTTGCCTTGAATGTTCCACAATATGGCATTAAACTTGTACAATATATCTTGCTTTTCTCAAATTACAAGTGTTTTTATTGCTAGAACTATCTTGCAAAATATGCATTCTTACTGTAAGCAGAGTGACCTCTCACAGATCTGACCTGTAACCTGGCCTGGTAGCCTGGTCACCTGATTGTCTCCATAGAGATATAGGTATGTGTAATGCCATACTTTAATGAAGTGATTTATTTAGTCTTCTTCTGTTCATAGCTTGCATTGTTTGCCCCCCAATCCTCCCTTTGAATGTCTAAATAAAAGTTACAGACTGACCCTGACTTTGTTTTATAGAGCCCTTTTATAAGTCCTTCCCCTGGTTTCTCTCCCTCTTTGCTCTCAGGCAGTTTCCGTGAGGTGGCAGCTGCAGCTATAGCCTGGTTCAAATGGTTATTGACAGGGAGGGTTTGGATTTGTGACTGCACTTATCGCTAACATGGATTCCTCTGCCCCTGGGTCCCTCCTCTGCCTCTTCACTACGCTCCATGGTTCTCTCATCTGTAGTGTACTCAAGACTCCATCTCTGTCTTCTTCTTTCATTTGATATTTTTCTTCAAGGTTTGGGTTCATAAATTAGGGCTCTGTGATTGGAGGTTCTATATTACACAAAACTGACTCTTATGAGTTTTAAGCCACGATAGAAACAAAACACAACTCCATGTATGTTTTTGATGAGGAAACAACAACATAACATAGATCAGAAAATAGCCTAAGGGCCCTTTAAGAAACTTTAAATCCAATTTGGTCAAAGTTTTCAAATCACAAATTGCAATTAAAAGTGTCGTCTTACTGTGAGTGGGCTCGCCTCTCCACAGATCTTACTTATAACTTGGTCTGGTTGTGCCAGTTGCTTGTCCTATCTTATTTTTCTTTTCCTTTGACTTAATTTCTATAAGATTTTGGTTCAGAAATTAGGGTTGAATGATTGAAGTTGAATAGATTGGAATGGATTTTGAAAGTTTAAAATCTGCAAATCACAAATGTTTCAGTTATTTAGGCTGTAATTACATTTGTACACTTATTGTGCGTGCCTCGCCTCTCCACAGATCTGACCTGTAACTTGGCCCGGTGGTGCAAATTGTTAGTCTATCTTTTCCTTTCCTGGTTGGTAAATTAAGGTTGACTAATTGAGCAAATTTGAAGTTCAAAGTTTAAAATCTTCAAATCAAAGGCTGCAGTTCATATTTTTTTACTTTAATTTTTATTAATGCACAATGTTTGTATATGTGACTGTGTATTTTTTCAAATATTATTCAGTTCTTTTTGCTAACATCAATTGTCTTTTGTTTTGTGTGTATCTGCAGGACAAGTTGAAGACTGGAGGCTAAGGAAACATTAAGAAATTGCGAAAGTTTATTGTGTGGGATTTGTTATCACTCAAGAACTGACAGGCGACCGGACAAAAGAAAATGAGTCAGCAGCAAGACACAGCATTTCCAAACTCAGAGGACAACCACCAAGGCGAAAGCTTAGAAAAAGTTATATTTCTTGCGTTTTTCCTCCTTTATTTCGGACTAATCGTGCCCATTTGAAAATCTTAGAAATCTATTTTTACAATTAAGAAGAAATCAGAGTTTTTCCAATTGTTTTGAAGCTTGTCTATGCACTTTCCCACAGATGTGTAAAAGTGTAACTGCGTAATCTTTGTGTTAAGTTAATAATGTTATGGTGTGTTCAACCTGACCAGTGCTTGTGGGACATCTGACTGATCAAAAGAAATAAAAAAATTAAAGTGTGATTAATTTCTCTGCATAAATATTCAGTGGAGTCTTTAAAGTGATTTGAGTGTATTTACTTTAGGCTTATTACAGTAACAATATGCATTTGTTCTGATGGATCTAACTGACCATCTCTCCTCCTCGTTCTCTCCTCGCCCTCTGTCTCTCCTTTCTCCCCCTCCTCTGTACTCTCCCTTATCCGCCCCACTTTACTTTCCTCTCCTCTCTTTCTCTCCCTTTCGCTCTGTCTCTCCCTCCCTCTTTCCTCCCCTCTCCTTTTTGCTCTTTCCATTCCTCTCTCTCTACCCCATCCCTATTCTCTCCTCCTCCTCTCTCGCCCTCTCCATCTTGTTCTTCCCCTTCCTGCTCTACTTTCCTTCCCTGTCCCTCTTTCTCTCCTCTTTCTTTCCCTTCTCTCTCACCCTCCCCCTTTCTCTCTCATTTTCTCTTTCTCTCTATCTCTACCCCCTTTTCTCCTCCCTCTCCCTACACCTCTCTCCTTCCTTCCTTTTCCTCTCTCTCTCCTCTCTTTCTCTCTGTCTCTCAATCCCTCTCACCCTCTATGTGAACCGTCTGTGTGTTTGTTTGTGTGTGTTTGTGTGTGTGTGTGTGTGTGTGTGTGTGTGTGTGTGTGTGTGTGTGTGTGTGTGTAGGAGGGGGACTGAAGCACTTCTTATAGAATCTGTCTCTGGATGTTTTTATGGAGCGGACATCACACTCCCCACATCAATTACACACACACTCTGACTGTCTCTGCTGCCAAAGAAAGTGACACAACTTTTATTGCTTTATCACGATTCAGAAACTTCTCGCATAAAATCCCAGCTAAAAAAACAGCAGCAGGATGTCGGCTAATCAAAGGGTTGCTGGTTCAATACCTGGATATGGAGATGGGGACTTCTGATTCGATGGAAGCCAATTTACAGGTCTTATATTACACAAAATTGAACTTTAATCCAGAATTTTCTCATTGATCTATGTTATAATGTTGATAACAATGAATTTAAGCAAAGACACTTGAGTTTCGATATATTGTGATGGTCCCCAATATTATTAAGAGACTTTTGACGATATGATACACAACATTTCGGTTATTGTTACATCTTTAGTTATAATACAGTGGCGCTGTGGTGGCTGAGCGCACTCTTTTCACAGCAAGAAGATCTGTATGCCATCAGAATGTTATGGGTAAGTAAAAATCCTCCAGCTAAAGTAATCTCCATCAGTTCTGGGTTGTGGATTGCCAGATGCTGCACTGTGGGTAAGCAGGAGAAAAATGTTGTTCATTTACTTCAAAATGTGTGTATTTAAAGATGCACTGTGTAACGTTTTGAAGGAGGGTCCACCACCTGCTTGTCTCCATCAAGATGTTAATACTGTAATGTTCAATGGGGAGACATAAAACACATATAACTTGCATTTTTTCCATTACAGGTGTCAAAAAATACCTTGAAACATGCTTTTTCACTGAGAGTGGGCTTGCTCTCCACAGATCTGACCATTTATAGCTTGCTCTGGTGACGCCAACTGCTTGTCCCCATGGAGACGTTATGTTTTAATGCCGTACAGTGGAGCATTCTGGGCAAGGCAATAACTTCAGGGAAACAAACATGTGGCTGACCCTCCAATGGAAATGTTAAGCAGTCTACCTTTAAACGCAACTGCAAAACAAAACTTGAGCGTCATCAATTGAAACTTTGCAGTGACATCATGCTGGGGGTGTTCTGTAATGCATTTCTATTACCAGAGCGTAGCAGTTTCCATGGTGACTTAGACAAAAAAGTTTTAAGATCGTCTGAAAACTCAAGAAAAACACAAAATGGATTGAAACAACACATTTTCTTCAGACCCCCAGAGAATGTTGAGGAAAACAGCTGCAAAGTATCATTTGGAGCCTGTGTACCACCAAGTCCCTACACCACAGTTTGAGAATCATTTCCATATATAAGCTGTATGCTCAGACTAATATATGCAGTAATGTGTAATGTGTTTGTAGAAGCCTGTGATTCAGACTGCCTAATCCTGTGCTGTCAGCTGTGAGGTCTTTTGGGGTCCCGGGGGGTGACGGAGACTCAGGTCCTGTGATGGGCGCCTGTTCTAAAGGTCACAGATAACAGGGATTTGGGTTCAGCAGGTGTTTCTTCACGATGCACAGACAGATTCACAGAGATGGATAAGTCCTGTTTCTAATGAAGGGAGATTAGATGGAGTCATGTCATGTGTCAAGGCCTAGTGTGGGTTTGGATTGTCATGATTACTGATTTGTGAAGAACTGTTCATTACAATTTTAAGGGTTTTCTTTTAATATAAAATGGAAGTAATTTACAAACAGGCTTTTTATAGAATTTGGATATGGAAATAAAATACAATGAATCCTCAAGCTCTAAATTAGACATTAAATTAAATTCAAATGTTGTGTCCACAGGCGAGACACGTTGCTGGTGTGAATGTCCTATGTGATTGCAGGAGCATTTTTGCAGCCACACCGGAAATGGTTTGAATAGTATAAAGTTGCACTATATAAAAACTATGTTACTTTTTGTGGTGAATGGTAGGCAGTCTACTTGTCTTGGCCTAGTCGTGCGACCTGCTCTTCTCCCTGGAGATAGATGTTTAATTATGGATAACATGCTAGGCAAAACAAAAACATCTCCATGGAAACAGGCAACTTCTCCACCAGAAAAGTTACATAGTGCCCTTTTAAAACTAACTGATCTACTGATGTCAAGTGTAATATAAATCGCCTCCATTTTTATTCATGCAAAATAAATATGCAATCACCGACTGATATAAACAGATTATTTACAGTAGCGACCCCAGAAGATAGAATCCCAAAGGAAAGAAAATTGTGGAAAGACTAAGAAAATATGATGTTAGTTTTGTGAATAAATTGCTTGAGAGTTCAGTGAAAGTTTTAGTATAAGAAATGGCTGTGTACTTCACCTCTTTATAAGTTATGATGGTGGGAGAAAGCCTGGCACACGCTTCTTGGTATGGGCTCTATAAAAAGTTTTTTGCTCCACTGTTGCTAAGGACGAGAGGATGAGAACAGTAAAAGTGTTGATGAGAGGATGAGGAGAGTAAAGGGGACGATGAGAGTGAGAGATGAGTGAGAGATGATGAGAGGATGAGTGAAGGGTAGGATGAGAGGATGAGGAGAGTAAAGGGGATGATGAGAGGATGAGGAGAGTAAAGGGGATGATGAGAAGACAGGAGAATGAAGGGCACAATGAGAGGATGACAGTGAGGGACGATGAGAGGGTGAAGTGGTACTGGGGAGGAGGTGGGGCACGGCACAAACTGAAGAGGCAGAACAACTGCAGTGGGGGTTTAAATTGGGCAAACTGGGTGCTGATTGGACAAGGTGTATTTGGAGTGAGGGAGGCCAGGCTGAATTTACGCCAGCTCCATAACCACAACTCATGTGGTTCAGACGATTTTCTGTGAACAGTTATTCCACACATATTCACATATAGAAAGTGTGAGCGCACAGAGACAGAAGGAGACTGGAGGCTGCCAAGGCCAGTGGCTGCAGGCACATGGAGGAGGTGGAAGACAGGTGAGGACAGGTCAACTGGATATTTAACTGTTATTTTTTAAATATAATTTCATTTTGGCTTTATTTGAGAGACGGCAGATTGGCAGGAAATGGGAGAGAGAAAGAGAGAGGAGAGGAACGGGATGCAAAGTCAATCGAGGTAAGTTAAAGGTGCATTGTGTAACTTTTCTGGTGGAGGGTCTGCCTGGAGCTGTGATATGCTTTGTCTGAAATGTTTCACAGTATGGCATTAAATCTTTCGACCATCATGGCGACCAAAACACACAGTTACTGGTCAGATCTGTGGAGAGGCAACCCTGCTCTTTTTCTAGGTATTTTTGAAAATCACCTGTAATTGAATAAATGTAAAGTAGATCTGTCTAATGTTATACTGTGGAAAAGAGAGAAATGGCATATGTATAGAAATAAGAAGGTGACGGACCGCCAACCAAAAAGATAAATATTGCGCTATTAAAGCTACCATCCATAATTGGACTGGCCCCCGCCCCTGTTGTATTCTCACATATCACCACTAGATGCTGTCTAAGTTTCTGCTGTCTGACAGTGAGCCAGCTTTGGCCTGACAGAAGATGACCAGAGAGCACAGGTGAGACTACACACCACAGGTTAGGGGGATGGGGGAATACATTTTGACATATACTGGTGAAGAAAAGGCAATAATGCTGCAGATGATAGCTTTAAATTATAAATCTCACACACACACACACACACACAGGTCCCGTATAGTAAAGTTGTGCGTGTGTGCGTACATGAGCAACTGTGCCGTGCATTTGGCTCCTCCTCCAACCAGGCCAAAGTCCCAGCTGTGTTCTATTGCGCTCACACTGGACCCATGCACGGATCAGCCCTAAAGCACCGCGCCTCAGGGGTGATCTGTGCTTGGGCGCGGTTCTAAAGTCCGAGTGTGAGTGCACCCATAAACTTAAAGCTAGTGTTTGAAAATATTTCATGTAAATGACATGACTGATTTTGTCCTCAAACAGGCTTAATTCAAATGTACATAGATTTTACTGAAAACATCTATAATGTTTATTTGTTCAAAATGTGTGAGCACATGTTACAGCTCTGACCTTTACAGATATTAAAAACTGAGTATTTGGACACACAGTTTACAGAGGCAACACATCCAGTCTCAGACATCACAACTTTATGGAGAAAACACATATTTCCTATAACTGTTCATATGAGCAGTCACTTTCTTTGCTTTAGAACAGGATTGCCAGATTTTTAGAAATTGACAAAAAATCCAAAACAAGCAAAAAGTCCCAGCCTCCAAAAATAAGCGCTGTGTAGTTAAGAGCATATTGTACATAAACAGTTGAATTTCAGTCGTTATTTGGTCTATTAATGTGAAACTGAAGTTAAAAAGGCTAAAACTACAATTTTGTATGATTTGAAAGTACAAAAAACGCAACCCGTGAATGTTAAAATTTGTAAGCGACTTTCCAACAATAGAGGCCCAAAGTGGCTATAAAGATGCAGACTTGGCAACTATGCTCTCTCCCCTCCTCTCTTTTCCTTTCCTCCTCTCTCTCTCTCCCCTCCTTGTCTCTCCTTTACTCTCTCCGTCCAGCCCTCTCTCTTTTCCCTCCTTTTCTCTCCTTTACCCCCCCTCACTCTCTCCATCCGTCTGGCCCTGTCCCCCTGAGTCTTTGCTCTTTTCTCCTGATTGTATTGACTCCTGTTTTGTTGTTTAGTGTGGCGCGCCCTCCCTCTGCTCCATTACCATTATGTTGTAACTCTCTCTGTTGTGTGTAAGCGATGGCGGGTGGCAGCCTGAGGGGCGGGGCCTGGCTCGGGATTGGCTCTCGTGATCGGTCAGTGAGGTGTGAAGCTTTTACCACACTCTGGGCGACGCCTTGCAGACACACATAAATACACAACTTTATACATTTTCTGAGATTAGATTCTTACAGGTTTAACAGGAACTTGATTAGACTTATTTAGTAGTGTTTTTGGTAATTATTGTTCAAATTTTTGTTTTAACTTTTTACACTCACCTGACACATTTGATACAGGGGAAAGTGTCAAATGCACAGAACAAACCTGTGCATTACTACTCCGACTAGCTTCTACTTGACTCTTGTGAGCTTTACGTCATGTTATAATGTTATTACTTCATCAAAAACAGACCTGGAGTTGTGTTTTGTTTTATTCACACATGTTTTGAGTAATCCAAAGCTCAAAATTCTTTGTTCCACCTTGTGATGTCATGAAGCAGTAGTTTTCAAGTGAACAGCACCTTTTACCTTTAGTTCAGTGGAGATTGGCAATTCCACAGCTGAAATTATCCAAATGATTCTAGTGAAGGTTTATGGAGCTTAAAAACACAGCGATATGATCTTCCTGAAGAAAAGTATCCATAACCCCAGCAGAAAAGTTACAAAGGGCGCCTTTAATTAAGCAAAACATAATACTGTATTGCCCACCTGGAAAAAAAATTAAAAACTGAACTTGAACTTTGGAGTGCCTCATAACAAACTAGATAAACCACAAAGCACGCAGACCGGACTATGGAAAATCACTTACTCACATGAAAAACATGAACATTACACCTGCCTAGTTTCATTTAAAGGTCCACTGTGTAACTTGTCCAGTGGAGGGTCTGTCACCTGCTTGTCTCCATGGTGATCTGCCTAGAATGTTCCACAGTATAGCCATAAACTTAAGATCTCCATGGAGACTTGCAAGCCAAATTACAGGTTAGATTTGTGAAGAGTGTTTTTTGAGCTATATAACACATGTAGTTGAATAAATGCAAGACAGATGAATTAACTACCATATGGTGGACAATTAAACCAAAGCATTAACATCTCCATGGAGACAAACAGGAAAGTTACACAGTGCATTTTTACGATCTTGGGACAAATTTGTTCTTAAACCTGTTTGAGTAAGTCCACTTTTGCTCTAGCCCCTCTCAGTTGGAGTTAAAAGCAGACCCGTCTTCACAGAGCAGTGCGTGGATACCAGAGGGGCCTGCAGATTGGTCTAAAGTCACTCAGTAATGGGCAGGCAGATGGCACCATGCCCCATAGCCTCTGCTTAGTCTGATAGCTTCATTTATCTCATGTCTCCTCCCTCCACGAACTTCATGCCAAGATACAATTTACACCTCTCTCCTCTCTCTTTCTTTTATTTATTTGTCTTTTTTAACTTTGTCTGCTTGTCGGCGAACATAAAAGTCTGCATCAGGCCTGTAGATGTGGGGGTGAGTTATTAGAGCAGTGAGCCAGCGAGCTAAAACTTTCCCTTTTGTGGTGCAGGCTAAAGTTGAGTCAGACTTGTAACTTTTTAAGGGGCACAGCTGCTCCAAGAAACAACAGCTATATGAGTCAAGGAACGGATGGAGATTTTGGGAAACTATAAAATCTCCTTTTCCAATTTACCTTTTTCATTTCATTCTGTGTTTTGCAATACACATATAGTAAAATGGCTTTGGTGAAATGATATAGTAACCACGGAGACGTAGTTTGTGCCATTAAATTGGAATGTTACCATGGAAATAAAGTGCCAAGTTCTGTCAATTAACTAAGACTTTTTTTGTAAATAAGTTTCTAGAGTTTTCTGGACTGCGCCACTGAGATTAAGCTTTAAAGGGCCCATATCACACTATTTTCTGATCTATATATTGTGTTTTGTTTCGTTCACACATGTTTGAGTAATCCTTTAGTCTGTCTACATCTCCAAAGCTTAAACTGCTCTTTTCCACCTTGTGATGTCATGGAGCGATAGTTTTCAAGCTACCATTTACTTTTTGTTCAGTAGAGATGGGTAATTCCTGGTCTGAAATCGTCCAAATGATTCTAGTAAAAGTGCATAGAGTTTTAAAAAAGGTGGAGAACTTCCTGTATTGTGTGTTATCAGCCTTCATTTTCCCCATGTTTCTTGAGCGTCTCTCCCTGTCCTCCCCCAGACTCATTTGCAGGGTTTAAATGCTAATTCCTCAAATGGAGAGAATTCTCAGGGAGGCCACATATGCTGCTGGAAATGTGAATTTGAGACATGATGATAACATAAGTGCATCCCAGTAGGTCCAACTGTCTGCCACATCTTTCATGTTGGAAATTTTGGTTAACCTTATTTTTTGGATATTTTAATATGCAATTTTGACACAGTTAATAAAATGTAAACCAGGCTCTCCTCTACACAAACCTGAAATATGCAAAGGGTGTGTGTTAAACATGTGTGAATTAAGCAAAACACAACTCCAGGTATGTTTGTGATGAGGAAACAACATTATAACATTGATCAGAAAATAGTGTAATATAGGCCCTTTAAAGGTGCATTGCGTAACTTTTCTGGTGGAGGGTCCCTCAATTGCTTTTCTCCATGGAGATGTTATTGCTTTGTCTGGAATGTTTCACAGTATGGTACTAAGCCTCGGTATCGTCATGGAGACCAAACCAGACCAAGTTACAGGTCAGATCTGTGGAGAGGCAACCCCGCTCACACTCAGAATGCCTGTTAGGTATTTGAGCTATAAAACCACCTGTAAATTAATAAATGCAAGGTAGTGCTGTTTATTGTCATACTGTGGAACATTCCAGGCAGAGCGATGACATCTCCATAAAAACATGCAAGTGACGGACTCCCAACCAAAAAGTTACATAGTGCACCTTTAAATACACTGACTTTTAATGACCTAATGATTTATAAAAGTGAGAGACTCTGTATATTAACAATACCAAGTCTCAATCGAACACTACAGTCCAGAATGAAATAACAGCATTTCTGTTTTATTCAATTGAGATGTTTGTGTCTGTACTGTGAGGTGTGTGAGACAGGTGTGCAGCGTGGAGGAGCTGAGTGAGGGCTGGCTCTTCCTCCTGAGATCCCGTCAACGCTAATGAGGCCCAGAGCTGGAGAGAGAGAGAGAGAGGACGTGCAGAGGACAGCCATGACCTTGTACACACACACACACACACACACACACACACACACACACAAAGACATAAATGTACACGTACAAGTAAAAACACACACTCACGTCTGCACTGTTCGTTTAGGGTAAGGATTGGGAATGTGTAATATGGCCAATTATAAGTGTCATTAGGCTGCCATTATAGAGCTGTCCCTGTGGAGGTCTATGGGATAAATCCACATTTGGAGCCAGAGAGCATGTGCTCTGCTCGAGGTGCTAGAGGTTAAGATTATTCAGAACAGCATTTTTAGCTGTTTTCAAATTATGTGTTAAAATGTGTTCTCGTGTGCACTGGAGTAGTCGAGAATGAAAGCAATGTATTGAAATTATAGTGCCTTTCAATACTTTGCTTTACAAATATATGCATTTTCAGGGCTTGTAAGCTATGGGTGTATGGTGCGGTTAGCGCTCTTGTCTCACAGCAAGAAGGTTCAATTCTGTGGCGGTGTGGGGCCTTTCTTTGTGGAGTTTGCATGTTCTCCCTTTGCCTGTGTAGGTTTCCTTTCCCGTACCACTAAAAACATGTACAATACTCCTGTGGGGCCAGAACTCCTGGGGGACTAACCTGGTAAAGTAAAGGTCAAATAAAATTTAATAAAACAGGGTAAACAGCAGAAGTATAATTGGTATGGTGTCTTGCATGTAGACATAAAAGTAGTACTAGTAGAAGCTGGTATCAAGCCATCAACTTTCAGGTTTGTGGTCATGCTCTACCACTAAGCCACTTCCACTCCGAACAACATTGCAGTTAGAACATTTGAAGTTCTCACATTTACTATAGTTTATTTTTTCTGTATTCCTTTCTGATCACAAAAATATTTCTTGTGCCTTTGTCATAAATCTTAAATCTCTAATAAATTAATCTGGTAAGATCAGAACATACTGGCAAGACACAAGGACTTTTGGTTTGGTTAAAATATATTTTATTTATTTGAGAAAAGGAACAAGGCATATTAATAACATTTAATAATAATAATGCAAGTGTCTTGCCTAGGGACACAATGATAGAACTCGGTTTGAGTGGGAATTGATCATCAGATCTTTTGAGTCTGGAGGAACCTCTGCTCTAAAGACTGAGCCACTATATCACTGTTGAATTTTAAACAAATATAATTTAAATATACCAGATTATAGCTTTGGAGTAATTTCTATTTGCAATCCCTACTTTAAAAAAAACTTGAGAAAAAACAAACAAACAAGAAAACTTTTACACAATCTACACAAAAACTTTTACACAATCTACACAAAAACTTTTACACAATCTATTCCCAAACTTTTTATGCATTTCATTAGGCAACTGTTGAGCTGATCAGATTAGTTATTGTTTAAAAATGGTCAGAAATATGGCAAAACAAAATCGCCATCATCTCTACACAGTGGTTTGGCTAAATTGAACCAACCCATTCAAAGGACTTCAGATAAGAACAGCCCTTCTAGCAGACCTGTAAACTGTAAACACAAACTACAAGCTTAACTCTCCCAAACAAGAGCAGAGGTTATCCACACAGCAAGGTGAGCCTCCCCTGCACGCTCCCACCGCTGTGCAGCATCTATGGCTCGAGTCAGACACCAATAAACCTGTTACATGGCCCTGCGTAAGCCAATCCAGCCGTGACCTGCAGGAAGCCAGTTTAGACTAATCCTCACAACTGTATCAAAATATTTCCTCGCCCTTCAGAACGGGGGATTTAAATTACTTTTCACTGTTGCCGTGGATTCCAGCAGCAGCAGCAGCCACAGCCCCGAGCGCTCCTCCTCCTGCTCATTTTGTCCACGAGCTCATGACTCTTGTTCGACCCTAGACTGATTTATATACAAACCATGTGCTCACAATGCCCCCTGTGATAGCAGACAGTGTGTTGTCATGGCACTTTCTTAATATAGATAAGAAGGACATTTTATTAGGTACAAACACTGCTCTGATTGTTGTAAATAAGCTTATAGAGTTGTTAAGTGTGATGTCACTTCAGTTAATATGAACATTTTAAGACCAAAGTGATGGGGCTCACGGAGACGGGCCACAGCTCGAAGGAACCACTTTGTGCCTATGCTCACTTCCTATTCGTAACGTGGCTAACGCGTTAGCCATGTCCATTTGTATATACAGTCTATGGCGACCCCCAATATGTATTCATTATTATTGGCAAAAGACCTTCCGGAGGAAATACTCCAAGATCTTCCAGAGAAAATTTGAGGGAATTAACACAAGGACCTGTTGGATTGCGTGAAATGAACTGTTTTTCCTGTATCCGTGAAGACCATGCAAGAGGCTCCCTACGGACATGCACCAGGCTTTTTACACCATATGTGGCAGCAAATGTGGTGAAAGACCTTTCAGTGGAAATACTTTGAGGGAATGGACCATTTCATCACCAACCGAAATACCAGAGCGGAGTAAGAACAAGGCCTTTCCTGTTGTGTTTACCTGGTTTCCCCCTGGACACTGCGGTGACCCTCCCTGACTAGTCCTTCTGTTAAACTGCACTGAAACCTTTGACTGAGACACAAAGGCCACTGAGATGTGCAGAGGAAATGTTGCTGTAGCAAAACTTGAATTTCTCTTGGGATCAATGAAGTACCTCTCTCTCTCTCTATCTTATACCACCACCAAGAGTGTCAGTGAATGTTGGTAAGATGCTTATGAAAATCCTATTTGAGGGACGAGGGCAATATAGACTTAATATAAGCCATATATTTATAACATACATTTCAAAAGGGAATATTGTATTTAATAATTTTTTGTTAAATTATTTGATGAGATACTAAAAACTAAGGGACATTGCAGATCTTAAAAGTTTGCCAATTGTTTTTGACTTAGGACCATTCAGTGAATTCCAGTCGTTTCCAAAGTGTTACAGAACATGCATTCATAGATTAAGGATTTATTTCAACTGTAGTTTTTGCACATTTTCTGACTTCTCTAAAACTCATTATTTTGCCCAATGGTGAGCAGAGGGACTATTGTATTCCATATCTGTTTATTCACGGTGATCATAAGGCAGTATAAGGTTAACCGCACACATAGGAACACCTGTCCTCACAAGTGCTACAGCAACCATCTTTATTTATTATTTACTATACAAAACTATGGCTCCTGCTCGCTCTCAAATTGGACCCAGGGAGCCTTGGGGCAAACAGGAAATATTGCACATTCAAAGACACACACACGTCAGGCTTATGTTTCTTGTGAGGACACTGCTTAGACTTAGTGAGTTTGTAGAGCCAAAAAATCTGCCAGTGTGATACATCTGAACAGGCACATTATTTAGCTTGAAAAACAGTCAAAAATACATTGAAAGAATTTTCTGTTTATTCAATTACAGAATTTTTTGTCAGTATAAAAATAAAAAAATACTGGAAAACATGCATTCTTGCTCAACCCTCCACAGATCTGACCCCTAACGTGATAGTGCCACTTGCTTTTCACTATCCCTATGGAGATACAGGTTTAAAGAAGCGGTATCATGCTAAATCGGCTTTTTGGAGCTTTCCAGTTTATAACGTTGTTCCCTCATCGAAAACATGCCCGAAGTGGTTTTGAAGTCATCCATGTATGTTTGAGTAATTTAGCGATCTCTCCCAGGCCCTATCCAAATCCTCCTTACGGTTTGCTGTAAAATTTGTCAAATGCTTCGCCCACATGACAGTTCTTTATAAATACACAAAAGAATGATGCAAAACAATACACTTTACTGTTAATATGTTGTTTTTGATTAATATAGAATTTTCAAAACAATAAAAGGTAACATGGTGATCTAAATATGTTATGTGTTAGCAGTTAATACCACATAGACGTGTAATACCCCCTCTTTAATGCCATACTGTGGAACATTTTAGGGAAATTAATAACATCTCCATGAAGGGGCCACACACCTGAAAAAGTTTCATCCTGTGACTCCTGTGAGCTTTAAATCGTGTTATAACGTTGTTATCTTATCAGAAACATACATGGAGTTGCGTTTTGTTTCAGTCACACGTATTTGAGTAATCCTTTATTATTAGTCTGTCTACATCTCTAAAGCTCAAAACGCTCTGTTCCACCTTGTGATGTCATGAAGCGGTAGTTTTCAAGTTACCAGCTACTTTTTACAATTTGTTCAGTAGAGATTGGCAATTCCAGGGCTGTTTTCAGTTTGGGAGAAGAACTCATTCTAAATCTGCAGGGTTTGTGTGTTAAACATGTGTGAAGAAACAAAACACAACTCTAGGTGTGTTTGTTATGAGGAAACAACATTATAACACAGATCAGAAAACAGCGTAATATGGGCCCTTAGTTCAGATCCCAGGTCCCTATAAGCAGATATCTGAGCAGGTTTGAGCCCCCACATGACTACATAAACACGCACACACACTCACGTGCTGCGGTAGTCTTTTGTATTGCTCTCCTCATTGTATTTAAGGTTATCTAAGATGCCTCCGGGCGCTCACAGCAGCACTCTTATAAACCTGATTACCCCAGTCTGTGCTCGGACCATATACTAGAAAAGATGACATCACAGAACCATCATCGCTAATGCATACACCCACTATCACGTATAAACATGCGTGTAGTATGTAGCCCAAGGGTAAAGCTAACACCATCGGTCAAGTCCCAACTCATCGGGAGAGACTGGGATTTTCACATTTTCATAATCAAGTGTGTCAATGTATGCTAATTATGCTTGCACGCTGGTAGAGACAAAAGGTTATTTTTAGCAGTTAGACAGTGTTTGGACGGGATTCAAGTGTGAGTTTTATTTGCTAACATTTAAAGGTGTTATAGTGAAATGCATTAAAGGGCCCGTATTAGGCTATTTTCTGATCTATGTTATAATGTCATTTCCTCATCACAAACATACCTGGAGTTGTTTTCTTTTGTTCACAAATGTTTAACACACAAATCCTGCATATTTAGGTTGAGTTCTTCTCTCAGACGAAAAAAACAACAACACTCTATTCCACCTTGTGATGTCATTTGGAATTACCAATCTGTACTGAACTAAAGGTAAAAAGGAGCTGTTAACTTGAAAAATATCACATGACATCACAAGGTGTAACGGAGCATTTTGAGGTTGGGGGAAGTAGACAGACTAATAATAAAGGATTACTCAAACGTGTGAATGAAACAAAACACAACTCCAGATCTGTTTTTGAGGAGGTAACAACATTAAAACATGACTCGCCCTTATGTAATAGATGACCCTATGTCCTGTCAATCATTATTTAATCTTTGCACTGTTTCTCTTACCTACCTCTTGTAGATAACTTATATATATATTTTGTATTACTTCATTTCTATATTTTATTTTCACTTATTGCTACTTATTTAGAATGTATTATTAGCATTTATATTGTTGCCCTTTGTTATTATAATATAATGCGATGTAGGAGCTACTGTGTCCAAATAAATCCCTTGTGGATCAATAAAGTTTAAGTCTGAGTCTAATTAAAGGCCGTGTAGCTGAGGTTTACTGTTTTAAAAGTGTGAAAAAACATCGATCATTTTAAAAGGTTTGTAGTGGTTACTCTGCACTTACCTTAATGCATTCAGAGCATCCTAATTATCCACCATGATTATTTGATAAGCGCTTTCCACAACTCCAAGACACGAGTATGTGTTTTGAAGTGACTGTAAAGCTAACAACAACTAGCATGCTAACGCGCACTTCGTGACTTTTAGACAATAAAACTCATAATTAGATGTAAGACAGCAGACAGCGGACTTACTTTGACCTCAAAAGCTGCTTATACAACATATCTGCACTGGGGCAAAGACAAATTTCGCTCAAATACATGAGGGAAAAAAATCATATTACAGAACCTTTATTGATGAGCATTCTTTAAATCTCTTCAATAAATTAGATGCGTTATTGATCCCAAAGGAAACTGAGAAAGAATTATGATCATTTATTCATTCTTGGCAATTTAATTCATCACAAAGAGTCAATTGTTGAACTATTACAGTTATCAAGCACCCACTGATTAGTCTCCAACACCTTTTGTCAACACTGAATTAACGACTGCTGCTAACTGGAAATAATGAGCAACGCTTTCACAACCTGAAAATGTCTGCTTCCACTGAGGATAGCGCAGACACAACAAAGACAATTTAGCCCTGTACTGTATACGGTATACTGTATTTATTTTTCATTATTATTTTATGTTCATGACTTTTTTTTATAATTATGCGTTTTAAAAGTCTAGAAGAGAGGTAAGATATAGTGCTAACAGGTTGTGTTTACCATGCTCTTGAATCTGAAGATAATTACCGGTATTTTTTGGTAGTTAAAATCTACATAGACATAAGCAGAACGTGCAAACTCCACATAGAAACCCTCTTTGTCAGAATTGATCCTAGGACTTTCTTGATGTGCTGCGGACAATAAACTACTATACTAACCTTTTCTTATATTCTTATCAGTCCTCAAATTTATCAGTTGTATATATTTAATTTTTTTCCCTTTTTTGTCCATTGTTTTATTCTCTTTTCAACTATTTTTGTTTAATACTTTCTAACTAGCCTTAAGCATCACTTATAATAAAGTAATTTAAATTGTGTTTTCTTATATTTATAGTCTTTGTTAAACCAGATTTTTTATTTTCTGTCAAATACAAGTTGACATTGTAGTTAACACTACTATAGATTATAACTTTACACTATAACTACACCTTAATCAGCCTTAATCAACCATGACGAAAGGCTTAATACTAAACAAACTGTTTATTAAGAACGATTCAGGATTAGTAACTACTTAAAGTGATAATATGTAACTTTCTAGAGGTGGAAATAGAATATTAAAACCAAACTAGAAAGATACACGTTATGCTATACTGTGATTATAGTATAGCCAGATATATAATATATAATATAGCCCAAAAAAACCCATCATTTCCACAGAAACAAACAGGCCAAAAAAGTCAGGTTTGTGGAGAGCCTGCTCACTGTAAGGATGCATGTTTTTCTATGTTTTCCAATGCAATTAACACACAAAAAAATTAAAATGGAAACAAATGTATTCAATAATAGTCAAACCTTATGTGTGGTTTGTTTTGTATTTCTCACATGTATTTCAATTTCTCACATTTCTCAATAACACCTTTTAAAGACATTGGCAACACAAAAAGCGCCACAGTAAGTCAAATCAATATGATGGAAAATCCCCAGTATGAATGAGCTGTTAAAAGCAAACACTCACTCACATGTGTTCTGCCATCCTCTTGTCCCCCCACTACTCCCTACAGGACACCCACACACCCCCTCGGACTTCGCTTTCCCATAGGGCTAACACCGAACCCCTCTCCTTCAGTGGAGTGAGCTGTAGTGTTGACTAATCAGAGGCCCTTTCAGTGCGCCGAGACTGATAGCTTAATTAACACTAGCCTAGCATTAATCACACTGAAATATTTATAAGGAGGACTTCTTTTGTCTGGCCTTGACCTTTCCGGGAGCTCATTTACATGGTTAGAATGGTACTGGGGTGCTGCTCTTGAACACAACCTGGACACTAACACTGTGGCCTTCTATTGATTCCGATGCAGTAGACATCGTTGTTTTGTGAATGGTTGGCTTATCAGTATTTGGAGCAGTTTAACCCTGTGGCGGTGGTAGTGTGTGTCTAACCTGAGGGGAGATGGAGATGGACAATGCCGTATTGAGAAGCAAAGAGCATTCAAGTGGTAATAATGGTAATATTTGTACTGCATTTTGTATTGTATTTTACTTGGTTTTGTCTCTTATCTGCAAAGAAAACTAAATTCTAAATTAAAAAAAAAAATAGTAATGGGATAGGCACTAAATATTGACTTGTTTAATTTCATTTTTATTTGACATTTTTGTATTTTATGTATTATATGTATTGTGTCTGTTGTTGTGTTTTGTTGTGTTTCTACCTGGACAACTGAGGGATTTTACCCTCATTTTGAGAATAATGTATTTAAGACTATTTAGTTAGGCTTCAGTCTTTGCCTAACTTTGCATTTTATTAATATGCAAATGGACAAAAAATGAACTGCTATTGTATAATCTTGAGGGTTTGTAAACTGGGGGTTGGCAGTTTGATTCCCATACCATTACTGCATACTGACAGTGTGTCCATAAGTAAAACACTTGACCAAGCCTGTCTGTATTTAATGCGTGGTTGGTGGTTATAGAAAGGCCATTAGACAGACATAAAATGGTAACCACAGTCTCTATGGCAAGACATGTAATATTTTTACTTATGTCGGTTGGTTTGTTGATTCTTGGTTAGCAGTATATAGAAGAACTCTGGATTGTGTGAGGTAAAATAGTGCATTTCAACAATTTTCATAGGTATAAGTTTCAGCTTCCTATATGCACATATATGCAACATTTTGAGGAGTTTTTCCCCATTCAAAAGATATAATTGTTAATTGCTATGACAACAATCCTAATTTTTCATCAGAGACTCATGGATAGTGTGATGAATGTGCAGTTTATCAGGTTGTTCCACTCCTCTTTTGTTTCCTTTCCTTTTGTTTTTTACATTGTTTTTGCTGATATATCTCTAAAGACCTTTTGCACATCTGGTCAGAAATGATGTTAAGTTTTTGATGTTCAACTATGAGCTCTATACAGAAAGCGAATTTAACCCTGAACTTAAAACTCTCAAGTCCAAGTTTATCTGAATATATAAGTAGAGAGTATTGGTCCTGTGTTTTCAGTCTGAGCCATACGATCAATCAGTGAATGCTTGTATCAGCATGTGTATAATTGCCATTTACTTCCCCATAATCCATTTGGTCCTGTGATGTTAAACTAATGACCTGCTTTGGGTTAATAAACAATGCGAGCTCAGAGGAAGTACTGTAATGGGCCTGTGTTTTTAATGAAAGGCATTAATCACATGACTCAATTTGTTATTTAAAAGAGGCTTCCTGTATCGGTAAGTGCATGGTGCTGTTTTTATGAATGATCTTCTAGTGCATATTTAATTGCCATTTTGTTAGATTTATTCATTTCATTTAAAGAAAATCAACCCCAATTTCTATCCATTATTAAACATAACCAACACTGTGCTACATGTAATATTAAAACTTAACGATGTGACTTGAATGTGCAGAAATTACACAGATATTGGTTCAATTTAGACTGTATAAAGAACTGGACTAAGTGAGTGGCGTGTCAACCAAAGTGTTCGGCTCCAGTCAGATGAAGCTCACAGAGGCTAGCAGTTATAGGGGAGAATTTGAAGGAATTTATTTGTGTGTTTCAGTGTAGTTTCACTCCTCCCTTCAGGCAGATATAAGGCAGATATTGTCTGTCTGATGGTATTGGCCACCTGAGTTTCTTAAAACAATTTCAGACATTATCTTTTATGAGTTTTTAACCATATTAGAAAGGTGCTCCCTTACCATAAATTTATTCTGTTGTATTTCATTTGATTCATGCATGCTTGAGTAAAGCTGTAATGTCCTACATTTGAGGCTCAGAAAATGTCTGTTTTCACCTTCTGTTTTACCCCTATCCCTGCCCGCTGCTTACTTGCGATAAAAATAAATAAATAAATAAATTGGGTATAGGGTATAGGGTAGACATTTTTCAACAATTAAAACCTCACTAAACGAAAATCTACTTCTTGTTAGGGTGAAATTCCACAGCTATTAATTCTGCAGTTTTGAACAGGATCTTTAGACCAGTGAGCAGTTTTAGACTAATATTGCGATTTACAGTAAACAAAATATAAAATCGTGATCTACATATGTTACAATTTAACACTAAAGACCCTCCAAATCAAATTATGTCTTCTTTAGATTTAATTGTCCTCTGCATTTGATCCATTCATTCAGTTTCAGTGGCGCTTTGCTCAAGAGTCTATAGCTGAAGTACCGCTCTACTGTGCATGCACTCACTGTTTTACTGTGAGCTGAGTGCTATCCAAACGTCTGCATATGATTTATAAACCAAATGTATTATTGATACTTTGCAGCTAATGTCGTCATCATTTCCTGGGTTGTGGAGCTACCTAGAGGCACTGCTCTGTCTAAAGTTCTTTGTAGGCCTATTTTTTCTTGAGTTTTTAACACAACCTAAAAACTTATCAAGCTGTGTTTGCTAAATAATGTGTGTATTGTGTAACCATGGTAACTGCTGAACATTCCTCCGTAGACATACATGCAAAATCAACCCCCAGCATGATGTCCCTGCAAAGTATCAAAACTTATCAGGCCACATTTGCTGATGCTAATCTGTGCATTGTGTCATTATGGTAACTGCTGAACATTCCTCCATAGACATACATACAAACCTTCCCCGAGGCAAAGTATCACTTGTGTCCTCATAATTGTTTTTTGCAAGAAGAAATAACAAACGTCCAAAAGTGCTGCAGTGATCCAATAATGGAGTGTGCAGACTCAGAACAGGCAGTGCTCTGTAATCACTAAATGCCATTTGGGAAGTGACCTGTAGCTTTCCTAACCACCCACATGTTCCACAATCACACCGATGAATAAAAGATCTGAGTTTTAAGTGCCACCGTTCTGAATTTCAAATGAGACGTGGACCAACACTAAACAGGACTGAACTCAAAATTGTGTTGACTTAATTTGTGGAGGTGGATTCAAACGTTCAGTCTGTCTTTTGGAAGAAGGGAGGAAAAGGAGGAGGTGAGACTGGGTTTTATGATAAACTTGTACGAGTTTGAAGTTTTGGATGTTGCTCTAGAGTTTTAAAGGTACGCTTTCTGGTGGAGGGCCTGCCACTTTGCTTGTCTCTATGGTGATTGTATTGATTTCTCTGGAATATTTCACAGTATGATATAAAACTTGCCGGCAGTAAAAGCTTAGTCACAACTGCCCATACGACTAGCTACGGGCGGTCTACGGGTGAAAAATGGCTCAATCCGTACGGGGCACGCAAGTGGCCCGCACGAAATAGCAAGCTCGTTGAGCTTGTACGACGAAAGTGTGCGTGCGCATTTTTTTCTACGGGCATGCTGCGAGCGCTAGATCGTAGCGAACACTTGTACAACACGCAAGGGTTCAGTGCCGGTGAAGTAGGTGACCCGCAGGTCATACAAATTTTTCAATTTTTGGGCACACCAAATCCGGCGGACTGTACAAGGGATACATACGTGCTCTTCAAGTGATAAATGTGGATCCCTTGCATGCCCCTTGTGTGCCCCTTGCGTGCAGTCTGAGTGTTAGAAATAAGAGGCTATTTTGTGCGGGTATCCTACAGGAACTTACATATCCCGTACACACCCCTTGCGTGCTAAAGGGAGGACCCTCATGTGTATAAAAGGCTGTGATTTGAACGTCCCCCTCGCATTCGTGGCAAGAATTCTACACAGAAAAAATCACAATTGTCATGCCACCCAAGGGAAAGGGAAAAGAGAAGAAGACTGGCAGGAAGGAGCAGACTGACGGGGCTGTCCCACCGGCACCTACAGCTCCAGCCGAGTTAGAGTCCCTCAGAGGGGAAAGCGGAGATAACGACAGTGGGGAGAGTGCCGCCACCAACACAGGGAAACGCACGGTAGTGGCGTACAGTGACCATATATATATATATATATATATATATATATATATATATATATATATATATATATATATATATATATATATATATATATATATATATATTTATTATGGCATGCCGTTTAGGAAATTAAAGAATATATTGAATGGATGTCTGAATATATGGAATGAAACTTGAATATACTGAATGAAACCTGAATATATTGAATGAACGCTTGAATATATGGAATGAAACTTGAATATATGGAATGAATGTTTGAATATATGGAATGAAACTTGAATATATTGAATGAACGCTTGAATATATGGAATGAAACTTGAATATATGGAATGAATGTTTGAATATATGGAATGAAACTTGAATATATGGAATGAATGTTTGAATATATTGAATGAAACTTGAATATATGGAATGAACGTTTGAATATATGGAATGAATGTTTGAATATATGGAATGAATGTTTGAATATATGGAATGAATGTTTGAATATATGGAATGAACGTTTGAATATATTGAATGAAACTTGAATATATGGAATGAATGTTTGAATATATGGAATGAATGTTTGAATATATTGAATGAAACTTGAATATATGGAATGAATGTTTGAATATATTGAATGACACTTGAATATATGGAATGAATGTTTGAATATATTGAATGAAACTTGAATATATGGAATGAATGTTTGAATATATGGAATGAATGTTTGAATATATTGAATGAATGTTTGAATATATTGAATGAAACTTGAAAACTGACGTCATGGCGGCACTGGCGCCATCTTTTGTTTTCGATGTCAGTTGGTAGTACGGTGGCCGAGAGGTGCAAACCAAATTTACAAACTGTAAAACACTTTTACAAAGTTTGAGACAAAGTTACATTTTGGAAACCATTTTTACATATCATAAAACAAAATTACAAGTTCTGAAACAAATTTGCATTTCAGAAAACAATTTAACAAGTCGCGAAACACTTCTGCGATACAAACCGGCTTCATTCAGTTTGCTTTTCAGAGACCTCAAGCTGATGTGAACACCGTGTAAACATGACATCATGTCCACGATTACGGCGTACGAGTGTCCCTCATTAAAATATCTTATACACTGCTGCAGCATATCCGGTCTGTCGGTCTCGTCTGTGCCTTTTAAAAACTCTAAAGACCGACCACACGAAAAAAAAAATCGCGTTAATCGGCTCATATGTTCCCCACAAAACGGGCAAAACATCACTCGCTCGCTGTCCTTCGTGCTTCACCATAAACACCATCAATACTTCACGTACTGGCCGCTTCTCGTCGTCACTTCCAGTTAAACCCCACAGTTGGGACATTCCCTTTCCGGTTAAATTTCGCTTGTAAATATGTTTTGGGATTTGTAAAAGTGTCTCGGAGTTTGTAAAAGTGTTTCACGACTTGTTAAATTGTTTTCTGAAATGCAAATTTGTTTCAGAACTTGTAATTTTGTTTTATGATATGTAAAAATGGTTTCCAAAATGTAAATTTGTCTCAAACTTTGTAAAAGTGTTTTACAGTTTGTAAATTTGGTTTGCACCTCTCGGCCACCGTACTACCAACTGACATCGAAAACAAAAGATGGCGCCAGTGCCGCCATGACGTCAGTTTTCAAGTTTCATTCCATATATTCAGGTTTCATTCCATATATTCAAACATTCATTCCATATATTCAAACATTCATTCCATATATTCAAACGTTCATTCCATATATTCAAACATTCATTCCATATATTCAAACGTTCATTCCATATATTCAAGTTTCATTCAATATATTCAAGTTTCATTCAATATATTCAAGTTTCATTCCATATATTCAAACATTCATTCCATATATTCAAACATTCATTCCATATATTCAAGCGTTCATTCAATATATTCAAGTTTCATTCCATATATTCAAACATTCATTCCATATATTCAAGTTTCATTCCATATATTCAGACATCCATTCAATATATTCTTTAATTTCCTAAACGGCATGCCATAATATATATATATATATATATATATATAGCGCGTGTGGCATTCGCACGGGGTGAATAAGGGGCCTGTACTCGCATCCTACACCTTGAGTGTGGCATAAGGGCACCGTATGAAAGTCTCACCCGTATGTCGTAAGTATGTGCAACTTACGTTACCCTTAGGAATACCTCACAATACACTTAAGACACGCACGGCAATCACTAGTTCGATTTTCAGCGACGCTACGTGAGGTAGCCCTGCGAGTCTCAAGGGAACTGCAAGACACACCTATGGCCCCCTTAAGATGCGCATTTAACAGCGCAATTCTCTCTACGACGTTCTATGGGCCCGCACGACTATAGCATAAGTCAGACCTGTTTCCGGTGCATGTTGGACTCTGCCAGGGCTTGCCTCAAGTGGAGGAGTTCAAGCATCTCGGGATCTTGTTCACGAGTGAGGGGAGGATGGAGCGTGAGATTGACAGGTGGATCGGTGCAGCATCGGCAGTGATCTGGTCGCTGTACCGGACCGTTGTGGTGAAGAGGGAGCTGAGCTGAAAGGGAAAGCTCTCAATTTACCGATCAATCTACGTTCCTACCTTCACCTATGGTCATGAGCTTTGGGTAATGACCGAAAGGACAATATCGCGGATACAAGCGGACAAAATGAGTTTCCTCCGCAGAGTGGCTGGGCGCACCCTTAGAGATAGGGTGAGGAAGCTCAGTCACACGGGAGGAGCTCAGAGTAGAGCCACTGCTCCTCCATGTCGAGATGAGCCAGCTGAGGTGGCTCGGGCATCTGTTCTGGATGTCTCCTGGACGCCTCCCTCGGGCAGTGTTCCGGGCATGTCCCACTGGGAGGAGGCCCCGGGGAAGACCCTGGATACGCTGGAGGGACTATGTCTCTCGGCTGGCCTGGGAACACCTTGGGGTCCCCCTGGAGGAGCTGGAGGAAGTGTCCGGGGTGAAGGAGGTCTGGGAATCCCTGCTTAAACTGATGCCCCCGCGACCTGGCCCCGGATAAGCAGAAGACAATGGATGGATGGATGGTATTAAACTTTTATGTGTTCCCATAAAGACAAGCTGGAATTGCCACCAGGCCAAGTTACAAGTGAGATCTGTGGAGAGGGGACCCCCAAGAAGAAGATGAGTTTTTAAAGGTATTTTTCAGCAATAAAAACACTCTAGTGGAATAATGTATGGTATATACTATATACAGTATATTGTGGAACATTCCAGGCAAAACAATAACATCTCCATGGTAGCAGACCCCTCACTGTAAAAGTTGCATAGTGAACCTTTAAGACACAGCTAGACACAGTACATATCTACAACATCTATCTTGCATTTATTCAACTACATCTGTCTCCATGGGCTGAAATCAGTTTAATGCCATACCATGGAATATTCTAGACATACCCTAGGCATACCTTCCACCAGAAAAATGACATAGTGCATCTTTAAAGGTCCTATATTATATTTTATATTTTCTGATTTATGTTTTGTTGCATTTGCACATGTTTAACAGACGAATCCTGCATATTTAGACTGAGCTCTGTTCCACCTTGTGATGTCAAGTGGTAATACAGGAAATGCTCCACTGTGTTTTTAAACTCCACAAACCGTCGCCATTGAATCATTTGGATAATTTCAGCCCTGGAATTGCCAATCCTCACTGAACAGAAGGTAAAAGGTCGCTGTTAACTTAAAAACTACCACTTCATGACATCACAAGGTGGAACAGAGCATTTTGAACTTTGGAGACAGACTAATAAAGGATTACTGTGAATGAAACAAAACACATGATTCACATGATTTGAAATAAACAGTTTAGATAAATGATTTCCAAACATAAACTAGTTCTCCATTTGAAATCGATGTGGTTGTTTAAGTGCAGAGTCGCTCCTGCACTAATTAGAGTAAAAGTCTGCAGCCTGCAGGGTTCTGGCAGATCCACCTGTGGAGAGCCAGTTATGGCCTAGTTTCACTGGGAATAATAATGTGAGAAACCTCGGGGATGTTTAATATTTAATATTCAAAACAAACACATGTGCATATATTAAAGGCTCCTTTGAACTGGAGTCATTTTTAGTTGTAAATAAGAGAATTAAATGTGTTTCTGTATTGACATGTTCGTGATTAATTTGTGGTCATCCCTCAAGGTGTGAAAAATTAAAAAGGGAACAGAAGGCGCCATCTGCAATATGACAAAATGACTAAATACAGACCAAATTATGAAACTGAGGGGAACTGCAAAAATCCTAACTTAAAAATAGTTTTTAGACATTTTCACTTTCATTTTTCATGGACGTATACTGAGTTGCTTGAGGACTAGGTTAAAAGTCCTATATCACACAAAACTGACTTGTGAGCTTTAAGCCATCTTAAAGGAGTTGTGTTTTCTTTCATTCACACATGTTAAGTAATTCTTTATTATTCTTTATTAGTCCGTCTACATCTACAAAGCTTAAAATGCTCTGTTCAACCTTGTGATGTCATGAAGTAGTAGTTTTCAAGTTAACAGCTGTCTTTTTACCTTTTGTTGAGTAGAGATTGGTAATTCCAGATCCAAATTTAGTCAGATCCGGGAAGCAGAGTTGGTGCCATGTGCAGGGGGCAGCTGTGGCTCTAGTGCAAACTGTTGTTGTGTCCTTAGGCAAGTAGAGATGTTAGATATCAAAGTGTAATGTAACGATTTTTCACACCATGACTAAACAACTGTGAAATGAACTTATAAAATGTAGCTGTTAACTTGAAAACTACCGCTTCATGACATCACAAGGTGGAACAGAGCGTTTTGTGCTTTAAAGATGTAGACAGAGTAATAATAAATGGTTACTTAAACATGTGTGAATTAAACTCCAGTTTTTGAGGTGGTAACAACATTATAACATGACTTTTAAGTTCACAAGAGTCAATTTTGCATAATATAGGACCTTTAAAGGTGCTATATAAACCCAATACATTATTACTTGCACCTAGCTCCTTCCTAAACACTATTACATCTCATTTATTCCCTCTCAGTGTGTAGCAGACCCTCACAGCAGCTGGACAGGTGTTGAGTGAGACAGGCCTTTATGTCTAATCACAAGAGGACACGTTGCACAGCCAGACGCATGCCGAAACAACAGGAGGCGCCGTCACACTGCTGTCCCAAATCTTATTCAATGCTGTCAGACCTGGAAACAAGTCATAAATATATTGGACAGGAAATTGTGAGCGGGGAGCATTTTACCTTTGTTCGGCGTGGTGCCTCTTTAGCCTCATTTCCTGTTACCACTTGTGCTTGTCGCGTTGGAAGCACCTTTGAATACACAGGAAAGATTATGATGACGAGGGAGCACTGTATTAAAAACGGACCACAGAGATTAGCTTTTCAGTTCAGTCCAGTCAGCAAATGAACGTTGTAAGCCTGACCAGTCAAGACTCATATTTTATTTCCTTGACAATGTTATATTCTGGGTTTCTTATACTAGTACATTCTATAGGCCAGTAATGTTATACCCAGATGGGGGAACACTTAAGTTAATTGTGTTAAACTGCAGTTTATTGATGCTCTGCAGTGACATCATGCTGGGGGTGTACTACATGTATCTCTGTTGGCGGTGTGGTCAACAGTTACCATGGTGACACAATGCACACATTAGCAAAAACTGCCAAAAATGTTTTCATAAAGTCTGAAAACAAAAATACAAAATAGATTTAAACAGCCCATTTTCAGGAGCCTGTGATCGATGCGAGCGTTCATGGTCCTGTTTAGGTGTTAGAATTTCAACAAAAAGGTAGGAGTGACTAACTGAAAAACTAGCTAGCTTGAGACTGTAATTTTATGTGTGCGAGATTTGTTTAACAGCACAAATCATCTCTCCTGTTACAGTTCCAACCAAATCAGTTCTTTCTGGTCAGACTGTGTTAAAAGAAAACTCAGATTAAGTCTGACTTGAGTAACAGATCTTCTAGTAGTGCTTTCAGTTAGCTTCACACCCCCACAGAATTATCAATTATAATTATTATAAAGCTTTTTATTGTCCAAAAATCAGGAAGTGCGTGTTAGCATACTAGTTGGTGTCACAGCAATACTCCGCTCTGGTCTCTGACAGTTGTTAAAAGTACTTATAAACTCATCGCAGTGAATAATTAGGAAGCTTTGAATGCATAAAGTAAATGAGAAATGGACGTTTTAAATGGACTAGTTCTGTTTTTCATGTTACCTGGACTTCTGTTTTGTTTCATTCACACGTTTGAGTAATCCTGCATTATTGGACTGTCTACACCTCCAAAGCTCCAAATGTTCTGTTCCAACTCATGATGTCATTAAAAGGAAATTTTCATGATAACAGCTATATTTGACCTTTTATCCAGATGATTCTAGTGAACGTGTATGGAGTTTAAAAACACAGTGGAGCACTTCCTGTATTACCAATGACATCACATCATTGTATGTAGGGTTTGTGTGTTAAATATGTGTGAATAAACAAAACACAATTCAACAACTAAGAATATTATAGCATAGATCAGAAAATATAAATGTAATATGGGCCGTTTAACATAATGTGGATGATTCATTGACTTCCATACAATGCTATGTTTGAAAATAAAGCATTTTTTTTCCACTTCATTATCTATTTTTTTACATTGTTATAAGTCTATCAAAATCTCATTATGTAGAAAAATAGGACCTTATATCCCAAACACTTTACCTTCCCTTGTTTGTATTCAGTGAGAGATAAAATATAAATAAGTATTTATTGAGGTGACAGCTGTTCCCAGGGACATTATAAAAGCATTCATGAGAGGGGCTTGTAAATAAACTTTGCTTCATACTCAATTCCATCTTTAAAGTAAATGTCAACTTTTGGTTTACACGAGCTTTTGATAAACAGAAAATAGCGTGGACAATTTTGTATAACATTTTGTGACAGATCTGAGCCCTGAAGATTTACAATAAATACATACTGTCTTTAAAACCAGAAGAACAGATCTAGTTCATTTTAAACAGTTTGCTAACAACTAGCATGCTGACCATGCACTTTCTGATTCTCAGACAAGAAAATGCTTTACACATTTACGCCAGTATAGATAATTTGTTATCTATCCTAAAAGGAAACAGGAAGCCCACAAAGAGGATATATACTGTATGCATGTAATGTAAAGGGACATATTAGTAGGTGTGAGCAGAAAATGTACTGGTAGATATGATTAGATTATACATATATATTATATTAGATTATAAAATGAGACATGGTAAAATATAACAGTGTCTTTCCCGTGAAATACAGATGTGGTATAGTAATGTATACTAGCTCGGACATGTGAGCATGGACCCTCCACATGCTCCTGTAGAAAGTCCTGTATATGTGAGTTTGTCTTTGCACCTCTGGTCCACAGTGTCCTCAGCACAAGTTCGATTTGTGATTCTGTGACATGGAAAAAAGATGGAAAGAAAGAGGGATACACAGGGACAGAGAGAGGAGGGCGGAGAGAGGGGTGAGAAAGAGGGAGAGGGCTGAAAGAGAGGGAGGGAAAGCAACAGAGGAGAAAAACAGATTGAGAGGCTGAAAGAGAAGAAGAGAGAGGGAGAGAGGGTGAGTGCAAGCGAGAAGAAGAACAGAAGGAGGGGGTGAGAGAAAGGGAGAGAGGGTGAGAGAGAAGGACGAAAAGGAAGAAGACAGAGATGGAGATGAAGAAAAACAAAGAGATAAGGAAGGGTTGAGAGAGAGGGACAAAGAGATGAGATAGTGTGAGAGAGAGGGGGGTGAGATAGATGGAGGGAGGGACAATGTGGCGGGGGACAAAAGTGAGAAAGAGAAAATGAGGGAGGTACCAAGAGGATAGACAGAAAGATAGAGAGCAGGGGGTAAGCGTGGGGGAGAGACGGGGAGGAAGCGAATGAGCTGAAGACAGAGAGAGAGAAGAAAGGGGTGACAAAAGGAGAGAAAGGAGAGAGGCCAAGGTGAGAGATGAGGGAGATTAGGGATTGATTATTGATGACTGCAGAGTTGTCAGGAGGCTGAGTAAAGAAGGAGCAACACAAGAGGCGCTTTTCTTTTTGTTTTTTCACTCTGTTCAGCTATCGACTCAGAACGGATGAGAGCAGTTAGGAAAGAGAGAGGGAGGGAACAGAAGAGAGAAAGAGAGAGAGAGAGATGGAGAGAGGTGGTGGTGGAAAGAAGTTTGGGAAACATTTATCGAGATTTATTTGTCTTCTGTGCATTAGCTCATGTTGAAAACTAAACAATAGTGAACATTGTCTGCAGAAGTCACCTGATACTATGATCAAATAAATCAAATACATACAAAATATATGAATACATTTAAAGGAAAAGAAATATTAAACTACTATGACAAACGTTCTGACAAAGCTACATGACATTTCTGAGCCCCACATGTATGACCCAGATCCTGATTTTTTTGGAATAATTGCAATTCAGTATAGAAAACTGCAATTTTCTGAGCGTTACAAGCCTTAAAGGTGCATTATGTAACTTTTCTAGTGAAGTGAAGTGTCCATCACCTGCTTGTTTCTATGGATATGTCATTGCTCTGCCTGGAATGTTCCACGGTATGACATTAAACAGCTTTACTTTACATTCACAAAAATTACAAGTGGTTTTATAGCTCAAAAACACCTAGAAAAACAGGCATTCTGACTGTGAGCGGGGTCGCTTCTCCACAGATCTGACCAGTAAGTTGGTCTGATTTGGTCTCCGTGAAGATAGAAAGGTTTAATCCTATACTGCGAAACATTCCAGACAAAGCAACATTTCCATGGGGAAAAGCATTTGAGGAACCCTCCACCAGAAAAGTTACACAATGCACCTTTAAATGTAGAACAATACAGTGTAACTCAAACACGCATGAATACATTTTAATGAATGTAAAAATAATATCTACTACATGCACTCTGCCAAGGCATTTGTTCTATCTTGCAATGGACTCATGCATACTCTGAAATCATCTCAGATCTAATATTTTTAGTATTTTAGTATTAGTATTTAGTCGTGTTAGTTACTTATTACTAGAATTATAATGGACTATATTTTAAGTATGAAGTCCAGTGCTGATTCCACGTCAAGGAAATGTGTGGAGTTGCATAGGGGTAGGGCATCTGGTATAAATAACATAAAAATCTATGCCAACTTCTAAAATCTCTGCATATAGAGCTGAAGAAAACATCAAGAAAAGAGAAGAAAAAATGACAACTGCGAAGTCCCACTGAGCAAATTAACACCAATGAACAAAATATTTACCAAACGTGTTCAATCATAGTGGAGAAATTACCTCACTGTTTCCAATTCCCAAATCAAACAAAAATGCATTAATAAAATTCAGTCTCTGCAGCCATCTTCATAAACAAACAATACAGAAGTCATTTCAGACCAGGGCAGTCACCAAATGTAATCCTTCGCTTCATTTCCACTGAAACAACACAATGCTTATCAATGATCTGGGCTACTGTAGGATTCATCAGAGTCTGCAGCATGCTCTTTTACATGTATGCATAAGTCAATACAAAAATGCTAGACTTCTTCCATTAGGTGCTGTGTGCAGAGTTGCGTGTATAGACTAAATCAACAGCCCCCCTCCCTCGCCTCTTCATTTCTAACACCTCCACTGGCCAGTCAATAAGCCATTTCCCGTAGAGCCGGTGTGCTCTTATCTCCATGCGGCGTGTGCGTGCTGCAGACAGACAGATGTGTGTGTCACTTGTAGAACAATGGGGGTTCCTTTTCTTTGCTTGAATTTGTGCGTTTCCCAGAGATGTGTCTTCTGGAGCAGTGGGAAGCATAAATCCACGTCGGGGACTATAACGTTTGAGCGCGCTGGTGGTGGTAGATGTGGAAATGTGGAAATGTTTTCAGACAGATTTAAATGTGTTTGGGTAATATATTGCTGTGGTTTTCAAACTTTCATTCATCCAAGAGTCTTGGATCACACTTTTCTACTTAGATTTGTGGCATTCTCCATTCAAACTTCATGATGACGGTGAGCTCCAGTCACAGCTGCCCTGGGGCAGACTGACAGCTTGTGTCTTGAGGCGACAGTGGCTCAGTGGTTGGCACACGCATTCACTAACCCAAAGGTCGGGAGGATTGATTCTTGGACCAAATCCTGTCATTGTGTCCTTAGGCAAGACACATCAATTGCCCTAGTATAATTGTGGTGTGAGCGGCTATGGCTACAGCTGTGGCTACTGAAGTGGCTACCACGACTGACTGTAGAGTTAGTGAATAAGGAATAGATACAGTATGTCATCGAGCTAACAGCTAAGATCTGCAGCGAGGTGGAAAAACTCCCAGCCTGAGGACACAATATAAGCATTATGCTACAGAAGTGGTCATAAGCAAATATGTATAAAATAATTAATACCCAGACAGTCAAACACCAGGGGTACTCTAAGTTGGTTGCCATTTACTACACATTCAAGTGTATGTCACATTGAGCTGAGTGTCCCGTTCTCTCTCTCCCTCCCTCTCTCATTCTCTCCCTCTCTGTCCCTCTCCTTCCCTCTCTCTCGCCTTCTCTCTCTCTCCATCTCTCTTCTGCAGAGGACTCACACTTAATGAGTTGTCCTGGGACCAGTCTGCACCTCATGTGTGAGGAGCAGCTTTCACAAACTCTTATTCTTCCCATCCCAGAAGAACCTGAAAGAGCCTAGTCCCAGTGTCCTGCTCCTCCCACAAACCGCTCTAACCTTTTCAATATTACAAAGAAAAGTTTCCAAAATAGTTTAACTGCTAAACTCCAGTCAGTTTTGCACAGGTTTCATACAATGATCTTGATTCTGATTACATGTTTTACTGCTGTTTTTGGCCTTTGTGTTGGAACACTGTAATTTCCCCATTGTGGAACAAATAAAGATTTATCCTATTCTATCACTTTGTCAGACATTCAAAAATAATTATCTCAGTCAAAATATATGCAATTCCACTGACAAAGACATTTGTCCTTTGCAAGTATTTATTGTTTATCTGAACAGGGACTAAGAATGGGACAAGATCTCGTGTCACAAGATCGTGCACACATGAGATAAATGATCATGTGAGATTTTTTATTTTTTTTCCAAGTGTTTACATTTGGATTTGACAAAAAAGTGTTACATGTTGATGAGTTATATCTCATAGCAGTACCAAGAAAACAGTACTAGAATGGAAACAAAAATATTAAATAAAGTAAATAAAAAATTATGAGGCCAAAATTGGAAACAGAATCGTGAAATCTTTATATTAGGAATTATGTTAAAATCTCATCTTGTCTCATTTTCGTGGACCTAATCTTGTATCTCGCCTCATCTTGTGGAAACTGTGTCTCATCCCATCCCTAATAGGGCCAGATACACAAACATAGATTAACAATTAAGTAATTTGCAGCAGGTATCACAGTGTTTATAGACGAGGCTAATTTGCAACACCTCTAGAAGGGCTTTTCACTAAAACGCAGTGGGATTAAGCAATAAAAACTGTGAATTTGTCAAGAGAATCAGTTGTTACATTGTAAATACTAAACATTTTATTTATTTATTTTATTTAGAATCTAATAATAGTGTCATAACAACTCAATTTTTTTTTTTTAATTTACAAGTTACAGATCTGTTCTTTCTCAAATGTCTACTTTTTGCAGTGCAGCCTTCAAACGACATCAAAGTAATAATTTTGAGTTAACTTAAAGTAAGTTCTAAATTCTTATTTACAAAATTGAGTCTCTACAAATCAGTTTACTATGTTTCTCAAACCCAAAACTCACAGACCATCGATGAAAAATGGGCTTTGAGAGTTAATTCCTAATGTTGTGTGTCTCTTAGTATGGACAGTCTATGGGGAATGAGCTAATCCCAGGCTTCATGCGTTAAGCGAAAGTGTCATTGATTAACCTTATTTAAAAGTGTGTGCTTTGGGGATGGGCCACAGTGACGAACACCCTGCAGTCTAATCATTAATAATCCATTTCTAATACCCACATTCATTATACAGCATGTCTACTTCAATGTACGGCCATCAGAGGATACGGGGAAATCCACAATGAAGACGGAGTTAGTCATAAAGGCAACAAAACTGTCTGAAACGCCCATTGCCAATATTGTTAAAAATATTGAAAGTTTTGATTTAGTGATGCTTTTAAATAATAATTATCCAGTATAAATTATATATGTTATGTTTTTATTATCAGCTGGCACTTGTGATTACGGGTTGCCTTGTTGCCTTGCCTTGTTTAAATAAATCATACATGAAAATCAACCTTTTTACCTTAATTACATGTTATTAAATCACTTTAGATTTGTAACTAAGCAAATTTGATTACACATTAAATTGTGGCCACATAATATCAAAATACAGAGGACACAAGAATAGACAGAAAGTTATATATTTTCGAATCTATGTTGTTGTGTTTTGTTTCATTCACACATGTTTAACACACAAACCCTGCATAGTTAGGCTGAGTTCTTCTCTCAAAAGGAATACATTCTGTTCCAGCTTGTGATGTCACGTGGCAATACAGGAAGTGCTCCACTGTGTTTCTAAACTCCACACACCTTCACTACAATCATTTGGATAATTTCAGCTCTAGAATTGCAAATCTCTACTAAACAAAAGGTAAAATGTAGCTGTTTACAAGGTGGAACAGAGCATTTTGAGCTTTGGAGATGTAAACAGACTAATAATAAAGGATTACTCAAAAACGTGGGAATGAAACAAAACACAACTCCAGGTCTGTTTTTGATGAGCTAACAACATTAAAACATGGCTTAAAGCTCTCAAGAGTCAATTTTGCGTAATGTAGGACCTTTAATTTAAACTAAAACTAAAAGATAGGCCTAACAATAATGCTTTGCTCAAAAATTACACATTAGTGGAAAAATAGAACATATTCCCAAATGAGAACATCTGAGAATCATAAGATATTTCTTTCAAAAACAGTTACTCATGGGTTTCAGGCTACGGGCCCCTTCCTTATTTGCTATGGCAACAGTCCTTCGTTGTTATAGTGATAACAGAATTCAAAATATTATATCATTTGCCTGAATCCCATGAGCAGACCTCTACCCTTCATGTGAACACAATCTATTATTATATTACACTTAAAGCTTATTTTGCTGACATATTATATGGAATTTACGGACTTTTTTTTTAATCAGAAAGAAAGTAAAATACGTAAATATGTCAGAAGTACAAAATCTCTGTCTAGTAACTAAATAATTAAAAAATACTATATTATATTAAAGGTGCATTGTGTAACTTTTATGGTGGAGGGTTTGTCAAATGCTTTTCTCCATGGAGATGTTATTGCTTTGTCTGGAATGTTTCACAGTATGGCATTAAACCTTTCTATCTTCATGGAGACCAAACCAGACCAAGTGACAGCTCAGATCTGTGGAGAGGCGACCCCGCACTGTCAGAATGCCTGTTTTTCTAGGCATTTTTGAGCTATAAAACCATCTGTAATTTAATAAATGTAAGTTAGAGCTGGTTAATGTCATATTGTGGAATATTTCAGGTAGAGCAATGACATATCCATAGAAACAAGTTACACAGTGCACCTTTAAAGCCATTTTAAGTCATAGATATTGTTTTACTGTATATGCCCAGTGTGTGAGTAACCAGAGAGAAGGAAAATGGCTGCTCACTCACACCATCTCTCCCCTTTCAATCAATATGGCTGTGATTCTAATAGACATTGATTACATCTGAATCCCAGTTCCCAAGTCACAAATGTGATTATAAAATGCCCGCTCTTGACACTTTATTGAAAACAATGAGACTGTGGAGAAAAATAGGAGGAAGGGGGGAGTGGGAGTGTCTGGAAGAAGATGGATCAATCTTGGGTAAGTCAGTTTGGTCAGGTCTCCTCTGTGCTTTTTGGTAAACAGGCGCAGACCAAGGTTAAATAGTAGGACCAGAGGTAGAAGAATAGAGCATTGTTAGTAATTATTTGGGATGAGCTTTTCAAAAACTGTTTGTAGTTGGACAGGAAAGGAGCTTTGAGCTTTAATGTTACCAATACAATTTACAAGTGTAAGAGATGCTGTTTTTCCCTACAACTATATGGGTAAAAATCATAGTCTGTATATAGAAATGGACATAGCTAACCTACTTTGGCTCCAATTAACTTTCCATAAAAAATGGTCACTGCTCTCTCTGTAACTGCTGCTGTGAGCCTCTTCATTTTGGTCTTAAAATGTTTGTATTAACCCGTTCTACATGATCCTGGTGTAGAGCGGGTGGTGGGATTTTTATGGCGCTATTTTGTTTTGAAATAAATTTCTATTCCAAATATAGACCTGGCTCCAAATTCACCCCTATAACTGCTACCCTCAATGAGCTTCATTTGACTGGAGCCGAATCCTATGGGTAATGTCAAACTTCCTTAGTCCACTTCTTTATACAGTCTATGGTAAAAATAATATATAGTAAATGGTAAATAAATAAAAGTTGTGAAAAAGTAGTTGATAAATGGTTGTGTTTGTGTAGTATTATCAGGACTGTCTAGAACTCAGACACAGAAAAGTGTTTTAAACACAGACGATTTTTATCCAATTGCACGGCCATAAACAACTATCTGGAGACACTCTACCAGAGGCAAAGCAAGCTACTGCCACACAAGAATCCAAGAACAGTCCATACAGGTGGGAGCGGGGATCAAATTGCAAATCTTTTTCAACAATCTTACCATTTTTAACAGGCTCAAGTAAGTAAATGGGGATTGGCGTAAAAATCCAAGTCAGTAATTAAAGTACCAATACAAACTAAAATAAGTAAAAAAAACAAAACAGTGGTTAAATCAAGTATCAAAATAATATAATTTCTGCTACTAAACTCTGTAAATGGTGTTTTAATAGCATTATATACTATTTCTAGTGATCTTTTGGTCAATTTTAGTGTAAACAATGTACATTTGCAGATTTCTGGTAAAAAAAACAAACAAACACCTGAATCTCAGTTTGTGCTGCCTTCAACTACAATTTCAAGTAGTTGGTGACATCACTCAAGACTACTCTGATTACAGACAGGTGTTTCTGGTCACAAACACCTGCAGGGGCCCTGCCCCGCGCCTCCTTTTCTCTCACTCTTTTCTTTTGTCCTTCCTCCAGGTACTGCCCAGTTTACCAGCTCTATTTGAAATGTAGTTGTGGGCAGATTTTACATGTTTAGTTCCACTTTAATTCAACTGCATGGGTGCATTCACACTTATACCAACACCTATCAAAAATGAGTCTAAACCGGAACTCAACCTGGACTTGACCTTGTCTCGACCGGGACTAGACCAGGACTAATATAGAACAAGAGCAAACCCAAGTCTCCATCAGGACTAAACCAGGACTAAACTGGGATCAAACCAGGACAACTGTGAATGCAACCTACTTCCAGAAGTCTCTATATCAGTAATCACTCAGTCACTCTAATTATACAAACACATCAAGCATTACAATAGTACAAAACAAATATAACTTATAACTGTCAAACTACTGCATTTTAATATTAAAAAGGTTACAATAAATTGACCATTAAGTGCAGCCAGGAAGCAGCAGAGACACCGGGAGCAGTGGAGATATGCAGTCCACTCTGAGGTTACATAAGCCTGAGGTGTAGCCCAGACAGGGAAAAGGTTGAGTCTGAAAATTCAGCCACAAACTAGAAAATGCCATATTCATTTTTATTATTTCCCCCTCCATGTTGCCACAGCTCCAAAAGTTATCAAACAAAACAAAAGTTGTATGCCAGGCTGGGTCTCCTCTGGACCCACAGTGACTGAGGAAACTGTCAGAGAAAATGACGAGGCAAAAATTAATCTAGATCCAGAATCTGGGGAACAGACACAACCCTCTGACTGCAAATGAATGTACACTAATTGGACATTAAAGGTACAGTGTGTAACTTTCTGGAGGTGACACATCACCTGCACAATGGAAATAGGAAGTTGAAACCATTCTTCATAATTGACCATGGAGATAGATACATACTATGGAATATTATAGCCAAAGGAACAACATTTCCATGGAAACAAACAGATCAGAGTCTGGTTTGGGGTTTTTGTCCCAAGTAGCCCCTAAACCAGGGGTTTAGGGGCTGTCGCTCGGGAGCTACCAGTAGCTCTCCACCCCTTTCCAAGTAGCTTGCCAAGGGATTTCTGAATTCAGTGTAAGTAAAATTAGATTAGTTACCATTGTAAATGTATCATTTTGATGCCTAAATAAATGCATAATTGTTGTTTTATACGCATCTTTTATAAGCATCTAACTGTTCCCCATCTAAGGCTTGCTGCCGCTCTTATATTTACTCAGTTTCTTTGCGGCTGCTGAAATTGGTAGCTCTCTGGCATTTTTGTTTTGTAAAGGTAGCTCACTGGAGAAAAAAAGGTTGGATACCCCTGCCCTAAACAATCAAACTACACCCTAATTCGGGTACTAGCCAAATGTCTGTTTACTATAGCAGTATGCAGTCTATTATTACTATTATATTTTACAGTTGTAATGATAATGAACTGAAACAAAGCGCAACTCCAGGTATGTTTTTGATGAGGTAACAACATCTAACATGGCTTAAATGTACTGCATAGTCGCTTTTTTATTCATATACAAATGAATGTCACCTTCATTTTAAACCTACAAATGATTCCAAGTTCCTCCTGGTAAGTGCTCATGTCCCCCTAGGATCCCCATACCTCTGGTTGGGAAACACTGCCATAGAAGACCATTCCTCACTGTGACAAGCTTTATGAAATCAAAGCTTGGGAATGAGAAAAATTAATGAGACATAAAAATATAATACCTGCCACCATTATATTGTGACCTTAGTAATCAATATTATCTATTAAAGAAGACCTTTTGTGCTTGTACCAATGGGTCAATATTCATATTCCTATAAAATGACTTAATGAAACAAGTCCTCTGTCTTCAGCATTAGAAAACTGCAGCACCCTATGGGAGCTGATGTTGCCGTAAACGTCTTCTCAACAAATAGCCGTGCAGCTATCGGCACCTCCGATGGATAACTGCAGAAGCTAGCGAAAAGCAGGTTTTTTTTAAATTCATTTGTTACAAACATGACTATGCAATGCTGCTTAATCCTACGCGAATCAATGATTAAAAAAAATAAAATTGGAGAATGACGTGAGTAGAGAAGAAGAGATGAGCAGAGCTTGGGAGGAGCTCAGAGTACAGTCCCTGACAAAAGTCTTGTCGCTTATCCATTTTGTAGAAACAAAAGCTTATAACCTGACTTTAAATTAATCGATTGGTTTTAGAAATGTCTCATATGAAAGCTAAAACTCTCCCAAATTATGCTCAATATACTAAAATAAATTTGCTTCACTGAAGAAAGATTGATTATTTAATGAACACAGAAAGGTCAGATTTTGGCAAGACAAAAGTCTTGTCGCCTTGTCATATGATGCACCCAATCCTAGATTACAGCCTCACCTGTGATCAGTTACTGATCAATCAGTTAGTGGGTGTGTATAAAAAGAACCCCAGCACACCAGACCTTCACATGAACTGCAACTTGACCTCTGACAACATGCCTAAGCTCCACCCTGAGACCAAAGCGTTAATTATCAAGAGGCTGAAGACCAGATCCACTGCTGAGGTGGCTGACACCTTCAATGTGTCTCAGCGTCAAGTACAAAGAATAAGAAAAAGATCTGAAAAGACTGGAGATGTTTTTGACAAGCCCAGGTCCAGCAGACCCCGCAAGACAACTGCTCAGGAGGACCGTTTGTTGATTCAAAAATCCAAGGCCAGCCCCTTTTCCACTGCAGCAGAGCTCCACCAGGCCTGGTCACCTCAAGTCCCTGTGTCAACCAGAACAGTTTGTAGAATTCTGTCTCGAAATGGCCTCCATGGTCGAATCAGTGCACAGAAACCAGCACTAAACAAAAGGCAATTAAAAAACCGTGTGGCATTTGCCAAGGCCCACAGCCTGCTAAAAGGATGGACACTGGAAAAGTGGCAGAAGGTGGATTTCTCAGATGAATCCTCGGTTGAATTACATCACAGCCGCTGCAAATATTGCAGGAGACCTACTGGAGCCCGCATGGATCCAAGATTCACCCAGAAAACAGTTAAGTTTGGTGGCGGAAAAATCATGGTCTGGGGTTACATCCAGTATGGGGGTGTGCGAGACATTTGCAGGGTGGAAGGCAATATCAATAGCCTAAAATATCAAGAAGTATTAGCTCCCTCTTACATTCCCAACCATAAAAGGGGTCAAATTTTGCAGCAGGATGGTGCTCCATCGCATACTTCTATCTCTACATCAAAGTTCCTCAAGGCGAAGAAGATCAAGGTGCTCCAGGACTGGCCAGCCCAGTCACCAGACATGAACATCATTGAGCATGTCTGGGGTAGAATGAAAGAGGAAGCATAGAAGGCAAAACCAAAGAATCTTGATGAACTCTGGGAGGCATGTAAGACTGCTTTCTTTGCTATTCCTGATGACTTCATCAACAAATTGTATGAATCATTGTCGAACCGCATGGATGCAGTCCTTCAAGCTCATGGAAGTCATACAAGATATTAAATATGGATCTCACAGCACCACTACTTAATTCACTGACGTTATGCAACATATTTTTGTATTTGAAGTAAATTATTTGTTCAATTTTCTGTAGGCGACAAGACTTTTGTCTTGCCAAAATCTGACCTTTCTGTGTTCATTAAATGATCAATCTTTCTTCAGTGAAGCAAATTTATTTTAGTATATTGAGCATAATTTGGGAGGGTTTTAGCTTTCATATGAGACATTTCTAAAACCAATCGATTAATTTAAAGTCAGGTTATAAGCTTTTGTTTCTACAAAATGGATAAGCGACAAGACTTTTGTCAGGGACTGTAGAGCCACTGCTCTTCCATGTTGAGAGGAGCCAGCTGACATGGCTCTTGGCTGGCCTGGGAATGCCTTGGGTCCCCACTGGAGGAGATGGAGAAAGTGTCTGGGAGTCCCTGCTTAGACTGCTGCCCCTTCGACCCGGCCCTGAATAAAAGGAAGAACATGGATGGATGGAGTACGTACAGAGCTGTGGGCGTATGCCGGTGGTGGTGAAAACGGGTTGCTCTGCAAAATGGCACCTTGAAAATAAGCGATTAAAGATTACTCAAACATGCACAAATCACTCCAAATACAACTTTGTGTGAGTAAGAGGTAAAGGGAAACAACTATAACATGGCTCTGAACAGTCGGTTTTGCATAATAGATTTGTTTTAACCAAATAATCTTTGAAAAAGTAATATCTGAGTAAGTTCCAAGTATTCAAATTAAGAAGATTTAACTTGATTTGAATAGATTTCACTTGACAAGTAAAATGATCTACCAGTGGAATAAGTATTTTTTTCTTAATTCAAACAACATGATTTAGTTTCTTATTTTATGTAAGTTACTTGTGATGTGAAATGTATTCAAATCAATATAACATGTTCTTAATTCAAGACATTTTAACTTGGCCTTGTATTAATACACCCAAGATTATGGTCATATGTTTTGTGTATATTTCAGTCATATTTTCTTTACGCTGGCAGTGTTGTGTTGCATTTTCTATTCTAAAAAAAAACATCACAAGTTTTGCAAAAAGGGGATTAAGGAGCATTACTATTCCAACAAGTGTGGCACAAAAGATCCAATGAGGGATTATCAAAAGCAGAGCAGAGGCCGGACCACTGCGTTCAAAGAAACACCGGATTTCCTTCAGAGCTGTGACTGCAACATACAACAACACAAGCTGCATCTATTGAATCTTTTAGCATCCTCGAAAAACCCTTGTGATATTTCGGCTTAGCATTTGGAAAATCAAAGTCCTATAATGTGTTGCGTCTCCTCCACAAAGCACCATAGCAGTTGTTATTGTCTATTGTGGGATTATTGCAATGTGATTTTCTGTCTTGTCTGTTGTATTTTTCTATGGTGGTTTCAAAAAGTAGTGGGATTACTCAATACAAAAGCATGTTTTTTGTGAGATGAAAAGACTTTAGGTCATGTAAATCATAAGAATTAGCAAAACTGTGGAACCAGCCCCTAACAAAAACTGCTCTAATTTCCTTTCTATTATAAACACATGGGGTGTGCAAAAATATTGAAATATCGATATATCGTGATAATATATTTGGTGATACAGTATCGTTACCGGCTGCTGTATTGATATATCGCCAAGAGTATTTTTTGGTTCTTTTAGCAATTTTTTTTGTGACCGCACTACAATTTTGTTGCTTATTTAGTGGAAGGAAACTTCTTTATGTAATACACTTGGCATTTTTTTGTTTTGAGGATTTAAATACATGTATTTCATATTATCTTTTATTTGTTAGTTACCACATCAACCATTTTTGTGACAGGAAGGATCTTAACTGTATGACATAGTGCAGTGTGGTACGCCTGTGATATTTCGTCTTAGCTTTCGTATATCAAAGTCATATAATGTGGCATGTCTCCTCCACAGAGCGCTGTAGCGGTTGTTATTGTCTCTTTTTTTTCTTGAGCTGAAAGGACTTTAGGTCATAAGGTAAATCATAAGAATTACCTTTGTGGACCAAGCCCTTAAAGGTACATTGTGTAACTTTTCTGGTGGAGGGTCTGTCAAATGCTTTTCTTCATGGAGATGTCATTGCTTTGTCTGGAATGTTTCACAGTATGACATTAAACCTTTCTATCTTCATGGAGACCAAACCAGACCAGGTATCAGGTCAGTTCTGTGGAGAGCCGACCCCGGTCACAGTCAGAATCCCTGTTTTTCTAGGTATTTTTGTATAATAATAAATAAATATAAGGTAGAGCTGTTTAATTTCATACTGTGGAACATTCCAGGTAGAGCAATGACATAGAAACAAGCAGGTGACGGACCCTCTACCAAAAAGTAAGAGAAATCATAATCAGAGTCCTATAATGCATTTTGTCTCCTCCACACAGGGCTGCAGCAGTTGTTATTGTCTACTGTGGGATTATTGTGATGTGATTCTCTGTCTTGTCTGCTTTAGAGTTGGAGAGGGGCAGAACACAAACATCGAAACAGTGGTTTGTCTCGATGCCAAATTGTTCACTTGTTTGTTGACAAATGCAGCGGGCGCAGAGTCAAAAATCTCCCCATGCAAAATGAATGAGAGAGTCCAATTACGCACCGATAATGATGGTAATGGATTAGAATGAGCGTAGCAAAACAAAACGGGACTAAATAAGAGCAGAGATGGTTACGTGGCATGGAAAGTTGAACAGTTGTCCCTTATCTCTTGAGTTGATGGTTAGATTCCTGCTCTATTCTATTGGAGGTTTTCAGAATCTAGAATGTGGCTGTCATACTGCCAGATGGGGGCAACAGCCAGTTTTTCCTCTTGATTACACTTTATTTTGCTTTGAAATATCCAAAAGGTAAATTTACAAATGCTGAACTAGATCATTTCTGCATTTTATAATGATTTTAGCTGTACCCCCATCTGTTTTATTTTTTTTCATGAAATTTATTGCATATATACATACAAATTATTACAAACAAATTATTATAAACATACCAGAAAATAGATAAACAATATACACAAAGATTACAAGACATAGGGGTAGTTAAATGATTCAGACTGATAATTTCACTTCTTCATAATATACAGTAGTTGTATTTTAAATAATGTTGGCCTCTTGATACGTTGCATTGACATCAGGCTGTTGAAAACTACCACTACATGACATCATAAGGTGGAAAAGAGCATTATGAGCTTTGAAGACCCTAACCCTAACACTCAAACATGTGTGAATGAAACAAAACACAACTCCAGCTATGTTTTTAATGTTTATAACATGTCTTAAAATGCACAAGTCTCAATTTTGCGTAATATTGGACCTTTAAAGCACCTCATGGCGACACATACCAAATCATATTGCAATTTTACGACATGCGTTCATGCTAGCAGCTGCCGTAATTAGGCACTGGCACATTCTCCTCCGCTAAACTGCAGAGACAATGATCAATCTGAAATGTAAATGTGTTCCTGTGTGTTCAATCAATTACAGTGAAAACAACATTTTTGTGTGTGATGTTTTGCATTGCTTTTCCTTTCTGCGTCTCATAATGTATGATCATGGTGCAACTGAATACAGATTACATGCCAAGTACGTACTCTTACAGATTCCTCAGGTTTCTTGACTAAATGGTTGTTATTTCAAATCCACGGCGTAATATTTTATGGAGATTTACAACTTGGCTGTCAAAACATTAACCATGAAACTGGAACGTCATTAATTTTTCACATTTCTTTTTGCTCAAAGTTGCGAAATCTGATAATCGCCCTTAAACATCTACATAATTTAACATTCACTGTGACGGGAGTGCTCTAAACTTGTATTTGTAAACTACTTGGTGAAGAGTTGTAATATATACTGTATATTCACTTCTTTAGATGTTCTTATTGCATATCAGGACCTAATAAAGCAAATTACAAGCTCAGAGCATCTTGTTAAAAGCGAGCAGTTCATTCAGTTCAATTAGGAGTGAAAAGATTTGGAGACAGTGGCACCTACAAGACAAAACATAAGGCTGTAAACCTGCTCATAAATGTGGATTATGGAGGAACGCCAAAGTGTAGAAGTACTGCGCCAGAGCAGTTTTATGTTGAAATCTTCTCATCTAAAGGAAAAACCCATTTATGTAAACGGAAAATGTATTCTATTTGAACTGGAAGAATTTTGTTTATATATTATTTGTTATTTCCAAATAGAAATAAAATTAAAAAAACACAAAAAAAAAATAAAAAATCTTCATTTCAAGGAAACTCAACATAACATAAAGCATTTTGGCATTGAATAATTTGTATGGATATTTGGGCAGATGAAGCAAACAAGTATAAATAAAAGCAAAGTTTGCCCCATTCAAAAATGTTTCAGTTTTAACTTGTTTTTCTTCCTCTCCACAATCAATAAAGGTGCACTATGTAACTTTTTGAGTGGAAGTTCCGCCACATGCTTGTCTCCATGGAGATGTTATTTCTTTGTCTAGAATGTTCCACAGTAAGGCATTACATCTACATATCTCCATGGAGACAAGTATATGATGCCACCAGGCCAGGTTCAGGTCAGATCTGTGGAGAGGTAAGCGTGCATGTGATTTTTAGCAGTAAACAATAATATTAATTCCATACAGTGTTGGCAAATATACTCTTGAAACTGTCAAACTGCAGAGGCTTTGTCCTGGTTTGCACTTAATATCTCTGTAATGGGCCTATCATATGAAAAAGTTCATATTCAGCAAGTCAGCACAAACGGATAAAGGTGAAATTATTTTTCTATGACGGCTTCAAAAATAGTGGAATTTCTCAACACAAAAGCAGTTTTTTTGTGAGTGGAAAGGACTTTAGGTCATAATGTGAATCATAAGAATTAGCAAATTTGTGGACCCAGCCCCTAACAAAAACTGTTCTAATTTACTGTCAATTATAAACACATGGACAAATAATGTGTATAGTGACATGGTGCATGCTTCTCTGCGCCATCTTCATTCTCCAATCATGTCAATCTAACTAAAAGTGCTTCTTTTGTATTTTTCACTGAACATATGGCTTGTAGACTTTTGCTTGGAACATTTTAAACACACTTTATTTGTTAGTTACCATGTCAACAGTTTTGTGGCAGGAAGGATCTTAACTGTATGACATAACGCAGTGTGGTGCTGGTCACTATTCTCGGGCCAATCTGCTTTGATTTCCTCGAGCAGATTTATTTGGGCTTTTGTTGGGATTTAGCTCTTGTAGAAATGTAATCACGAATCTTTGTTTGATATTTATCCTTTTGATTTCAGATTTCAATTCATCTGAGCCATACTGATGTGGCAGGAAAGTCCCATTACTCATCTAAATGTGTGGTTTTGATCACCGCTCTGAGAATCAAATCTGGCTTTAGTTTTGGAAAGGGTCCAGAGCAATGGCTTTAATCAGGTTTCCCCTTAACATCTGCCATCCTGCGTGGAGGTGCTGAGTGTGCATGGATGCCGTTGGTGCAGTGGGGTTTTTTTGCATATTACTCTGCAGTTTGGACACTTGCCTCTCACTTTCACCTTTGGTTTGGACAGTCTCTGGCTCCAGAACATACTGTCTGCATGGAGGGGGTCATCTGTCACTTGGCCCAGATCGAGAGACAGACCAGAATAGGTGGATGGGTTTCCAACTTCAACCCACACCTCACTGCAATAAAAAAAACACACACACACAGATGAGAAATTACTCAGTTTTATCTTTAATTGTGTGGCCCTATATTCCTAAACTTTCAAAGTTTTGCTATGGCATATTTCAGTTTGGACTCACCCTCTCATTCAAATTTCATTTCTTTTCTATATACATACAGAAGACATGAAATCTATGAAGCAAGATATATGGAATTAAAGTTAAATATTAAGTATTTTTGACAAAGCAAAGGGTAGAAAAGTAGGATTTGGTTACAAAATATATATAAAAAAAGTTATTTCACTTTTTTTCCCTTTGCTACATAATTCCATACGTCTTACTTCATATATGTGATGTCTTCTGTATGTGTATCAAATGTAGAAAGTAGTAAAAATATAGAAAAAACAAAATAAAAAAACACTGAATGAGAGGGTGAGTCCAAACTTTTGACTGGTAGTGTATGCTATAGACATCATAATTTAAAACAAAAGATTTTACACCACTTGCAGATAATTAGCTTAAATAGAGAATAAATCACTTTTGACCATTAGTTAAATTTAATTATTTACTTTACTTTTTTATTATCTTATTGCATCATAATTTTACATATTGATGCAGACTTGTAATTTAGGCATAAAATTTAAACTTACACAACACAAGTTGTTCGAATGAACCAGCATCTGAACAATCATAGTATTTTTTTAAAAAGTGATACAGTGATATATTTTAAATAATTTACAACAATATAATCAATCATTTACCTCTCAACTTTTGCAGGGCATCTGACCATCTGCTGTTTGAACAGAGGAGGAGAGGAGGAGGAGGAGGAGATGAGAAGAGGAGGATCAGAAGAGGAGGAAAGGAGGAAGGGTATGAGGTTGGATCTTGTGGACTTGGATCTCAGGAGGGAGAAGCTGGCAGATCATGGCCTCACCTGGAGCTGATGGAGCTTCACACTGCAAAGGGAGACAGACAGACAGATGCTCGCCTGACAGGAGATGATAATGCATGAATGAATAAACACATGGAACTGAAGTGAGCATACAACTAGAGACGCACAATTGGTTAAGAAATTATTCACATGGCAAAACTGAGTGAGATAACAAGAAATATAAATGCTGCAACAGAATGAAGAACGTAACGTCTCAGTTGTGAAGTTGTCTATTGTTCCAACCAAAGATCGTGATTTGGTTCTGATGTAATTCAAACTTATCACTTATATGTTGTCTTTTGTGTGTTTTTTTCCTCCCTAACAGATCATCACATCCAAGCCACTTTACTCATTTGGCAATTTACACCAGACGCCCTTCCTGTCAGAATCAGGCATGTAGCAAGTAGAGAGGTGAAGTGTTTTGCCCAGAGACACTACAATAAAAGCAAACTAGCAACCTTCTCACTGTAGGGCAACTTGCAGAACATGGAGAGAACATCTTGAGAATGTTGAGGATGTCTGCTCTCAGAAGCCAAGCAGAGGTTGTGCCCGGTTGGCAGTGGGATGAGAGACTTGGAGAATAGGTCAAATGTCACGGTGGGTAACAGTGCGTGTGTGTGTGTGTGTGTGTGTGTGTGCGTGTGCGTGTGCGTGTGTGTGTGTGGATGGGTGTTGACAGAAGCAAAGGTGTAAATTGGCACCTTTGCTTCCGTCTACCCCAGGGCAGCTGGAGTGGAGTGAATGAATAATGAAATGTAAATCATTTTCAATGTGAAAAAGTAGCTATATACATAAAATGCATAATCATTAGGGATGCACAGATGCAGCTTTTTATGCTCTGATACCAATGTTGATACTACGGCTTTAAGTATCTGCCAATATCAACCGATACCAGTGTAGAGACTGAAAATATTATTATTTCCTTTAAACACAAATGGCATATGGGAAACCATTATTTAAATGTGTTTTGTAACTTATTTATCATATAAAGTAATTACAGAACAACTTTGAGTTCAGTATTACACGGTGTTTTGGGCCAACACTGGTAAGTAAATCATTTGATTACACCATTTTATAGACCAAAATAGGATATCGACTGAACCAGTATCTTTGGGACCAATAACCGATCCATCAAGATGTTCAATATTGGTGCAAATATCTGATACCAGTATTATATCGGTGCATCCCTAATAATTATTATACACTGAATTTGAAAAAATGTTATAGACAGTGATCGCATGGCATTAGTGATAACGTTGTCTTTGAATTAACTTGAATTAACTTATTGTAAATGTTTTAGGTTATTTTAGGTTAACGAAATATTGTCCAGCATGTTATTGTGGAAGTGCTCAAATGACACGCACAGACAAAGCAGTAAATCATCAGTATGCAAACTAACTAATTATATGACTGAACGACAGATTCAACAGAGCCGTCCATCACCCCCTCTCACCCCATCTACGGGCACTCACACATGTCAGCTTCAATATAATTTATCACTCCCAAACACCTCAAATTGAAATCCTATTTACAACCCAAATCAATAGCATATCACAGTGTCACTCATTGTGTCCATATGGCGCATAAAACTTCATTAGCCAGGCTGCATACTAATAGATTTCTTCACTAAAATGAGATATCATAGACGAGACTGGCATATCCTCACTTTCACTGTGATTTAAACCAATGAGAAAAATCGTATTCAGAGAGAGAGAGAGGGGCATGGCTAGACACTTTTATGAAGACGGACAAGCTAACGTAGTGTCACCATTGGCAGCTCATAAATATTATCATTGGAGGCATAGAAATGACTTGTAAATTGACCATAACATGGGTATATATAGGAGGGACTTTGTATGCGTGAAGTAACTGCCTAAAGCAATGAGGAGGTACTGTAACAGATGTGGGCTGAATGCCTGTTATATGGGGGTTACAGTGTGTGTGTTAAGACTTAAAGGGGGGAAAGGGGAGGACCCAGGGGAGGGGGACCACCGAGGGGCTGATCTCTGGCTCCCCACGGGCCAGGATAAACATGTACATCTGTGTGTAGGGGTTAGACTGTTAGCACAAAAGACACAGGCAGGGATGTGGGTTATATACACTGCAAAAGGGAATCAAAGACTGAGTTCTTGTTCTAGTTTGGTCCTAGTTTTGCCCTGATGTAGAGCTAAATTAGTCCTGGTTTAGTCCTGGTCTAATCTTGATTTACTTCTAGTCTAGACTTGGTTTTGTTCTGGTTTAGTCTTGATGTAGACCTGGTTTAGTCCTGGTTTAATCCTGATACAGACTTGACTTAGTCCTGGTTTAGTCCTGATGTAGATTTTTATATAAACTTGGTTTTGTCCTGGTTCAGCCCTGATATAGACCTGGTTTGGTCCTGGTTTACTCCAGATATGGACTTGGTTTAGTCCTGGTTTAATTCTGGTCTAGACCTGGTTTAGTCCTGATGCAGACTTGGTCCTGGTTTAATCCTGGTCTAGACTGCTGCACATTGCATCACGTTTGTCAAGTTGTTGAGTACAGTTTAGTATCCTGCTTGTGTATATTTATGGAGAATTGTCATATGGGAGCATGGATGACGTAGGCTTTTGGGCTGAGCATTGCACTAAAATACTCAAACATACATGGATGACATCTAAAACCACTTCAGGCATGTTTTTGATGAGGGAACAGCATTATTACATAAAAATCTCAAAAAATCAATTTAGCATAGTGTTTGACAGTTTCGACCAGTGTGTACTTTGTAAACTTTGTAAAGGAAGGTTATATTGGATTAGAACTGGCTAAGTTAAGTTTAATTTTCTTAGTTATTTTCCCTTTTGTTAGTTCAACTTTTGAACTTTGTTATTCATCATTACAGTATATCTAAGAGTATTTGGTTAAAAGGGGAAGGTAACAAACAAATCTTCATTTTGAGCTTTTGTATCCTTGGCTCTCCTGTGTTACCATTATAACTCAAGAGAAGCGCTCACACTCTAGATTTTAATAAGATACTTTTTCTTAATTAAAGCAAAAACATGTAATAAGGGGATGAGAATTTTAGTTTTATTTAATCTGCAATTTTCTTACTTCTTAAAGTCAAAAAGCCTTGACAAGCCTTGGTGCTATTTTCCTGTAAAATTCCAAAGAACTGAGATTCTTCATTGTTGTTTTTTTATGCTGTCTTCATTGAAATGGAACAAAAGATAATGGTCTATGTCTTCTGTTTTAGCTGCTACTGCAACAAACCAATGCATCTAAGCATAAGAGACCTGTGATTCAATATATTGTTACAGCCCAGAATAATATTGTGAGAACTTTGACTATACGATATATTTCAATCATCTTTATTCCTTTGTCCATGTCCATTTTAATCATTATGCATCTTAAAGGTGCATTATAACTTTTTGTTTGTTCCTATAAAGATGTCATTGTTCTGCCTGGAATGTTCCACAGTATAACATTAAACAGCTCACACATTTACATTTATTCAATTACAGGTGGTTTTATAGCTCATAAATACCTAGAAAAACAGGCATTCTGACTGTGAGTGGGGTCATCTCTCCACAGATCTGAACTGTAACTTGGTCTGATTTGGTCACCATTAAGATATAAAGGTTTAATACCATACTGTGAAACATTCCAGACAAAGCAATAACCAGACTCCACCAGAAAAGTATTTTTAAAAGTGCTCTATAAGTAAATATTTATTTATTATAAAAGTAGTTATCAAATCAAAAATCAAATCAGATACGCCAATGATCACTAAAACTAGGATAGGTTCTATTAAAATACAGTTAATTTTATACAACTATCTCCTCCCAATATAGCTAATATATGTTCTAAAAAGCTCAATAACACTAAAATCAATCAGTGTTTCTTTTTACAGTGTTTATGAAGAAATGCATAGAGTTAAACTAAACAGGAGCTGAACTAAGGTCACACCAGCTGGCAGTGAGCTCCACAGACACACACACTCACACACACACACACACACACGCACACGCACACGCACACACACACACACACACACACACACACACACACACGCACACACACACACACACACACACACACACACGTTCCTCCCTCTAACCCACTTGACTACATTAGAAAGGAGGCTTCATCAAAGCTATTCATGTTGTCTATACAGGCATCATCTCATTTGCAAGACAAACGGAAAGGGAGATTGGTCAGTGCATTTTAATAAAGAGGCGAACACAGTGGACTAACAGTATTTTGACTTGGCTTAGTAACATCTGCTTCCTCGCATTCATTAATTTGCATTTAGATATTTTAAACTGGTTGCGTTTTCTCAGTGTGTAAGCTGTGTTTGTCTGGGCTTAGATTAGACAAAAAGAGTGTATACTTACATTAAATCCTTGCATAAAACTTCTATTTTTATACTTTAAAGTAACATTTCTGGGTGAGGGTTTACCACCTGCTTGTTTTGGTGGAGATGTTACTGCTTTGCGTGAAATGTTCCACAGTATTGTTTGTCTATCGCCATGGAGACAAGCCACCATGCAAGCCAAAATGCAGGTGAGATCTGTGGAGAGACGACTCCGCTCATGATTTGAGCATGACATAGAAAGATATATGATGGTCAATGATCTTACCAAGATTCTGCATGTCCTCCTTGGTTTTCTACAGGTACTTCAACTTCCTCCTGACGTCCAAATACATGCATTGTTTAACTGTAAAAAAATAAATGTGGGATCGACTTTTTAAATTCACAGTTATTGAACCTTGACCTTGAACTGACTATTACACATTACCCTATACTTTTCATTCATTCAGGTTAAATCACAAACACCACATTTTAGTATGGCTTTTACATGGTGCACATAGACAATACAGACATTTAGATAGTGTCACTTAACATTATAGTAACACTAAGTAGTTATAGTAGTAGTTATATCATATGATTTTATACTAGTTCTGACCTAGACCAAGCCCATTATGTCTATTTTCTAATATATTAATCTTGATTTTGAAGTGCTTATTTCTGTTTTCTTGCTGTTCTTTAACTGTATGTTGCAGCCCTGGAATTTCCCTGTTGTTAGACAAATAAAGGTTCTCTCAGCTTATCAACTATCAAGCATCCAATTTTGTCCATTTTTTTCTTCTGCAGTATCTAGTTTCTTTTATTTCGTACAAAAGTCTTGATTTTTATTGACAACCTTATCCCTAATTTAGGATCCCAGTTGACATGCCCCAGACACTTACAACCCCTTTCTACAATCAAATAAAACCATGATTAATGTTTGGCCAGCTTTACTTTTTAAGCTTTTTATCATTTGTCTGTAATATGACATTTTGAACCAATGTTTAACTTCAATTAATTCATATCAGTGGAAAAGCAGAGATAGCAGGTCATAATTGAATGGGGCTATCATCTTTGCATCTTACCTTGCTTGATGTAGACACAGCCCAATGCCCTTACCAGTAATTTCATGAGGTCATATGATCCCGACCCTTCTTGATAAACTATTGTCACTGTAGATAGCAGCTCTATTGATTTGTTTTGCTTTGAGGGCTATCTGATATTGTGGTCCATGGACTGTTGACTTAGCTTCAGCACTGCTTGTGTTGAATAATTAAATTAGGTCAATACGCTGGTAGAAATCTATGCATTTTCTTTCTTCAAGGGCTCCGTCAAAACGTCTGTGACAAGGACCAAAGTATAATAAATGAACACGCGTCTGACACTTGCAAAAATCAATGGCATGTCAAACAGATGTGGGCGACTGGCGTTCACCTCCAAAATGATATATTGTGTGAATTGATTTACAAAAGACTAGACCTATATACAGAGAATATCGCATTGACCTTAAATGCCCTAAATGTTTTCGTTGTTGTTTTTCAATATGTCAATGTGTATTTTTGACAGTAAATAGTAGGGATGTAACACTATCCAAATCGCACAGAAATATTTTAACGATATTTTAAAGAGGCTAACAGAGATGTAGATAATATGCTACTTTTTCCTTTTGAGATGCCTTGACAAGGAATAATACTACCATTATTCCAAATAATTAAGATATAGAAGCACTAATAACATTTATTTCTTTGTGTTGTCTGCACTTAAATGGAACAAAGAATCATGGTCTATGTAGTTCCTTCTGCTTATAGCTGGTGCTGCAACAAAACAATGTGTTTAAGCAGAGGAGCTTGTTATATGTTGTGTATTGTGACATTAGTAGGTAGCCTATTGTGAAACACTGGATGATATGATTTTACAATATTTTGGTTATTGGTACATCACTTGTAAATTTGTATTCTAGTATAATCTGTTAAATGTAAATGTTCTGACTAAAAAACAAAACTAAGCCTGGGCTAAAACGCAATAGACCAACTTGAACTTGGTGTGTGTTTTTACTTGCACCAAAGTCTCCCTTGAGTTGCGCCCCGTGAACTAAACCAGGACTAGAACAGGACCAAACCAAGTCTACATCAAGCGTAAAACAAAGAGGAAACCTGAGTCTGACCCATAGACTGCATATATAATCTAACCCAGAAAAAAGTAAACCACTTCTAATAACTGGGAATAAAGACAGTGCTAAAATATAATTAATATTTGATGGAGCGTATATTAAAAATCTGTGTATGAATATGCATAAAAAGGTTATTTAAAAATATTTATCAATTTATGTTTATGGTCCTAGAAAAGCGCGAGATCACGTGACGCAACCTGCCCTGAAAATGTCGCAAACTGTTTGAGTGGTTAAGTTTAGTATCTCTTGTAATTCATAACAAAAATGACAAAGTAAGGTATAACATGTCCAGCTTATTAAAACTGTACACATTTACACCGTATTCATCTTTTAATTTATGGATAATAGCCTTCTTAAATTGCCCAGCTCTACAATGCGCATGTTTAGCTAACTTTAACCAAGCTTTTACGCAGCTTTAGCAGCATTTGTTTTAGCTAGCTTGAGTCTCTTACATTAAAATGCCATCTTTTAGGGTGACCAGACGTCCCTATTTACCCGGGACAGTCCCAGTTGTGAGCCCTGTGTCCCCTGTCCCAGCAGATTTATCCAAAACCAGTGATTTGTCCCAGTTTTATACAAAAAATGTCCCAGGTGTCCCTATTTTTGGCCAATCTGATCCCTGCCAACAGTAAAGACAGGCATAAATCGCCATTTGTTTAGGTAAAATACAGTAAAGCATGCTTAAAATGACCAAAGAAAATACTAATTTATCTTAATACTTAAGATAAATGAGTATTTCGGTGGTTAGATAACGTTTACCGCTCGTAGCTTTGTTTTTAGCGTCAGTAAGAATGGATAAAACGCTCTAATTAATGTTAGTGGATACACTGCACTGTTTAGAAATACAGTCATATATTACTTCCAGCCTAACAGTAGTAGCCTGCCTTATGTTGTTGCTTATTTTGGCAGCATTTTTGCATAGGCTGTTACTTACCTAATGCAAATCGTGCTTTCTAAATCCATTTTATTGTATGCGATCCGCTGTAGCTGCGCAGGTGGCGTCAAAGTGCTTACAGTGGCTTTTGGTGTGCGTCTCTGTAGATGTTGTGATGTGCGTTTTGTCTGGCCTGTAGGTGGGGCTCTGATGCAGTGTTTCAAAGCGGCGGTCCACCCTGAGACTGACATGCAGCCAGAGAGGAGGACGAGAATGAGGAGAGACGAGAAAGGGAGAAGGAGAGAGAAAGAGGAACACAGGGAGGGAGAAAAGACTGCAGCAAGAGCAAGCCTGGTGCATCCTCACAAAACCCAAGAATGGTACTGTTAAACCCTAAAATGGTGCAAAAGTTTTATATTATTAACGTGATCCATTTTGTTTTAAATAATATTGGTTTCAGTTGACAGTACAACACTCCAGAGGTATCAGAATTACTTTTATTCATCCTCAAGAGATAATTTTTTCTGGTAGCTGAGCCGACCAGCAAAAAAAAAAAATAGAGTTATCAAAATAAAGTTAAGAAAATGTGTGGTGAATATCAGTATCACCGTAAAAATAAAAAATATATATATATTTTTATCAACTTAAGTAAAATAAAAATACTTACTCAGGCATACTTGCTCCTGTAACCCATCTGAGACATTATGACACTATAGACTATGAAAAGCAGCACAGCTTTTGTTGTTTTACATTTATTTAAACATTCATTTTAGGTATAATGGATGTGCTTTGGTGGGATTTAATTAGAATATATATATTTTTTTTAACTCTGGGTTCCGGCTGATGCTCTCCTCTCCTGGCTGTAACCCCTGCATCACTGAACGATGGGTCAAATGGAGAAGACCAATATCTTACAAGGTACAATTATATTTATTATTTATTCCTTTATTTAAAAGGGACAATACAGAGGGTGTTGTTACATTTACAATCGCAACCAATGTCATATCCATAGGCCATCTAGACGAAGGCTTATTTGTAGATCTGGTCCCTCAAATAAAACATACAAAAGCAGATAGTGACATATAGACATTACAGCATGAAGCCTAGTACAAGATATTCACACTTTAAAAATGTGTGTCATTGTGTGTTATATCCTTATTTATGCAGTAGAATTTAAACAATGATAGGGACATGTCTTAGGGCAGGCTAAAACACTGCAGCATATGGGATCATTTGGATAATGGCAACACTTTTTCTTCTTTAGGTAAACAGAGAACATTAATATAACATATCTGCCCTTATTAACACTTATTCATTAGGAGCATGGTTACATAATGAGATTTTAGGCATATTAATTGCATAAAGTGGGAGGGGTATACACTTGTGAATTGTGTTAAAAGATCATCAAAGGACAAAAATGCAGATTTTTAATCCCCCATAACTATGCAAGTGTCCTAATTACGGTCCTGTGTTGCTTAATCTCTATCTTTAAGTGATCCCCAGATTAAATTCAAAACACGTGAACTGATGCTTTCACCCTCGTATTGTAGGGCTTTTGTATAGACACCCCTTTGACTTTAATTTAGAGATTTTTGGCAATGGATAACTTGACCTTAAAAGTAGATGATAATGTTCAAATTCAAATGACAAAATGAAATACAAAAAAATAGCCACATATTATAGAAACATTTAAGCATTTGTAAAGGGTTTAAACGAGCATTTTAACGCTCCAGTCGACAGTAATGCTGAATAAGACTCTTTAGGGTAGTTGCCAAGGACTTGACCCAACCCAAACCGAGCCCATGCTGCAGCCAATTGCCTCCGGTGTGCTACTGCGGCCAGCGACAGACCCGTGCTCCTCTTGTGGCCGTTTTCAGCGGGCTCAGCGCCATCCCAAGTCCCGTTGAAAGCTCCTAACTCCTGGGCGCTCTTGTCTTCTCCTCGCCCCCCTCCCTCCTCCGCCTGCCCGCCCTCCGTCTTTTGCACTCTGCTGCAGCGCTCTCTCCACCTCAGTTGAGCGAGAGCACCGCACTGAGTCACATCGTACGCGCTCCCGGGCACTGCCTACTCCTGCGGTAGCCTATCCCGTGTACGGCGCAGCGGCTTTTCCAACGGCATACCAAGTGCGTCCTCATCGGGGAATGGGAGGTTCAGCTACCGGCATTCAGGGTACTCAGAGCGGCGTGCTACGGTCCTGCTGAGCGGGGGATGCTGCTGGAAGTCCCGAACAGGATCCGCCTTCTTCTTACTCTACTTGGACCGGGGATTTAAACTGGACTAGCCGTTTTATCCGGATATACCGTTTATTTTGATCCTGCGTGTTTTGGGGAGCGTGCGGAGTTGGGGACTGCTCTGGACGTGCCTCTTTCCGCAGTGTCGATGCGGCTGCGGCTGTGAAGTGGATCTATCTGCACAGATTACAGGTAAGGACCACGGGCTGCTCCCGGTGCGTCAGTGGACTCTCTCCGGACCGAGGCAGCGTGCTCGCCGGCGGTTTGTCCATGCGCTGCCTTGAGTTTGCCACTGCACCATCCAGGTGACAGGAGGTGTGCTGCACCTGCTCTCGCTGCGCCACAGTCGCTCTGCGCACTCTGGCGAACCTGCCCGTTTGGACCACGCTGTCCCCGAGAGGAAATGTACAAAATTCAGTCATTTTGGACCCGAGCTTTTATAAATTATCTAAATTTTCTAATTCCATCACGAGCCCATTCTCGCATTTCTCCACCGTTTTTAACGAGCACATGTACTGCGAAGGTTAAAACTACCGGGAGACTCGAGACTCGCGTTGTACTTGTGCTGTACCTTCAGGAACAAATCAGTAAGGACATTGCTGTTCTGATTAAACCGGCTGAATGTTGCTCGTGAAATGCCAGCATTTCTGTTTAAGGATATTAACATAAAAAGAGGGTAGGGAAGTTTTGTATTACAGCGTGTTTGACACGGATCTGGATCCACATGGGATTGCTTCTCTCAAACGGAGCTGTCAGACACATTTTACATCTCAGCCTTCAAACGTGCCAGCTCCACTCTCCAGTATTTTAAAGTCACAGTCTGCGTGTCGCTTTAAGAGTTGTATCCACAGTGTGATTCGTGGATAACGCACTTTGCCTGTTACCGCTCAGTCTCCATGTGGCTCCCGCATCTCCAGGAGACAGGTTCATCCTCACACCTTAGCCCAAGTCTGTTGCGCGTCCGTGTTCAGCTCATATCTTACAGAGAAGCTACTTTGCCCATCTTATAGCCTTTTAAAACCGTAATTATATAATCATTATTTTGATAGCCTCTGTATTCTCTTCCACAATTCTGAGAAAGCACAGACTAAATGTACGCTGAACATGCTTTGAGCTTTGACAATTCTCCTTTAGATTTAGATTCGAGCCACTACTTCCCTTTGTGCCAGAGTTTGTTGGAAATGCATTTGGTGACATTTTAACACATTTAATGCTGTAGATTTATGTCCTGATCTGTGTTGTTTAGTGCGCAGTTGTTGTAGACTCCTGGTGTTCTTTAGTGAGTGATATAAAATAGTCCTGTCCAGTTTCCTCTCGGTGCTCAGTTGCCTGACTCCAATGCGCTTGTGCCTCTCATGCAGAAAGCAGCTGCTCCAGCCTATACAAAACGCAGACCCCTCATAGCGCAGACAGACTTTGTACTATAAGCTCCTCCGCCCCCACCCCGGCTCCCCTACACCTGCACTCCGCGCTGAATACATCTATTTTCTCTGGGCTGGTTCAACACATATAAGTTACTCTGAAGCTATAGAAAAACATGGTATAATTATTGTTTAGTCTATTATGCTCATTAGACAAGAAAAGTATATTCATGGTACTATATCTTAGTGAAACTGACTTGACTTTTTTCAAGACTGCGACTGGTTGTGACATCTATCCATTGTCTCATCGCACCACATTCATTAAAACAAGAATAGAAATAAGTTTGTCTCAAGATTTTTCAATACAATTCATGTGTTCCTATAATTATGTATAGAATTTCAAGTCTAGTCAGACTTTATTTCTATTTAAATTTAAAAACTACTACAGCTGACCAAGTACTGTAAAGACAACATGAATATACAAATACAAAATCATTCAGAAACATAATTTATATCAAAGGAAAGTGAGAAAACTACTTGCTAAACCATTATAAAAATAGATGTTTAGAATAAGTGCTACAGCTGTCATGGAACTTCAGTACAAAGAGGTTTTCTCTAATATTGTATCATGTTCTTATACTAACTTAATGCATATTTTTAAGTATTGCTATTGCTTTGTTAGCTATAGTTATTACATAGATAGATAGTACTGGTAGTTTGGCCTGCAGTTGTCTTTTGCTGTGTAGCTTTCCCATTCATACCACACTGTTTAAAATTGTATTAGCTTTGGCACCACTCTCCCGCTCTTGTTTCCCTGTCTTTCCTCTCTCTCTCTGTCTCTCCCCGTGTCTCTCCCTGTGCGCTGTCCATCACTGGCTGCCTGTAGGAATTGGAACAGCAGCCTTTATCGGCCTGTAAGCACCTCACATTGACATACTACCCCCTGTCTGTCGGCCAACGTTACGACTATACAACATTACGCTCTGCTTTGGACCCACAGAGCCAAGCCTTGTCAATATTACGGCTTGCTAATGGATAAACTTACTCCGACCTTGGCACTAAACGTATTCATTACGTTTTCAAGTATTGTAGTGACAAGGACAACTGATATTCTATAGTGGATTTGTGTTATGAAGTAATTGAAGTCCCCTTAAGTGGCCATGTGGTTGGAATACCTGAGAGAAGAGTGGGAGCCTGCAGGCAGTGTGTATGCGTGCAGTGACATGATAGATTCAGGACTGAGCCTGGACTTAACCAGGATCTAAACAGGACTGAACCAGGACTGAACAAAGCATAGCAAGGACACTAAGCAAATGACAACGAATTAATTAAAACAGGATAAAGCAAGAACTGGAGTAAACCTATGTATTATATCTAAACTAGGGTTTCCATCTGCTTATTATCTCATGGAGGTGTTATTGCTTTGCCTGAAATGTTCTATTTTACATTTATTCAGTTAGATAAATTTTTTACAGCAAAATAACAGAGAAATTAACAAACAAAACTTTGAAAAACATGCATTTGTGCTGAGAGCAGAGTCACCTCTCTACAGATCTGACCTGTTACCTGCTTGTCTTCATGGAGATTAAAGTTTAGGAAATAAGTTTTAATACTGTACTGTAGAACATTCTTGACCCTCTCCAAGGATACAAGCAAATCTCCACCAGAAAAGTTAGAGAACCAAATATAACCAGGTCATAAAAAAAAGAAACTATGCCAAAAACAAGCAATCATTTATTAATAACTTCTTAGTAGAGGAAGAAAACATACTTGCAATCTGGTCAAATCAGAACTGCACAAGATTGCCTATACTAGACTATAATAAGAAATTGCTACCTACAACCAATACCTCAATTTGAAAATCACATAATTCATATTTAATGCAGCAACTGAACTCCAGTGGTCACGTCCAGTGCCTGGTTCAAGTATTACATTTTGAGTTTTGAGTTGAATACCTGTTATCTTGACTGCAGTGTCCTAGAGGAAGTTTGGCTGTCGTGTGGGTGTGAGTGATGAGAGCTTGGCTGGGGACACTTGTATGAAGACTGCGGCCACTGACATGAATCATCGCGTCACACTCAATGATGTGCCTGTGGACCCGACCTCAATGGAACGCTCTGTTTGTTCCCACTTTCTGCTGCTCTCTTTTTCTCCTCCTCTATTTCCTCTGTTCTCGCCCAAAAAAGCTGCTGTTTTGGCTGTTATGAGATGAATAGATAGCAGTGTTGTAATTGTCACGAGCACTAACATTTCTAAGGAATAGATTCCATACTCAGAACTCTTTCTTTTAGACAATAGAATGTGATTTTCAACATCAAATCCTTGTACTTTCTTATGTGGTCTTACATCTGTGTCAACATCATTCTAAAGCGTCAGGAAAGGTTCATTTCTGTCCTGTAAATGTGACTTTTTCAGTATCAAATGAGTATCAAGTTTTGGTATTAGTTTTAATATCGATAATATCTACTTTTTGATACTTTTGACAACCCTAATAGATGATAGTAACAATGAGTTAAAGTGCATTTACTACAGAAATGTTTTTAGTAATACTGTTTTGAAGTAACTACTCCTACTACTTTGGCCCAGTCTATGTGTGTTTATGTAAGCTTGTATAGCTTTATATTGTGACATATTGTTGGCACTGAGTAGTATTGAATTACACTGACTTTTTGAACTTGAATGCGAGTAATCTTTATATTTACCCACTATGTAAAAAATTGCAAGTTACATACTAATTATCATTTCAAAACCACAATGCCAAGAAAATGTAGTAATAATGTAGTAATGTTTGTGTAACTTTCCTATCATACCATATTATCTCATTTATTTATTATTTAGAAAGACTTTCTTTTGCATAGCTTTCCATGATCAAATATTATAGTTGATGTCAGATATTCTACTATTATACTAGCTACTAAGTATTTGAGATTTGATTTATTTATTCTTACCATATGCTGTTCATGTGTTATTATTTGTATACCTACTGTTTGCATACTAAATTACCCGTACTCTGAAGTAACTATACTCTTGAGTTCAGTGTTATATAGTCTTCACCTCTTGACATGACACCACAAGGGAAATGAATTGCTCCTATTAATTAAATAAATACATAAACAAAAGATCATGGCCACCAATCACCATCATTACTACTACCAAGTACCAACACAATCAGATGGATAGACAGTATGGCATGTTAAAAGAATAATAGCTTATAAATGTGTAATTAACCTTTTGGAAATGCACCGTGGAGCTCCATATTGATGTTTGCCAGCGACGTGACAGCACAGATCTAATGGCAAAGATCCCTGAACAATAGGTGTCTTGAAGTCTATAGGGAGAAATCAATATGCGTCACTGGGCCTTATTTAATGAGACGCTTCCCTCGGCTGAATAGTTTACTCAGCATTTGTGTAAAGCCTACAGAGGATATGTATAAACACTATATTTCTTTTTGTATAGGTGCTTGTCATGATTCTGTCACCATCGCCCACAATCTTAAGCCTTTTTCTTGTCTTCATAAAGGGACATAACATATCGCTGTATATCCTTATGGCGCAGTGTTACAGTGAGGATTCTGTTTTGGCCCTGCAGCTCTAGTTTATGTAGACTGGCAGGATTGTGGAGTTCTAATTAGCATTCTCACCTCAACACGGTTCAAATCTTGGACTTTCTGTGTGGAGTTTGCATATTCTACTCCGTATGTTTTTCTTTATTTGACACCAGTCTTTCCTTAATTGAGTCTAACAATCTCTTTCTATATTTGCTACTCCCATTTATATTTTTTCTCTTTATTATTATATTATATTGTGATGTGTGAGCTACTGTGTCCAAATAATCTCCCTTGTGGATCAATAATGTTTGTCTAAGTCTAAGGTTTTAGTTGGTGTCTTCTATATATTCTGGTCACAGTGGTACAGTGGTTAATTCGCCTCACAGCAAGATGGTCCAGGGTTGAATTCCCTACCTCCAGAAACATGTGGGTTAGTTTTCCAACCATAGTCAGTGTTTCCCACAAGTTTATACTGAGACTATGGTGGCACAAGAGATCCATATTTCAATATAATACAATATATGGAGAATATTGTGACCTTTTGGCTCTCCTGATAAATAAAGAATAAAGACAGATAAAATACTAGAAAAGCACTCAGAGAGCACAGACCTCCGCCAAGCCCCATTTAATGCAATGCTAACGAAATTTTCAAAGTGATCCAGAATCCAGGATTTCTTCTGGATCATCACAAATTTAATCATCTGTTGGATTTACCATTAGGAACATTTCCTGAAAATTTCATCAAGATCCGTCCATAACTTTTTGAGTTATCTTGCTAACAAACAAACAAACAAACAAACAAACAAACAAACAAACAAACAAACAAACAGACAGACTCAGGCGAAAACATAACCTCCTTGGCGGAGGTAATAATTACTTCTATATGTTTAAGACAATACTACAGGTATAAAGTATAACTAGTTTTACCATTTTTTGTGTCAGTTTGTTGTACTTGTATGCATTAAGTTTCTGTACTTTTGTGATAATTTTTAGTTTTAATCACTTTTAGGCTTCTCTTTTCACATCTGGCATCTGGAGTCCGATGGAAATTAATGCAAATAAGCCAACTCGGGCATATTTACATTATTCGATGTTGATTAATGTGCAATGTCTCTTTCAAATAACTGAATAAATAAATAGTTTTCACAGTTATTTCAGTTTTTGTGCGACTCCAACCTTAGCCAACACATGTACAGGCATATTTTAGCACTTCCTTTGGGTTCTCATATCATCATTTGAATATTGTAATATAGCAAGATATGCATTTTTGTCAATATAAAAAACATGGTTGCCCATAATTTAGCATTTAGCCCTTCAACCTTGCTTCTGTCTTCTATCTCTTAAGTAATAATATTTTGCTGCTACTACTTGTACTAGTATAAGTGTTTGTATAGCTATATATTGTGATAAATTGTTGGCACTGAGTAGTATAAATTGCAAGTTACATACTAATTAATAATGACCAAGCAAATTTAGTAAAAATTTAGTAATATATATGTTGTCAATATTGTCCACTCTAGATACTCCTGACCAATATCCCCTTCCCAACACAAGATCTAAAAGGGTTTGGTTGTCTTTTTACAGATTGGCCATTATTTAGCATTGAAAGGGACAATAAAGTATACCTTACTGTGTTAATGTGCAATGCTCCTTTCAAATAATTAAATTCATTTTCAGAATTCTTTCTCTTTTTGAGAGATACATGAAGCTCAACCAAGACATTTAAAGGCATGTTTTAGCCCGTTTGATTGATTGATTGCTGTAATATTGTACGAATATTGTGACAAGATATTAATTTTTGTCACTCTAGATAATCCTGACCAACATATGATCTGGGATGGTTTAGTTGACTTCTTACAGGTTGCCTATTATTTAGCATTGAAAAGGACAGTACAGTATACCTTATAGCCTTCATCTTTCCCCTTCAATCTTGCTTCATATATCTGTGGGCGTCCCCTTTGGTAGCTGCCATGCATATAACTTTATCAGACTGTACGACGGTGACACCGGATTGACCCGAGACAGGAAATAAAGTGAGAAGGGAGGCATGGGACGACGCTGTTTTTGAGATGGGAATCAAATCGCGCAAAGCCAGCCTCATATCAGTGGGTTTTGCCAGACTGCTTTTTTAGATAAGACCATATTAAGCGGTTCTCTCTCTACCAGGTCCTCTCTATGATATATATGGAGCCTCGTGGTATAAACACAAGGCTCTCTGAAACGAGTGCAGATGACACGGAGAGGCATATTGGCTCTTATGTTTGCGCATGCCAAGTCAACCATGACACGCTGTAAATTAGTTTTGTTTCAGATGCATGAAATGATGAGAAAATTGCAAGACGGTCTTTGGGTGTTTTTTATTCTTCCTCTTCAATCTTCCTCCTCTCTTCATTTGCGGCCGTCCATGCAAAGGATTAAGCCCTAATTCCGTTTTCATCTTTTTTTGTTCCTGACATCAAGATGAAGCATGGGTGCGCATGTTTAAGTATGCACGCAAGGCTGCACTCTCCTATTATTAATCCATTTTAGACAATACCTCAAAGTGCTCGAAATCATCCAATGCCCCACGACTATTACAGACTAAGACAGACTGAATGTGGCCGTGTTCAGGCTAATGGTTCTTGTAACCTTTAGGCCTTTTCTCATCGCTTCACACTCAACATTAGCTACTGAGCATCTGAGCGTGCAGGAGGAGACATGTTTTCTTCACAACCGTGTTTAATTTGTCAAGAGCATGTCCCGAGGTGATCACTGAAACCTGCACTGTTAAGGTGGAGAAATTTTAGCACGGGTTTAGTCCTGGTCTATAGTCCAGGACCAGGATTAATCCCAGTTTTGATGTGGGATGTGTGTGATTGACTTGGTTTAGTCCGGGTTTAGAACAGCTGTTACAGTCAAATTTATCAGATCTGGACTTGATTTTGTTAACTATAGTTGTCTTCTATATAGTTATAATCTATGACACCTATGGATCTATGACACCCCTGCATCATTATGTTATATTTTGTACATTTGAAATTGCAATATTGATCTAAAACAAAAAATAAAAGAAGCAAGTCCACTGGCTTCTGGTTGAAAAGTGGTGCTTAAAACTCCATTTTGCATAGTTTCTTATTTTAGGTTCATTTTGTCATTAAAAAATGTTAATGCTTATCCTGAAATTGTCCTTAAAGTGTATGCCGTCAGGTTGTAAAAACAGTAAATGATATTGGGGATTTTATATTGTGATTAATCAATATGTACATTTGTATAGCAGTGCTTAGTCTTGCTTCAAACCTAGTTCAGTCCTATATATATTATATTTAGTCTTATATTTTCTGTATTAAAAAGTGCTCAGTTTTACAATAATGTTCATTGTTTGTTTCACCCTTGTTTTAGCCCTGGATTAGTCTTTATTTAGTCATTTCTTTCTCAAATGCAATTAAATCATCAAGTACTTGTCCTGAGGTGATCCTTCAAACGTACATTGTCTAGGTGTAGCAGAACCAGTAAGTGATACAGCTCTCATTACCCTTTTCTTAATTACATTGTGGCTAATGAATATAATGAATATGTTGAAAGCCTCGGCATATTCTCCTTGCTCTTTCTCATCGTGTCACTCATTTCTTAGGTGCCCTCGGAGTCAGGAGGGGGCACCAAGATGCAGAGCTATACCACAGTAATTGTCAAACAGCGGGCCTATAGAGCTTCCCTGCTGTGCTGTAGCCAGAAGGCATGGACTTTACTGTAAAAACCTCCCCACTCTGCGTCTCCCTCTCTCCTCTATGTCTTCTGCCTCCCCTCAGGACACTGCAGAGTCTGCTCGCATAATGATAGCTGCTGTAGACATTTAACAAGGCTTAGACAAGGGTTTCATGTTTTTCTTATTGCGTTTAATGTTTCTGCCTGGACTGAATGGCATTTTGAATGGGTTGGGCTAGCATAACTTATACCAACAAATCAGCTATCTGGAACAGTTTGTCAGTGTGTATATAAGATAACGCTGTGGTTTAGGGATCACATATTCGACAAGGATTTCATGTTTTCTTATTGCATTTAATGTTTCTGCCTGGTCGGAATGGTATTTGAAAGGGTTAGGCTAGTAAAACTTGTATCAGTAAATCTGCTATCATGAACAGTTTGTCAATGTGTGTATAGGATAACACTATGGTTTATGGATCATAAATTAGACAAGGATTTCGTGTTTTCTTATTGCGTTTAATATTTCGGTCTGATCTGAATGAGATTTTGAATGATTTGTGCTAACAAAACTTGTATCAACAAATCGGCTATCATGAACAACTTGTCAATGTGTATATAAGGTAACAATACGGTTTAGGGGTCACATATTGTCGTGCACAGATGAACTCTTTGCTCCTCCTTCCACATCTACTGCAGATGTCAGCTTGAGGTGGGGCAAGGTGGAGCTGATCTTCTGTACTGGTTTGTTCCAGCCGGTGCAGTTTAAAGGTCAGACTTTACTCAAGTGTTTAAGAGTGTTGAGTTATGAGATAGCAAGAGACATTTTTTTCTTTTACACATTTCTAATGAAAACTAGTGGTTAATTGTGTTTTGTTATTTACAAAAGGACAGAAGTATTATTAATTTCACATATCTTTATTAAATTAACATTTAACAACTACTCTTATTTACCGCACTGTGACCCCATTTTTTAATCCTCCAACCCCATGAGAATCAGCCTGACCTGTCTCTCACCCAGGTCCCCCACTATAAAGATGATACTGTTTGTTTAAGAAAAATAGCTCCACAGGAGAGGGGAAGTGTGCAAATCAATGGCCACACTGACCTTTTCATGAGAGTGACTTTACTCTTGAGATTTCCTATTAACATTTGAACTACTGCATTGGACCAGTGAACACGCTCTTGACGCTTGTTGACATTTTATACGGAGTTTGTCACATATGGAAGGAACTATGCTACAGCAAGGTCAACAGTACCAGTCTTGTCAGGTACATGAAATAAGACTTATGTTAGTAGTTGTTTGATGTTTTAAATTGGAAATATTATGCTTCCAGTGTGCAGTTACCCAAAAGGAGAACGAAGAAAACAAAACAAACAAACACCAAAATTCCAACCCAACCCCTCCAAAAAATCCAAGGCTATACCTCATAACTTAAAATGAAACCATTACTATTCTAGGACCAAATTGTCTCTTAAAGCCACAATGTCACTTTTTAGCCAACAAATAAACAAAAGCATGTTTTTTTCATTTTAGTTGTGTTTATTGCACTGTAAAACGTGTACTTACTTAAAGTGGACTTGCATCTCCACAAATCTGACTCTTATTTGACTATATCTATATCCATGGAGAATGTTCCAAAGTCTGGTTTTAACTTTCTATTTCCATGGAATTATACAGATGACCTTGAGAAAGTTATGTTGTGAAAATTCTCCTTTTACAATTCAAATGGTGAGAATTAAAGAAACATTGTGACACCAGACAGTTTCTTGTTTGACTTGAAGCTTCAAGTGGCACAGGTCATACAGAGTACATGAGCAGTCTATAGGAGTGTGTGCTGCTAGTCAGGACAGAGGCATTTTTATAGACACATCTGGGATCAGACTGGGTCACAGATACGTGCATAAGATGCAACTAAGTAAGGGGTAAACAAAACTAGACAAAGGGTGAACCAAATGTCACAACTGTCACTTCTATGTATTAGACATAAGTGAACCACATAACAGGGGAAGCGATCAGTTTCTCACAAATTGGTGCTGAGGCATAAGCTGTAACTTTCTATTATAGTACATACTGTACTTTTATTAAGCTATATTATCTAGTAATTGTTTATTTTTTATTTTTATATCAAATGCAAATCCTTCATTTGTAGGGATTCTGCAATATGACATAGAGCCTTTTTTGCTTGTCTTGCTGATCCTTGTGTCCTTGCAAACAGCCATTTTGAACTCAGAACTAAACCTGGACTAGACCAGGACTAGAACTGGACCAAACCAGGTCTACATCAGGACTAAACTGCGCTCAAATCAGGACCAAACCAGGACAAGTGTGAGTGCACCCTTATGCCTTGTAAAGAGACATAAGGGTGCACTCACACTTGTAATATAGAGCAGATGCAGACAAAAATCACTTCTCATTGCTCTATTTGTGGAAAACAGCTTAGCCACTGTGCTAAAGCATATACAGAGACATGTCAAGTGAAGATGATCACAGTTCATTTGTAGGAAACACAGATTTTATGTTTTAATTTCGCTGCTATTTCAATCCACTTCATGTGACAGTTGTTTGGCATGGTCTATCAAGGAACTAAATGCCAACATGAGGAGAGGAGACAACAAGCAAAAATAAAGTAGCCATACTGTATCTATATTTTAAGCACAGTACACAAACAGTGCATGGTTTGCAAATACAGATTTTCTAATTTAAATGGCTTGACTCGTGTTACGCTTATCAGTCATGTGTTAGCCGCTAGCATGAATGTATAAGTGTCTGTGTTTTCGATGTACTGATGCATACATTATTACTTGCTAAATGTATATTTTTCTGTATCTTATGGAAATATCTTAGGAGTGGTTGGGTTCAGAAGAGTACTAGTGCTGGGGGGTTAACTGTCTGTGCAGCTGTCTGTGCATGTTTTGTTGATTTAGAAACCTGTGGTACCAGTGACAAATTTGCTTGGTTTGGTTCTTGTTTGAGGTCAGTTTAGTTCTGATAAAGACTTGGATTGGTCCTGCTCTAGTCCTAGTATAGTCCAAGTTTAGTCCAGGTTTATTTATACTCGAAATTCATGTTGCTTGAATGGCTGCACAATAGCACTATCACATCGAAATCACAGTTTGAGTCGGTGCAGTTATCAAATGACAAAGACTGCAGTTTTTTAGGTAATAAAACTTAATATCAACTAAAATGACTGGTAACTCGTATTTTTAGACCTCTAAAAACATGTTTAGAAATGTATGGGATTTTTGTATAAGTACGGCACTTCGTTTTTCAGTCTTGTCTCAAATATTAATATATCTGGAGTTGTTTACAATGCACTCTGGACAGAATCTTTTTAAACATATTACAAATCGAATCACAACTGCAGTACTTGTCAGAAAACCCACTTGCTTTTCCATGAGTAGAACATGCAAATTCCACCCAGTTACCCCATATATGGTCTGGGAATTGAATCTGCTACCTCTCTGCTATGAGACGAGGGCACAAACCAATTTGTACCACCATTCTGTGCTTCGATGTCCTCTTTACTCCGTGGCTAATACTACAGGATTGTTTGAACATGGTTAAAATTAGGATATTTCCGTGACATGGCCTGTCAAAGTGCTCATTTGTCAGCTTCTTCTTCCCATTACTGCAGAGCCACCAGTCTCTGCAGGTGAGGCGTTCTGTCTTCACTAGTATGGCCCACATTCCACATCTATCCCACACGGACCAGGCTCGGGTCGTTTATATTGAGTTATACTGTATGTGAAGACAGAGTGAGGAGACATGGAAATCAGGTCATATTTGTCTTTTTAATTGAGGCCTGGTTGAAAAATGTAAAACACATGAGTGAGTTTTATGAGTTTTGGATATAATAGTGGCTTGGGCATTGCTTTCGTATTTTGTTTAAAAGTCCTATTTTGTCCTGTTTATTTTTGTCCTGTTTTGTTTCATTCACACGTTTCAGTAAACCTTTATTGTTCATAGTCTGTTCAGTTCCACCTTGTGATGTCATGAAGCGGAAGTTTTCAAGTTAACAGCTACGTTTTACCTTTTGTTCAGTAGAGACTGGCAAATCCATGTCTGAAATCATCCAAATTATTCTTGTGAAGATGTATGGAGTTTATACGCACAGTAGAGCACTTCATGTATTAAAACATGACATCTCAAGGTGAAACAGAGTGTTTCCTGTCTGAGAGAAGAACTCAACCAAAATATGCAGGTTTGTGTGTGTGAATGAAACAAAACACAACTCCAGGTATGTTTCTGATGAGGAAAGAATATTACAACATGGATAAATAGCGTAGTATGGGCCCTTTAATGCTGTACTTTGTCTTTTAATTTCTGTAGAAGACATCAGTTACGTTTTGGGGCCTTCATGTTAATTTCTTCTTTTACTTAGCATACTTCATAGGCTAGAGACTGGATATCTAAAGCATAATTATTTACCATTAGTTCAGCAGGAGACCAGGAGCCATGATCACTCAGAACACGTGGCAGTATTGACCATTCGTTTCCTGTTCATGCTTTGATTGCAGACTGTATCATAGGTCAGAGTAGGGTTGTCAAAAAATTGATACCCAGACTAATCAATACTTAAACTAGTATCTGTCTATACTCATTTAAACGAGATTGATAGTTATAAAAAAATTATAGGACAAAATTTCTTTCTGAATATTTTTTTGTGAATGCTCTTCATCAGTATCAAAAATAGTCTAGGAACTGATGACCTTCCAACTGTGAGACGAAAGTACCAACCAATTCTGCGCTTCCCTGTATAAGATCACATGGTATTATGAGAGATGTTATTGAGAAAATGACATTCTGCTGGATATAGAGATTCTGGTCTTAGTTTTTTCTTTATTACCATTATTGTTATATATATATTATAATATTACCATTCACTCAGTATCAAAGCTGAGTGAATGGTAATATTAACTACAACTAGCATGCTAACGCCAAACCAGCTTTACTTCCTGGTTCAATTACAATTACAATTTAGATGCAAAACAGCACACAGGAGTCACATTTTGACCCTGCTTTTACAATTTATCTGTACCGATGCAAGATATTTTTGCTTTATTACATGAAAAAGGCCCTTTAAATAGTGTTGTTTGGATAAAACATAACATTAAAAATGCATGTATTTTATTAATTTTATTTCACATATAGACATTGATATTTAGTGATGTTTCAATACTGTTTATTTGGGGAATAAATGGTTGTGGATTTCCAAAACGCAGACACATCCTCTGACCTCATAGCAGCTGTGCACTGTAAACCTCGGGCTGGGGTCTTAAAGAGTCTTGTGTGTGGATTATGAGATTTAATCCATCCACTTCTAGCAAACCAATCAACCAGTGCAGTGATTAGAGCCACAGATGTGTGCTGGTCTCCACTGGTGTGTGTGGCACTGTGGGATAACACCAGGCAGATTAATATAGCACTGTTTTGTCCCAACACTGTATTTCTTGTCCTTTGTAATGAGCTTAGATCAGCAGTCAGCTTCAGATATGCACATAGACACACATAGATGCACATACACACACATAAAAGTCCACACCCTGCATCCACACTATTGCTGAGTTACAGATATGACAACAGTATATAAGCAGATATGGAGTGGAGCTGGTGAAATTAGTTTTGTAATATGCAAATTTTGTGGTGGTATCGTAGACTGTATAGGTAAATGGACAAATAGGAAGTGAGCATGGGGCGCTTCCAGCTCCATCGATTCTGTATCCAATTCACATTGTCTTGAAAAAATGTTGCCCCTCTCTCTGTAGCTGCTGCTGTCAGGCTCCTCATTTTGGTCTTAAAATGTTTGTATTAACCCACTCTACATGACCCTGGTGTTTTTATTTTGCTATTTAATCCATAAATCAATTCCTATTCCTAATATGGAGCTTGTTTCCAAATTTGGTCCTATAACCGCTACCCTCATGAGCTTCATTTGACTGGAGCCAAATGCTATGGGTGACGTCACACTCCCTTAGTCCACTGCATCATACAGTCAGTGGGTGGTACTTATAAATATAATGGGATTACAGACATGGTCACTCAGTAAGAAAATCATAACCAGTGCAAACAGGACACAAGAGTCTCCTGTTTCATAAATTATTTGACGAAACAAACAAACTAGACCATACTTATTAATTACGGGTTGCATTAACACTAGTTATTATGACCTTTAATATGTTTTGTATTCTAAAACCAGTTTTACTGTCATTTAGCAAGTCAAATTTTACTTATAATTCATAACTTTTAGACCTTCCTATATTATTTAAATTTCTGTCTATCTAATAATCACATGTAATAGCATTATAGGAATAGAGCTTCACATCTTACATAGTAAAACAAACATGGAAAAAGCAGCAAGCTCACATTGTAGATAAAAAGTAAGTACATAAACTAGCCATTTTTAACAGTTTCTACTGCTGAATAACCCACAACAATATCATTAGTGAGTTTTAATTTTAAAATCTACTTTTTAAAATTCCAGAATTTGTTTCAGTTTTCAATCTGATCTCCGTCTCTGTACAATCTCTATTTACATTGCACTCACAATAGGCTTGGGGCATTAGTGGAAAATTGGCAGACTTTTTCAAAACTAGGCCAGAGAGAGATTGCTTAAGACAAACAAGTTGAAACCAAAAAAGTCACAAAGGTTGCTATTGTGAAGTTAATTTCGGAGGAGATTACTGTCACTCAAATTGAAAATATTTTTAAATGTTATGAATGATTTTGCTGTAACTGTTATCACTGCAGGGATCTGGACTTGTTTGAACCTGGATCACAGATTTTCCCATTAGATTCTAAGCCTCAGTCTTTCTCCTTAGGCTGTGGGTGTTTCTCTGAGGAGGAAAACGCTTAGACTGCAATTTTCAGACAAAAACAGATCTGCCTTTTCGCATTTAACAGTAAAAGGTATTAGCTGGAGACTTTTATTCATTATGTTTTGAATATAAAGCTTGAAACCTGTTTGACTATATGACTATACAGGTTGAATTTCTGAGTCATGAAATTCTGTGTTTTCAAATGGTTCCATTTAGTGTTGTGAGTCCTGTAAGTTTGTGGAGGGTTCACTACCAGCTTCTTTCCATTGAGATGCTTCCTGAAATGTTCCATAGTATGGCATTACATTTATTTATTGCTACAGAAACAGCAGATGACACCATAGGGTCAAGTTACATGTCAGATCTGTGTAGAGGTGAGCTAATCACAGTAAGAATGCAAGTTTTTAAGTCAACAAAAACCCATATTATTGAGTAACTTAAAAACTACTGCATGACATCACAAGGTGGAACAGAGCATTTTGAGTGTTGGAGAAGTAGACAGAATAATAATAATAAAGGGTTACTCAAACGTGTGAATGAAACAAAACTCAACTCCAGGCATGTTTTTGTTGAGCTAACATTCTAACATGTCTTAAAACTTACAAGAGTCTATTTCACGTAATATAGGAAATTTACATTTTCACGTGACATAAAAGTCCTCAAATGGCTCCACTGAATGTATATCTGATAATGATAGGATAGGCAGAGTTTACGGTATTGTTAATATAGGTTATTAATATAAGCATACTGGATGTGTGATACAGCTGATGTTTGTTTTTAGTGTTAGAAAAGGGATGTGAAAAAGTGGAGAGGGTGAGAGCTCAGTGCTCTGAATGTGTCTGTAAAGCAGCTGTCAGACTGAGCCTAGCAACACCACTTAAGAACCATTCTTTTATAGTAATTAGACACTATCACTGTGTGGTTTCTGAATTATCTTCTACAGCAAAACATGGCTATTATAGAGGGCTGATAAGTTATTGTTGCTACTATTCTCTCTAAAGGGCCTGTATTAATAAAACTTGAATCTTGAGACCTTTAAGCCATGTTATAATGTTGTTTTCATTCACACATGTTTGAGTAATCCATTATTATTAGTCTGTCTACATCTCCAAAGATCAAAATGCTCTTGTCCATAATGTGATGTCATGACGCGGTACTTTTCATTTTAAGAGCTACCTTTTCCTTTTAGTTTTCTCCAGTAGAGATTGGCAGTTCCAGGGCTGAAATTATGCAAATGATTCTAGTGAAGGTGTATGGAGTTTAAAAAACAGTGGAGCACTTATTACCACATGACATCACGAGGTGGAACAGAGTGTTTTCTGTTTATGAGAAGAACTCAGTCTAAATATCCATGGTTTGTGTGTTAAGCATGCGTGAATGAAACAAACCACAACTCCAGGTATGTTTCTGAGGAGGAAACAACATTATAACATAGATCAGAAAATAGCGTAATATGAGCCGTTTAAATATAGAAAGGTAAGTTCATATTTCTGTTTTTATCTCTCTGTTTTGTGTTATCAGAGGTACTTTCCCGTCAGGAAGCTGTCCACAGTCTAACCCAATCACACACGGCGCTGACGGGAGCCCAGTGGCCCTTCAACAGTCCCCGTAATGATATTAGAGCTCTTGATGTTTGCTGATGATAACAGAGTCCACCAATCGCAGCTTGCATCAGCATCCGCACGCAGGCAAGCGCAGTCAGAGCACATTTAGGCAGAGTGACCTTCAGTATAAGCAAGGACTAGAGCTGGGTCCCTGTGGGCTTTGTCATACTCCTCACTCCTGATACTGAACCAAGGACTCAATGCAGATTATTTATGTGGATAGTCAGGGCTCTGTCTGCACTTGGCTTGTGTGAACATTCAGGATACTAAGAAGGATTAGGGGTCTCTGAAGGAAAGTTGGGTACAATTGAATAAAGCTGAGCTAGAGGAGAGATTGAGCTGTTGTCTTTTAAAAGAACTGAATGTAGCTTGCCTCTTTTTAAAAAAGGAATACAATAACAACTGAACTTGGGTTGCCAGTGCCTAAACATAAGTAGTTTTTCTCAGTGTATGAACAGGCCAGGCCTCATTTGACAGCTCAGAGCTTTAGAATTCACTCACTGAGCTGCAGAAGCTGCACTAGCACTGATTCATGATCGGCTGCAGATGCTGGAGTTTAGGTAATGAGGATTCAGATCTCAGAGAGACCTTTTAAGTTCAAACCAACTGGATTTCAGCATTGAAACTGGCAATCCAAATGAGAGACTCGTGTGAGGCTCATTATGCTTTTTGATTAAATAATAAGAACCAAAACACCAAATTATAACATAATTAAATGAGACATCATGTTCAGTGTTTTTGTAACTAAGAATAAATCAGCCTTTGAATTGTCAGTAAACGCTGTATTTGATTTGAACGTGTTTTCCTTGTATCTGGGGGCACTGATAGGTCAAGTTTATGAAATTGAAAATAGTTAAACACACAGTTCCTTTAAAATACAAGTGAACTCAACACTCAGAAATTACCTTAAAGCCTCAGTATCTGCATTCACACTGTTTATCTACTATTAATGAGTTTATCTGATAGATTATATAAATCTACTATTCTCACATTGTCACTAAGCACTTTAGTGGTAATTATATCACTGCTACTATGACACCAGCATCACGCTGCAGCTAACACTGTTTCTATAAATGCACAAGGCAATTAAAGACTAATTACACAGAATTAGAGAAGAGCAATGCTAAGTTACAGCTCACAATGCAGAAACCCTAAACAGTATAGCTATTAATATGGCTCAGCTGTAGTGCCAGGTACTGTTAAGTTTTTTTTCCTGTGTTTCTGCAATATCTCTTTACAATTCTGTCACCTGCACTTTTTTCAATACTAATGCTCCTAATCATTATACTGAAGCAAAAGAAATGAGTAATAAATACATTTCTTTAAAGATTCATTTATTAATTAGCAAAGCCTTAAAAACCTATGATCAAAAGAATCATATTTTTTCTGTACAAGCTTCTGATACCAAAATGTACATGGCCATACTCACCTCCCCTCATAACCTCACAGCTTTTGTATTTTCATTAACAACTAGCATGCTAACACTGCACTTCCTGATTATTGGACAGTAAACCACTTTATAATTAGATGCAGACTGTACAGCAGACTTATTTTGACCTCGATAGCTGCTTATACAATATATCTGTACTGAAGCAAGACAGACTTTGCTCAAATGCATGGGAAAAAATTGAGTACATGCAGCTCCTTGAAGTCTTTCTCTGTAATATCAACAGCCCGGTGGTGCTCAGACCTCCTAACCTCCATCTCGACGGGGTATCGGCTGACAGTAATCCACGCTGTTAATCCCTGTCTTGATGTAAACACCAAGGACAGCGCTGCTTTCTCTCCTCTGTCCTCTGTCCTTCCTTCTCCATTCTGTCCAAGTCTTCCAGAGAGAGATGCATGCGCCATCTGTCCACTGTACTGGGTAAGATTAGGGATAGGCATGCTAAAATGATCACCTTATCAGTGAGAGCAGGAGATGGGTTCTTCTGAAGGCTTATATTCTAAGAAAGAGACACAATGATTTACTATAGTGAGTGGGTAAAATAGCATACACAAATCAGTATTATAGGCCTACTACTAAATTTATCCTAATCAGATTTTTTAAAAATAAAGTTAAATATGTCTTGTCTCCAGTACAACCATATTGGTAAGTGCTCTGTTAGCATGCTAGTTGTTGTTAGCATTACTGTGTTACCTGTTCTGGCGTATGGACTTTATGGAGTATTGGGTTTGTGTGTTTCGAATGTTTTGCATTGAATTTTTTCCCTTGCATTTTCAAGAGGAATAGTGGTTTATCTGTGGTATCTGTGGGCTGTTATGGATGAAGTTTAGAGATATGTTTTCTAGTCTAACTCTGTTTTAGTTCTGTTTTTTTTCTTATATTAGTCCTGAATTAGCCTCATATTTATTTTTGTGTAGACCTGGTATTAGATTAAATCCTTTGTGGTTAAGTTCTCTCTTAGTACTGGGTTTGTACTGGTCTTGTGGGACTCACTCTTGTATAGCCCTGATGTAGTCCTGGTTTAGTTTTGGTTAATCTCTGTTATAGTTATAGTTGTCATTGTCCTGGTGTACCCATTGTAGGAATGTTTATCTTTTAAATGTATCACATGGGGGGGCAGTGCTATGCCTTGCTGTATGTTTCCTATACATTTCCGTAGCCTTACATGTGTGTAACTATGTATATTGTGTGTATAGTGGAGGAGGAACCCAGTGTTTGCCTCAGTGTAGAGTCTCTCAGTCTTCTGATAAGTGCCAGATCCCAGCAGGAGGCAGGCTCTGGTCGTTTGGGGGAGACTTCACTGCTCTAGTCAGTGTAGCTCTCATCTAGGATGCACACTTTTGTCTTCCACTGTCTCGCTGTTAGCTTTGTTAGCATCCTCGCTACAAAGCTTCTCTCACTGACCATTTCAATTCTGTGACAAGCTGCTAATAGTAACATTTGGGATGGTCCATTACACTGGTTCATAAAAGCCCTGTGAGCTTTTTTCATGTTGTTATAGACTAAAATCCAATCGCCCCAGTACAATCTTTTTTTTTTTTTTTTTTTTTTTTTTTAAGAGATTTATAATTATACAGCAGCTATAGCAGCACCATATATACAGCAAATGCACATATACATAAAAACTATATACAATTTTAAGAAATAATAATAATTAAAAAAAATTATTGTACCTTACCTCTCATGATATAAGTCATCTTTTCCAGTGTAACACAGTACAGTACATTGTTAAATCCACTCTTTGGGTCAAAATCAGACCTCTGTGGACTGTCTGCATCTAATTATAATGCGTTTTTAGCTTTAGCAAACTCTGAAGTGTGGCTGGTACATTGTTAGCAGGCTAGCTGTTGTGAGTGGTGCTGTGATGCCAAAATATTATAATGCCCTGCTCTACTCACTGGACTGGACTCTTTAATATGCTTTATTAACAAGCTATTGCAATAGATTTGCTCCTTGCTCCTTGTTGAGGAATGATCTTGTTGGTCCCTTTAAACATTATGAATTTGATGCTGTTTAATTGCGTATTTTTTAACACCGCAATTTTAGTCTCACTGTGGTGCTATCAGCTTCTTTCTACATGCTCTGTTACAATCTGCTACAGTAGGCCTAGAGGATATATTGAATGAATTAATTTACCTTGTTTTGTCCTTTCATATATAAAACATATGCATTTGGTTCTATATTTTGATGTACAATGTAATATAGATCAGATTCAAGTTTCCCATCTCACACTAACTCACTGTGGAACTCAATTTTGTATTTGGAAATATTTTTAACCATGATATATTTTTAACTTGGAAGAAGACCAAGAATAGACAGGTTATTTATTCAGCCACCGTGGTCTTAATGCTGTTTAATTGCATATTCTTGTAACCGTCATTCATCTGACAGATTACAGATGGAGAAGTCTACACATTCTTTTCTTCTTTTTGGAAATAGGGGATTATGTGTAATTACCCTACTTCTTACTCACTTTTTATCTGCTAATCCCATTTGATTAGCAGAGCATTTATGACTATGACATACATTCAGACACTGCAAGGGGTTAATGTTTACCAAAATGTTTTGACACTTTCCTCAAAAATATGCCTTACAAGCACTAGTAGCACTAGTTTAGTACTAGTGTTCATACTAATACAGTTTAGGGGTTGGACAAGGGCTGCAGTTGACGAAGGAAATACTTTGTACCCTATCTCTGTGTACCCAAGCTGCACTCTGCACTGGAGTTCATACAAAAACAACTATTAACGGAGAAAAAACCAGGAAATGTTTTTCTATAAAGACATGAGTCATCAGTTTAATCTTCCTTTTTGTATATAAACACCAAAAAAATACCAAATCTCACTCATCCACTTCCCCTTTCTGCTGTTGTCCCATATAAATCCTTATCATTTAAATAAAATTATTATTTAACTAATACTAATTTTGGTCAACTAAAACACTATCGACCTAAAGGCCCTAGATGGGACAAGAACTCATGCCACTAGATCTTATGAGACGAAATTGCCATAAGATCGTGCTCACATGAGGAAAATGATCTTGTGATTTTCTTCCCCATGTGTTTACTAATCTAGTATTATTTTCTAAATGCAGTGCTACAATGGCATGCAGCAAAAATATGAATTAAGGCTGTAGTCCTGTAGTCGATAGAAAGGAGAAAAGGACTCAGATCCAAAGATTTGAGAGTGAATGTTTTTCTGTAAACATGCTTTTTCTTAGTACTTTTTTTCTGCACAGTTGTTTTTGCATGAACTCCCCCTGAAGGTGTAGTCTTGTGAGTGCAGTATGGGTCAGACACAGAGATCCATAATAGTTTTACCTGAGAGCTTTTGCCACGCCCCCTTTTTAGCCTCTACTAGTTGACCAATCATTCCTTTAGTCGACTATAGCCAAAATTATAAACTGAACTGCACAATGTATTTATTAGAATTAATGTCAAAATCTTGTCTCATTCTCATGGACCTTGTCTCGTCCCACTCCTGGTACAGTATTGTAGTTATGAAAATAAACTAAACCTCGGTCTGGAAAAGGAATCTATTAAAATAAAAAAATATAATTCTTTGAGGTCTGAGGGCCAGCTCCAGCTCGTGGTGTCTAAGACGAAACTTAAAACCAGGGAGGACAGGGCCTTCTCTGACCGGCCCCAAGCTCTGGAACGCTCTGTGCCACCATGTCCGAAGGGCCCCCAGAGTGAAGTGTTTTAAGACTCGTCTTCAGACCCACTTTTATTCTCAGGCTTTTAACACTGCGTGAGTTGTGTGGTCCTGTGTCTTCATTTATTTTTATGTTTCTTTTTTTTTTACCTTTTTATTATTTACTGTTATTCTTGCTCTAATTTGATTTTACTAGTTTTATTGTTTTAATGAGGATTGTGGAATTAAATAGAGCCTTTATTTTATATTTCTATTGGATATGTTTTATCTGTATTGTGCAGCACTTTGGACACTGTTTTGTTAATGAAATGTGCTATATAAATAAAATGGATTGGATTGGAATTCTTGATTCTAGCCTTATAGATTTGAGTGTTTTTTGGATAAAGCATGAGGCTGGTGACTACCCAGGTGTGCTTGGCTTCATGTCCTGCCATATACAACAGTGGAGAGGTCTAATGAGCGTCCGTCCACACAAGGGACCACAAGTGTTTACAAGAAACGTGGTATTTTCTGTTTGATCATCGACTTGTGTGTGTTTTTCGATATCCGCTGTAAGTTTAATGGTGAGTTTGTGCAAATGACCTTAGAGACCCGTTTCTGCAAACACATGCTTTTCCATCCTAATTATTCCTCTTCCACATTAAAACCTCTGGCATGTGTGTGGACAGGTGTTTAGCACAATGTGGGGACTAAACTCTGTCTTTACTTGATTCATGGTCTGGTCAGGTCCTCACAAGGGCTGAACAATTCAAGGAAAATATCAAATTTTGATTTTGTTTTTATGTTTTGATAATAAGATTCAGTTCAAAGTTCACATTTTAAATCCTTCCAGAAGAATTGACCAAAATCCTGAAATATGAAGAATTACATTTCATAACATGTTTGTACAGATCTAAACAATAGGGTTAGCAGTTTTTATGAAGAATAAGACAGAATATTTTGTCGTTTCTGCAGGAAATTATTGTTCAAAAATTGCAGCCTTTGCGATTTGCTAACTGCGTCCATTCAAATTGCCATTTCGATTCAACCCCTAGTCCCCACAACATAAACCGTTTATTATTAGATCGACATCATGATTTAAAGTTAAGTACATATGTCATTGCTCTACCTGGAATGTTTCACATTATGACATTAAACAGCTCTACATTACATTTATTCAATTACAGGTGGTTTTATTGTTCAAAAATACGTAGAAAAACAGGCATTCTGACTGTGAGCGGATTTGCCTCTCCACAGATCTGACCTGTAACTTGGTCTGGTTTTGTCTCCATGAAGATAGAAAGGTTTAATGACATTAAACTTTTCTACTTGAAACATTGCAGACAAAGCAATAACATTTCCATGGAGAAAAGCATCTGATGGACCCCCCCCCCCACCAGAAAAGTTACACAATGCACCTTTAAAATATGGGCTAAAATTGATTAAGATTAGACAAGATTACCAGTGTCCAGGAAATTAATCTTAAATCCATATATTGTCCCCAAGAAGCATAGACACCCAACATGTGCGTATACTGTGTGTGTGTGTGTGTGTGTGTTTGTGTATCTTTAAGAGTGGGGAAGGTCCTTTTCTCAGTGCATGCAGTGTCAGCAGGTGAGCCGTCCTATTGGGAGCAAAGAGAGGAATCGCCAAAGCATGCAAATTGCTTTTCCGAGGGGAGAATCAATTAGGTGCATGGAGGCTGAGCGTAAAGGCTGGGAGGGTGGACAGGGGCTGGAGGATGCTGCTGCTCCACGCTCATCACATCCTCTGAGACCTTCCCTCTCTCACCTGCTGCTAAGACAACACTGTTTTTTTCCTCTATTTTTAATGGATCAGTTACTAAAATAGCATCAAGTTAAATGTTCAGTGTTGAAGTTGTAAATTGATCTTGTGAAAATTCGTCAAAACAAGATGCATATAAAGACACACTATGTCTGGGTGATGTAATAAAAATTACACTTTTTCTCATTGTTTTCAATTCAGTCAAAATGATCAAAATTTATTCCTCAGCATAAACAAAATCTGTCTTGTTGCTATTTAAAATTAAACTATTGTAAAATTTCTTTCTCCATATTCTAATCTCTGCTCCATACCACATGCTTTTACTGATGGCTGGCTGTTGACCTGTTTCTTAAAAAGCCCCAGGCTGATCATTGACATTAGAAATGATCGTCCACCAGAAAAGCAAATTATTTAGATTTTAAAGGTACACTTTTAACTTGTAACATTTGTGGTTATTCAATCACAGGTGCTTTTATTTCTTAGAAATGCCACGAAAAACATCTTCACTTAAACATTTGAATGGAAAAAGGTGACATTTTAATAGAGCCAGCATTTCATATTTTAAGTCTGATTACTACTACTGTTTCATTGCATTTGTATTAATCTAGTTCCTCTCCCTGTGTTGCTGTTGCAGGTACATGATGCCCTCCTTGTTGAAAGAGGCTTGATTGTGATTGGCTGACAGCACTGGACTGTCCCCTCTTCCACCCTGAGCTCGACCTTCTACCCCAGCCACCATGCCCCTTTCCCGGACACGGACCTGGTTCTTCACCTGCTGCTTCCTGTCTTGCCTGGTTCTCCCTGTACCATGCCTCACTATGGTCCACGGCCCCCAGGCACTCACCTCTGGGTCCCAGGTGATCACAGCCTCTCTCCAGCAGGACCAGTACGCCTCTTTTCATGCGGAAAACCCGGAATGGACTTTCAACCATCTTGCCGTGGACTTTCGCAATGGTAATGTATATTTAGGTGCTGTGAATCGCATCTACAAACTGTCCCCCAGCTTAGAAGTCCAGGTATTCCATGAAACTGGACCGGACGAAGACAACAGGAAGTGCTACCCGCCTCGCATTGTCCAACCTTGCAGTGAACCATTGACGCTAACCAACAATGTGAATAAAATGCTCCTTATGGACTACAGGGAGAACAGACTGCTAGCTTGCGGCAGCTTGTACCAGGGTATATGCAAACTGCTACGCTTGGATGACCTTTTTAAACTGGGAGAGCCATTTCACAAGAAAGAACACTACCTCTCGGGGGTCAATGAGAGCGGGTCAGTTTTTGGCGTTATCGTATCCTATGGCAACGCCTCACCAGATATGCTGTTTGTAGCCACAGCAGTAGATGGAAAACCAGAGTATTTCCCTACAATCTCTAGCAGGAAGTTAGCCAGAAACTCAGAAGAGGATGGCATGTTTGCGTACGTTTTCCATGACGAGTTTGTGGCTTCTATGATCAAAATCCCTTCGGACACATTCACCGTGATTCCCGACTTCGATATTTACTACATCTACGGCTTTGCTAGTGGGAACTTTGTGTACTTTTTGACCCTGCAGCCAGAGATGGGCGGAGGTCCCACCACTGGATCATCTGCAGCAGGACGAGAGCAGGTCTATACATCCAAAATTGTCCGTTTGTGCAAAGCTGATACTGCTTTTAACTCCTACGTAGAGGTGCCCATTGGTTGCGTTAGTGGAAATGTGGAATACCGTTTACTGGAAGCAGCCTATCTTTCCAAAGCTGGTTCGATCCTGGCCCGGTCTCTGGACGTGGCACCGGACGACGATGTTCTTTTCGCTGTCTTCTCCAAAGGGCAGAAGAGACGACCACGCCAGGCTACGCAGGACTCAGCTCTGTGTGTGTTTTCTCTTAGAAAAATCAATGAGAAAATCAAGGAGCGACTACAGTCGTGCTACAAAGGAGAGGGAACGCTGGACCTGGCCTGGCTCAAGGTCAAGGACATCCCCTGCAGCAGCGCAGTGAGTACTCTGCCCATTTTGGATTTTTTATATTTTATTTTATAGTTTTAACTGATAAATTGTAGCTCATGTCATCCTCATTTCCTGGGGGTGTGATGCTAACAGTAGGGATGCTCTGTCTGAGACTGTTAGACTTTAATCTGAGTTTTATTTTAACACAAACTGACTGATTCAAATTAGCCGACAGTTTTTTAGTTAGTCACTCTCACCTTTTTGAAAAACAAACTCAAATAGGATCATAATAACTGTAACACCTCAAAAAACAACAAGCTTTCAAGTAGTTATAAAACCTTATTTTTTTCTTTATTAAGGCATGTAGTTATTATAAAATGTCACCATATCATTTGATCATAAGCAAGACAAACTTAAAAGAATCCAACTTAAACCACTACTTCTTGCAACTTATTCACATACATTTAGCAGTGAAAATACTATAAATACACTAAAGTTGATTGAACACATAGGGCTACAAAATGAATTGCAGTCGACTCTTTTAAAAGACTCTTAGCTGTAATGTCCTTTTCAAATAACAAAATATGAGACTGGCTAACCCTGTAGTTTAGATTCCTTCAAACATATTCTGAAACACATATTCTTCTTGTAAGAGTTTGCAGTTCAGTTCAGTTCTCTCTCAAACTGTACAGATTACATGGATCGTACACATACATGTGATGGGTGGATTGATTCTTAAATATTGATATATTGATACTGTCTGAGGAATTGAACAGTATCAATTCTCATGCAAAAATATCAGTACTTTTTTTCTCCCTAAATGCTTTAATACATTTTAATTTGTATTTGAAATATGTTGTTTATATTTTAGTTTATCTGCACACATATTTATTTTTAGATGGGTTCAACTTACAGTGGAGCAAAAATAATGACCAGTATTTTAGTTTTCACTTTCAATGCATTTTAATACAAAACTCACTTCTATTGGTATTGTCAATATTGTGATACTTGCCATGGTATTATTTGGTATTAAAACAAAAATGACTCATATCGCTCATAACTAACACATATAATACTTCTGCCACTGCCCCATACTCCTCAGTGTATAGGTTGTCCCATGTTTAGATAATGTCCCATAATGAGCCCCGGAGCTCTGCAGGGCATCCTGGTGAAAGCACTGATCCTGTGTGGGTTTGTGTCCTGTCCCATTACTGTGAGATGTTAACCATCCAGTGCCTCCTTTAATCTGCCCCCTTAAAACAAAGCAGCTCAATGCACAGCCAAATTACCATAATTCTATTCTCTGTAATAACATTACAAATTCAGTGATTCGCTCCATTTAATTTCCCACTATTCCACACAGAAAAAAACAGGACTAAATTAGAGGCTACGTAAAGACTTCATTACTGCTAAAGATGAGGCATGTATAGCATTTTGTTTGTTCAAATGTGGTTGAATAAAATGGATTGAAAAACTAGTCACCTCAACAGAACCACCCTAATCCTGATCTATGTCATTTATTCTGCTTTATTATACACATTATACAGTCACACATTTGTTATTGCTGCAATATTAACCAAAAGCCAATATTCAGGAAACAAGAAGCTGAATAGAACAGATGCACTATATAACTTTTCTGAGGGGGCGGGGGTTGGACACTTGCTTGTCTTGTCTCCATGGAGATGTTATTGCTTTGCCTACAATGTTCCACCATATGGCATTAAACTCATCTATTTTGTCTTTATTCTTTGTGTGAGCAGGTTTGCCTCTTCGCAGATCTGACCTGTAACGTGGCCTCATGGTGTCTCGTGATTGTCTCCATAGAGAAAAGTTTAATGCTATACTTTGCATTCCAGGCAAAACAACAGGACAGCAGTAAAGTTACATAGTTCACCTTTAAATAGAGTGTGCTAGTCTATGGAATGTTTTGGAGTCTTTCATTTAAAGATGCACTATGTAACTTTTTGGTTGGGGGTCCGTCACCTGCTTGTTTCTATGGATATGTCATTGCACTGCCTGGAATGTTCCACAATATGACACTAAACAGCTCTACGTACATTTATTCAATGTGGTTCTGTAGCTCAAATGTGGTTCTCCAGACCAAGTTACAGATCTGACCTGTAACTTGGTCTGGTTTGGTCTCCATGAAGATGCGAAGTGAAACATACCAGACAAAGCTATAACATCTGTACAGAGAAAAGCATTTGACTTACCCTCCACCAAAAAAAGTTACACAATGCACCTTTAAGTTTAATCTAGTTATACAGGTACAAACTTATTTTCTAAAAAGATACCCATTATTACAATTTTCTACATGTTTATAGCCTACTAGTACAACGTCCTTGGGAGTCACTGGATTCTCAAGCTCAACCTTCATTCACTTGGGCAGTTTATAGAAGCCAGTTCACCACATACATGCAGCTTCATGCAATCTAAAAACAACTTACATTTTTCTACACATTAGATCATCTTCTGTGTCATAGCTATAAACCTGACAAGATGAAGCCAGGCCTCTCTTTAGCTCGCTCCACGACCCCTAATATTTATCTGAGAGTAAATCTACAGTGAGGATGGTGCTTTTGTCTGCGGCCGTGCGCCTGATAAATCATAACCAGGCCGGAGCTGTCAGGCGAGGGAGAGGAGGAGGAGGAGAGGAGGATGGATAGGAGGAGGTAGAAGAGGATGGATAGGAGGAGAAAGGGGGAGGAGGAGGAAGAGGAGGGAGGAAGGAGGAAGATGAGGAAGAGAAAGAAGAGGATAAGGAGGAGGAGAGAGGAAGAAGGAGGAGGAGGAGAAAGAGGAAAGAGGAGGAGGGAGGAGGAAAAGGATGTTGGAGGATGAAAAGGAGGAAGAGGAGGAGGAGGAAGGGGGGAAGAGGTGGAGGGAAGAAGGGAAGTAGGATGAAGAAGAGGAAGGAGGAATATCAGTGAAATTCATAAAGCGCAGATAATCAAATGTAATCGTATTCACTATTGGGGTACTTAGAGCACGTAACACAACACCATCACGTGGCAAAAGGAGAAATTCAATTTGACAAAATGAATTTCTCCTTTTGCCATGATTCTACCTGGACGACTGAGGGATTCTACACACAACAACATGACATAAAGGCAGAGGTAGATACAGTATAAGATGCAAATGAGTTCTACTAGAAAGAGGAGGAAGATGACGAGGGAGAGGAGGAGGAAAAGGAGGAGAGGATGGTTTTCAGCACGCGCCACAGTATCACCAACGCTGCATAAATTAGAGCCTTATGAAGTGAGGGAGAACACAGCAGGAGACTCCACACACAGGTACTCACAGGATGTCATGCACTGTACTATAGATGGGTGTGTTAAATGGCAACAACTTAACTACAGTGTTAAATAGGGATAGAGTTACTCCCAGTTACACCAAAGCAGTAACTGCACGTGAGCGGAGCAGCAGAGCACACGAGCAGCATAGTCACAGATGACGCTTTCCATTTTAACTGATCATACAATTTACTCCAGCAGTGTCATACGAGCGTCCAACGGCCGTCATTACAAAGCTGCTCAAAATAGGTTGGAGTTCTAATTTTGCAGCGTCAACAGAGCGTCTCCAGGCCTTTTAGCAGGGGCAAAGCAGAAATAAGCATGTGGTGTCTCTAAAACCACTACAGTCGCGTAAACACCATGCGTCGCATCAGGACCTCTGAAGGAAAAGACGAGTGGTGCAGACTACCAAAATTAAATGGTGACTAGCTTAATTAATGCAGCACCGCAGATACGGCTTGTTATTGCTGCAAAGCATCATCTTTCTTGTTGTCAACTTTTGTATTGTGATTTAAAACACATAATTCATCCAATCACCAATGAGCAAAAGTTGAATGAAAAGTTTAGTGTTTAAACGTGATAATACACAGAGGCTGGCGTCACAGGAGCAGCTCTGCTGCCTCTGGTGTAAAATGAAGCTTTTAAAAGTATGTGCGTATGCAGCTCTGCCTACGTTACGTGTCGCTGAAGCTCCTGGTGTAAATTTCGAGTTATAGGTTTAGGGTAGGGGAGATGGGCGACAATGTTGACAAAAATGTATAACGTTTTAGTTTATTTCTCTGTCGATATTCAGGTCATATTATGGCAGTCCATCAAAATTGTGCTAAAATGTTCATGTAAATGCCTTGCTTGAAGTTCAAGTATTAACACAGAAATATAATATTACACTGTAAATGTGTTGATTGCTTTTTGTATTATGTTTCTTCTGAATTTTTGGGCTGCTCCCTCTCCTCCTCTATTACAAATTGAAGTTCTCATGAGGTTCAAATATTACAGGATAGTTTAAGGTTGCACAATACAAAAAACATCAATATGTGATCCTGAATTTGTCTTGTTGGAGGGTCCGTATATTATCTATAATCTAATCATTTGTTAAATTAATTAAATTTGTTGAATTAATTAAATAAATCTTTACCAAGTTTTAAAAAAATATGACCAAATTCATGAATGAATAAAAAATTCAAAATTAAACCTTTACTAAGACATTTCTTTGCTTGTAAGGATTGTACGTAATTAATTCACTCTGATTATGGTCAATAGAATAGATTTTGATAAGTGTATCACCCTAAAACACTATTATTTACGCTACTTGAATATAAAAAAAAAAAAAAAGTTATTTTGTGTGGACAATCTCTAGTTTTTTGGTAGCAGCATCCCAAAGTTTGCACCTCCAGTTAAAGACACTACAAGTATTAGATTAACTGCGTTGTCAAGTCTGTATGAAAAAAAGTCTGTTTATCACAACACAAACCATTATTTTTAATAGCTTTGCATGTCAGTCTGTCGCCGTGACGATAAGCAACAAAGATGAGAAGGGCACGCTCCTTTATGTTGGTGTCTGCAAGATTTTCTTCACTTTAATTTTTCTTTCTCAAAACTTTTTAATGTCGTTAAAATGTCTTGTATCCCCGACATCGTGTTTTGCCCCAATTAGAGAGACAGTGAGCAGACTCCAGGCTCATTATAATATCATGCCTATATAAAGTCACACATACTTCACACTTTAAGAGCTCGTGTGAGGAAAAGCTTGTTAAGTCTTATGTATTTTAACAGCCATGTGATGCTTGTGCAAATTACACTTCAGAAATATTGTCTTTTCTTCTTAGCTATCAGAATATACAGACTAAATGTCAATAGAAGCATGTCTCACCATAATTCTGGGGTCTTGAATAAAATAGATACATACATACATTTATTTAAAAATGTCATAATTTGGAAAAATACGTGGATACTAAAGGATGATACCTAAAAGTCTTTCTAATATATTTCTTGAATCTTAACTAGGGATGTAACTATTAGAATCCCTCGATACGATATTTTCACGATATGCATGTCACAGTAAGATACTGATTGCAATATGTTGAGTTTAACTGAATTGTGAATATACTATTTTTCCTTTTTGGTTCTGTCATAACCCAAAGAACTAAGATTTAAAAGTGTTTCATAACATAATTTCTTCATGCTGTCGTGCTGAAATGGAGCAAAGGATCATGATCTATGTAGTTCCCTCTTTTTTTTTTGTTGATGCTGCACCATAACAATGAATTTAAGCAAAGAGACTTGTTATTCTATATATTGTGAAACTTCTCATGATACATGATATTTCATGATATTTCAATTATTGTTACATCCCTAGCTTAAACATACCATGTATCTTATAAACATACGGTAATTATAATTGGTAGACAATAAAATACTAGCATCTGTATATCATATAATATCATAACTACTTTATTGGGGGCAGTCTTGCATTTACAGGCATACCCATTTGAAATATGAACTGTAACACTTAAAAATAGCCATTATAAAGCATGAAGAAAGATTAATAATGAAAATACTTAACTAAGAATGATTCAAGCTTAGTAACTAGTTCATTATTAAACTAACCCTAACTTCTTACCCTGACTCCTTTAATTAAGTGCTTACCAAGTCTGAATCATCCCTAATTAATAGGGATGGGACGAGATAAAAATTCCACAAGATGAGACAAGATACGAGACTGGGTCCACAACAACGTAACAATACGAGATTTTAACATAATTTCCAATATATAAACTTCATGGTTCAGTTTACAATTTTGGCCTCACAATTTATTTTATTTCATAGCTTTGTTTCCATTCTTGTACTGCCTTTTGGAACTGTAAGAGATGTAACTCACCAACATGTAACCCTTTTTTGTCCAATCTAAATGTAAACACGTGGAAAAAATGTAACGAGATCATTTGTCTCATGTGTGAACGATCTTCTGGCAATTTTGTCTTGCGAGATCTTGTGGCACGAGATCTTGTATCATCCCTACGAATTAGCTATTTCTTCATGCTATGCTATGCTAAGGCTGTAAACAACATAGTTATTAGGGCTGGGAATCGCAGAGTCCCTCATGATTTGATACAATACCCGATACATGGCTCACGATACAATATTAGCACAATATGGTAATACATACAATAATCGATATATAGTGCACATAATATTTTGAAATAACCAAATACATTTTAACAACAGTATATTTGTTAAACCACTACTTGTGCAAAGTCACTATGGAATAAACCAGTTGTAACCATTAAAACAATGAATATGCCACATGTAAATGGTAAATGGTCACATTTTCATATAGCCCTTTTTCACCTTCAAGGCACTTTACATCGCTTTACAACAACCACTCACCCATTCACACACACATTCATACACCAGTGTACGCAGACACTGGGGGCGAGGTGGGTTAAGTGTCCTGCCCAAGGACACAATGATAGCATTCATCTGTGGGAGGTGGAATTGCAACGCCAACCTGTGCATCAGTGGATCTGACCGCTCAACCAATTATGTTTTTTTTTTTTTTTTTTTTAGTCGAGAGCAGGATTCGAACCGCCAACATTCGGATCAGTGGACAAACGCTCTACCAACACTCTCAAGTTTCCTTTCTCTGAACAAACATCAAAATTGTAGCACTGTCACAGAATAATTTAGTAAAAATGTTTAAAAAGCTGCCCATGATAACAGTACTGTTTCACCAAATTTCCAATATTTTAGACATCCCTGGTTATTATAATGTAAGAAACCAAAGCAAGTTGTGAATAAAAAAAAAAACATTAAAAGAAAAATATAAGAAATCTAACAAATTTATATGAAATGTGTGTAACTTGACCGATTTAAGCTACAAGCATATCCTAGCTGACCATTTTACCTTAGAATAATAGAAGGATGTTCAAAGTGACATGATGGCCGGTAAAGAGGAGAGAGGGACGGGATGTTTCTCCCCCAAATGGTTCCGCCTGGATAAGCTACATAATGCATGCTCAACAGTACAAGTCTGCATCCATAGATCATTGTGAAGTGGCATGTGACCTATAAAAACCGCCTGCACCCTCCACGTTCACTGTGTCAGCAGAAAAAACAGAACAACAAAAAGCAGAAGCAATGCGATAAATGGGCTCTCCTCTCTCTCATGCTTGATTCATTGCTGGCTTCACGTGTGGCTCTGTTCTGTCCTCTCCTTGTTGGGGGTTTGAAAACAGTTATGCTACCGTCTTTTCTTATGTGAGTGTAGGTCTGTCATCATAACAAAGTTTAAAAGGCCCATATTACACTATTTTCTGATCTGCTGAATGTTATAATGCTGTTCCTTCATCAGAAACACACCCGGAGTTGTGTTTTGTTTTATTCATGCAAATTCTACATATTTAGGCTGAGTTCTCTGTCCCTCTCTATCTGTTTCTCTCCCTCTGTTTTTATCTCTCTCTCCCCCTCTCTGTCTCTGTTTCTGTCTCTCTTTCTCTCTCCCTCCCTCTCTCTCTGTGTCTCTCTCCTCTCTCTCCCTCCCTGCCACTCTCTCTCATTCCCCTTCAGTGTTTTCTGGATGCACACTGACCCCACCTCTAAAGCAGGAAATCTCAAGGTCTCCTGTACATGAGTGTGAGACAGAGCCTGCCCTCTTGTACCTTCTGCTAATGATCATTAATTACATGTCATTAGCTAACATGCCACGGGCCCTTCTTCCACATTTGTCATGTGCGATCGGCTTCACATTTTCAATTCACTGCTATTTAATTCGATTATTCTCGTCTGAGTCACTGCAGCCTCTCTTCACGCCCAGCTCAGTGCTTCCAATACATGGGATCGGGAAATTAAAAGGTCCTTATTGGACTGGGCAATATGACCATTTAATGATTTTTCCTATTTACATTGATGGTTACAATTGCCAATTTCATTTTACTTACTTAATGAAGACATATTGTGCTGTGTTTGCTATATAATTATAATCTGACACCAGGGATTGTTATGTTATAATTGGCACATTTTAAATCTCAATATTGATCTAAAATAACTTAATAAAAGAAACAAGTTTGCTGATTTCCGTGTTTAAAAATTGCGGCGCTCAATAGGAGCTGATGTTGCCGTAAACGTCAACACGACAAAGAATCGATAGCTGTCGACCCCTCCGATGGATAGCTGCACATCAAGTAGCAGATTGTTTTCATTTGTACCAGTATAAATTCTATGTAACTGATAAAGAAGATACAATTGGAGAATAAAGTAAATACGGAGCAGTAGGAATGTATTGGTGGCAGTGAAAACAAGGGTTGACGGGAGCATTGACGTTTGGAATACATGAGAGTAAAGATCACTCAAACATGCATGAATCACGCTAAATACAACTTTGAGATGGTAAATGAGAGGGAGAAATCAGAGGGTAAATGAGAAAGGGACATAGGTCTGCTTTAAAACAAGAAAATATGGATTTTAAACCCAAAACATTTGCAACCAAGTACAGATCAGTGAGTGGTGATAGGTGAAAACATTTTCTGATCACTAAAGTCTGAAATTCAGGACAATACAGCATGAATCAATGAAAATACACCTTTGAACAACTTAATAATGAAGGAACACTGTTATATCATGGTTAAAAGCTCATAAAAGTCAATACACAATTACACAATATTTCCTCTTTAATCAAATAACATTTGTCATTCACTTTCTCCTGATTTCAAAGTTTAACCATTGTTCACAGCTGTTGCTGCTGCAGATGAGTCAGTCTGGGTCACATCATTAAGAAAAAAGGAGACCAGAGACTTCATTAAGGTCCTCAGACAGTCTGGTCCCTCCCACACAGACTTACTCTCCATCCATAGACCCTCTCCGCTCTGCTCAGACCGACTCGCTAATTAAATCTCCATACATGATACCACTCGCTAAAGGTCAAAATCCATCACAATATCATTATTCTGTGATTAAACAAGTGACATTGGCTTCCTCTAACAAACTCTGCAATACAGCTTTAATATCAATGGGGACTGAATGATTTTCATATTTTAAAATAACTATTCTGCTAGTCTCATAACATACATACACCTACTAACATTTTACCATATCGTTTATATTATATTTTCTCCAAACAACCACGCAGACATCATTATCACTGACGACTAATATATATATATATATATATATATATATATATATATATATATATATATATATATATATATATATATATGTTTTTTTTTTTTTCACTTAACTATTGCATGCTTAGGAAGTAATAAGACTATCACATTTAGTTCTTCCATCTCCTTGATTTCATACTAAAAAGCTAATGCTAAACCTAAAAGCTAATGAACAAGTGAGTCTCTAAACGGGTGCTTGATACTCCACATTTAGTTAAAAATACAGTCTGATTGTGCTTTCGGTGTTTATGTTTTAAAAAAAAATCTGTGTTTGTATATTTTCAATAATTAGTGAAAAGATAGGGAGCAGTTTACACAACAACAACAATGTTCATGTCATGTTTGTGTGTGTGTGTGTGTGTGTGTGTGTGTGTGTGTGTGTGTGTGTATATATATATATATGTATTTCCTTATGGGTACAAGATCATGAATATTGTCTTAAATTCAAAATGTAACATCAAAAATCTGAGGGACAAAGTTGGAAAAAACCTTAAACTACCTTTAAAAAATCTGAAATTAGTTGATATAGTTATAGTTGGTAGAAACAGGTCTTTGAAAGCAGCATAATTTGGTTGAGGGTCCGCTACCTACTTGCTTTGCCTGGAATGTTCCATGGTATGGCTTTAAACATATCCATCTGGCATTTATTCTTACCATGCGCAGGCTTGCTTCTCCATACTTATGACCAAGTGTATTTCCATATTGTTGTACAATGAAGGCAAAACAGTAATATCTCCAAGGAGACAAACAGGTGGTGGAAATGTTACGCAGTGCACCTTTAAATTGCCTTAAAAAACATAATGAAGTAAAATAATCCACTACATTTGGAAATTTGTTCTTTTGCTATGAATTAGATTGAACTCAGCAGAGCACTTGTAGATCAGACCCAACTCCTGTCTGTATGTTTTGATATTATAGTTGGCAGAAACAGGTCTTTTAAAACAGCCCAATTTGGTCCCTGCAGTCTCTCCATTGAGTGGTGTATTATAGTTAAATTGAATGTTGACATATCATACAGAGAACACTAAAAAAGCACTTAGTCACGTCATAATTCTCTAGTCCTGCCAGTCTTCCTGGCAGGTCAGTCATTTAGCACAGTAGGTTTGGCCTAAAGTGGCTAATTATATAAAGGCAGCCACTTACTACTGTAATTTTCTATCAAGGGAAATAGTTCTTTCTACTCATAAAAGCTACAGTAAAATAAAACATCGACAGTTATTTGTGAATGGAAAATATACTTTATACACAATATAGATGACTTAAAATGATAATAATAATAATAGTTTATATATCACTTTTTTACAGATTTTTTTTTTTTTTTTAATTGAATATTTATTTAACATTAAACTTTTAACATGTTTTAAAAAGTTTTTAAAATAGCTTGACAAACATGAATTCTTACTGTGAGTGGGGTTGCCTCTTCACAGATCTGAGATGTAATGGAGATAAGTTTAATGCTATATAGTGAAAGATTTCTGGTAAAGCAATATCTCTAGAGAGTGTGTGGAATCCTCAGTCGTCCAGGTAGAATTTATGGCAAAAGGAGAAATTAAATTTGTCAACTTTAAATTCAATTTGTCAACTGGACAAAAGTTTATTTGGTCGAATACGTTTCGCAGCTCATCCAAGCTGCTTCTTCAGAGCTGAAGATGAGCTGCGAAACGTATTCGACCAAATAAACTTTTGTCCAGTTGACAAATTGAATTTCTCCTTCATCTCTAGAGAGACAAACGTAGCGAATCTCCTCTATCCCTATCCAATCCCTCTCTCCTTGTCGCACCTCCTCTCCTTCTCTCCTCCTCCTGTCCTCCTCCTTTCTTCCTCTCCTCCTCTCCTTCTCTCTTCCCCCTCTCCTTCTCTCCTCCTCTCTTCCCCCCCTCCCCCTTCTTTCCTTCTCTCCTTGTCACCACCTCCTTTCCCTCTCTTCTTCTTTCCTCCTCTTCTCCTTTCCTTGTCTCCTCCTCTCCTTTCACCCTCTCCCCCTCACACCCTCTCCTCTGCTTTTCTCCTTCCCTCATCCCTCTCCCCCTCTCCTCTCCTCCTCCTCTTCTCCCCTCACCCTCCTCTCCTTCTCTTCTCCTCTCCTCCTTTCATCTTTTCCCCTCTCCTCTCCTCTCCACACCCTCCTCTCCTTCTCTCCTCTCCTCCTCACACCATCATCTTCTCCTCACACGCTCACACCCTCCTCTCCTCCTCCCTTCTCCTCTGGTCTCGTATCAGCTGATCCTTGGTCCGGTTCAGAAGAGAGCCCCCTTTGTGTTGGTGCTGGCAGCCTGGCACTGGGACAGAGCCTCAAAGATGGATATAGCCGACACTGACCTGATTCTGCCTTTCTGTTTTGGCCAAAATCCAAATTCTCCTCTCACTCTGCGCTGTCGTGCTGTTGTCAGGGACAACCACTAATTTTTATGCACTGTTACTACTCCTGACTAAACATGTATTCAAACATTTAGGCACATCTGGGTGTTACTATGATTAATTATTGCTTGTCAAAATAGCTGGTCCACATCCTGCTGTTATGTAATGTATCAAGTACAGTATTCATGAGTTTGCAGAGTCCTGTTGTATGCAACATTTTGAGGACTTTTTCCCTTTCGAAACATGATATAATATTTTGTTGTAAATTGCTATGACAGTGGTCCTAAGTTGTTATCATTCTAAAATCCAAGTATAGTATGAATATGGCTTCTGTTCTCTCTCAAAACTATGACTTAAAAGCCCTATTTGAGATACTTAGATACTTTGAGATAGCAAAATGTTCCACAGTATTGCATTATAGTTATCCATTTTGCATTTTTTCAATTACAAATGCTGTTTTTGCTAATAAAGAACAGCTAGCAGACACACATCTGACCAGTAACTTGGCCTGGTAGTGTCAGCTGCTTGTCTCCATGGAGGTACGTTTAAGGCCATGCAGATAGCCACTGCAGAATATATAGGCAAGGCATTAACATCTCCATGAACAAGCAGGTGGTGGATCCTCCACCAGAAAAGTTACGCAGTGCACCTTTAATGTCTGGTCATAACGTTGTTGTGTAATTGAGCAAGACACTTCAAACACACTGTATCAGAAACTGTTCTTTTTCTCATGCCTAAATGGACAGGGCATCACTAGGCCTATGCTTATAACAATAAATATAACAATTCAAGATGTATTTTTACCCTAAGCAGTGTGTCCTTTGTCTGTATTGGTGCATTGTCTCCTTTTTAGCTTTATAATAAGCTGACACGATCTTGACCCATTTTCAGATTAAGGGTATTGATCATTCCTTCCACTTCACACGACCCACTCACATAATGATGTAGCCTGGAGCTGGATATGGCCTGGGCCAGCTGCATGCGCTCTGTTTGCCCGATCAAACACACCACACATTTCCTGTATGGCTCAGTGTGACGCTTCAAACAGTAAAAGGTTGTTTCCAGATGCTTTCAAGTGCGACTAGTGATATAGCAAAAAATAGAATCACATTTTTTTTCTCTTTTATTGATCAGTCTCTATTTTCACTCTTTTTTTCATAATCCCCCAAAAAATGCGTTCAGTATTGATTTCATGAGTAAGCAAGATAGAAAAAAATAACACATAGACGTGACATAGTAAACGGCATTAATATTGGTAATGTAAACAAACTTTTCAGCATTTAACACAAAAATAGTCACATTTCTTCCTCTAAAGTTTTAACTCTGAACTCTGCTCCAGACCACATCCTTTTGACTGGCTGTTGACCTCTTTCTTAAAAATAATCATAAATCATTGGCAGTTAACCATGACTGAATATTTAATTGCCTATCCCTACTTCCAAGATACACAGTTTACCAGATATGACACTTTGAACAAGACAAAATTACAAAAAAGCTTGTATTTAACTATTTTTTCATCTAAAACTAGAATATACTGCCAAAATAACTAAAATAACTTGAAATCAAATATTGCATAAAGTGAGTGGTTGCATTTACACTCACTCTTTCTCAAAATCTCATTCAGTCTCATTATCACATTTCTGGAGCTAAAAGATTATTAAAATGAAATGTAAACAGCAAAATCTGATCACTAGCTGGTCACTCACATCAAATAGTGCAGTTTCCATGTCCTTATATAATAATAATAAATCAGATTTTGCAGGAGACAAACAGGTGGCAGACCCTCCACTGGAAATGTTACGCCGTGCACCTTTAAATTTCTTTTAAAAAATATAATGAAGTAAAATAATTCGCTACATTTGGAAATTTGTTCTTTTTGTGAGTGAACTCTGTGTTTTAATAGCTTAAAAATACTCATTCAGTTTGCCCTTGGCTGAACACTCACCCTCCAAAAATGTTCCGTAACAACAGTACCAAAATAACTAAAGTTTTTATCAAAGCTCTATTTTAGCTAACAACATTTACAACTTGTACACCACATTACATAATTAGCTTGTAATCGTATTAGTGATTTCCCACTTTGTCAAACACACATTTCAGAAGGTTTTAATCCACTTTGTATGTGATTTTGGGCTCTCTGTGCGTGTATATGAATAGCTTTTGTCTTCCAAGTTAGCATTTGCGTTGCCAAGCTATTAATCAAGCAAAGGCTGGTTTTTGAAGTCAGTGCATTTCAAATCCATCTATACACGCAGCATAATGACCAATCCAAACCACCATTATACTTTATCAAAACCTATAAATCATTTTGCCCACAGTGAGAACGCCCAGCAGGAGAAAGCGGGCATCGGCGCGCAAAACAGAAAGCAATTGTTGGCAGAGTCTGTTGTGTTTTTATATGGGCAATGTGCTAATCGTAATTGGCAGAAAATAATCAATTACATAAGAACAAGTTGGCGTAGCAGGGGTGAGAAGCAGAGTCAAAACTGTACTCAAGCTATGAAGTTCTTGCTACTTCAAATGAAATCTTTTTGAAGTAGAAGTAAATAAGACTTGCAATCCAACTTATTTTCAATGTAAAAGTATTTAGATCAATGTTTGGATAGGCTGATTAGTTAGCAGCTGTAGTAGTTGTATATAGTTAAAGGTATATTATGTAACTTTTCTGGTAAGGCGTTGCGTTTGCAAGTGGCTTTGCCTAGAATTTTCCACAATATTGCATTATACTTTTTACTATAAATTATTGTTTTTATTCAGGTGTTTGTATGGCAACAACTCTGACTTTTAACTTGGTCATGGAAACAGTTACATAGTGTAGCTTTAAATGATAACATATAAAATTATGTGACAACTCATCTATTTACCTAAGATTAAGATAAGTAACAATGTCTGCGCTGGTCCACCTTGTGATGTCATGAAGCAGTAGTTTTCAAGTTAACATCTACCTTTTGTTTAGTAGAGATGGGAAATTCCAAGGCTAGTGAAGGTGTTTGGAGTTTAAAAACACACTGGAGCACTTCCTGTATTACCACATAACATCACAAGGTGGAGCAGAGTGTTTTCTATTTGAGAGAAGAACTTTTAAACAGCCTAAATATGCAGGATTTTTGTGTTAAACGTGTGAATGAAACAAAACACATCTCCAAGTAAGTTTTTGAACATAGATCAGAAAATCGCATATGTGGGCCCTTTAAGGCTAATTTAGGTTTAGCTATTATATAAAGCATTACCTAATTCTTTACCATCCGTCCAACATTGAACTTCCTGTGCCCTAAATTTCATGCATCGTCACAGATTGTCTCAGAGCTGTATGACAAAGCTGCTCCTCGTCTGTATTTCGCCTGGTTCACGGTGAATCATTTCGGGGGATGTTGCTGTTCTGGCGTTTTCTGTTTTGCTGGTGGACGATGGGGAATTGGGCCTGACACTGCAGCCTCCAGCACTATTACTGTGACCAGCCTGACTACTGCAGTCCACTCCCATCTTCTTCTGTCATTTTTGTATATTTATGCTCTATTTTCTTTGCTGTTTCTTGGACGTGAACCAGAGAGGCAGAGCATGCATACAAATTTAAACATTACTTTTGATGCTGCAAGTTTGTTCTTGTATTAGTCCATTTGTGAACGCTAATGGCAAAACAAATTCATTTCCTTAATCATTATTTCTATTTTACCTGTCCAAATCAATCCTAATGATAGAACACTTTAATGGTGCGCTATGTAAACTTTTGGTTGGAGTTTGTCACCTGCTTGTTTCTGTCGATGTCATTCCTCTGCCTGGAAGGTTCCACAGCATGACTTCAAATAGCTCTTCCTTTTCCATTACAGGTGGTTTTATAGCTCAAAAATACAAAAAAACAGGCATTCTGACTGTGAGCGAGGTTGCCTCTCCACAGAACTGACCTGTAGCTTGGTCTGGTTTGGTCTAACTAACTACAGAATACGATAAAACACACAAAGAGCAAATCTTAACTATAAATAAAGATATAAAATTCTGTTAAAATGTATTAAAGTAATTCCAAGGGTTTCTATGGAGCAACAGTAGCTTTGTAAATAGAAACATATTGTTCACCAAGGTTGGTAGTTGGATCTTCTATACTAGCCTTTTGTTATTGGGGTTAGACACTTTACTTTCCTTACTTGTATGAATGTGTTAGTAAACTTGATCAGTGGTAGTGCAAAGCCATTGATTCAGATTGGTGGGCACATTTCTGGCAGTCTGCCCCAGGGCAACTGTGACCACACTTAACTTACCAAAAGAGCATGTTCGAGAAGTGTCAATAATGCAATGGTGGACCACCTTGTCTCCGTGGAGGTACTTTGCTTGCAATGTTCCACAGTATGGCATTTATCAAATTTTTTTACTTGTATTGTAACACGTATTTTTACACTGAGTGGGTTCTTCTCTACACACATATGACCTGTAACTTGGCCTGGTGGAATCAGCTGCTTGTCTTCATCAAGATAAACACGTTTAATGCCATTCTTCAGACCATTTAAGGACAAACAATAACATCTTGGCAGACCCATCACAAGAAACTTTACATACTACACCTTTAAGTATCCAGAAGACCGCTATATTAAATTAATTCACATTTATGTCTTTTTCCCCAGCTCCTGACCATTGATGACGACTTTTGCGGTCTGGATATGAACGCCCCTCTGGGTGTGTCCGAGATGGTGCGGGGAAAGCCTCTTTTCACTGAAGCAAACGACAAAATGACTTCTGTTATCGCCTACGTCTACAAGAACCACTCTCTGGTCTTCGTGGGCACCAAGAGCGGACGCGTCAAGAAGGTAAGCCAAAAATATATATTAAAAAACATATGTAAAAAACCTGGACAGCTGTAGTAGCAGTAATGAATGAATACGCCAAATTTGCACAGATGGCGGATGCAGTGAGAGATTGGGTTTAGGATGGGGGAAGGCTTGGGAATTTGGGACTGCTGGACTAGAGGATAGATAGTAGCAGTGAGGGAGATTGACTTTCAGGAGAAGCAGCTGAGTCGGCTGGTTTTGCAAGAGTATGAGGTGTACATTGCCTGAAAGAGGAAACAGAGGAAGTGCGGAATAAATTCAAGTTAGTTTTCTACAAGAATACAGATCAAGAATGCTCCAGAGGGAGTTTTGGACCTGGAGGTGAACCTATATCTGATATCTGCAAACATCCTTCTAATTTTCTACACTTTATCCGTCACATACATTTGAGCAAAGTCTAGCGTCAAGGCTATTTGATGCACTATGTAGCATTTTTAGTGAAGGTTTCATCACCTGCTTGTCTCCATGGGGATTGCTTTGCCTAGAATGTTCTACAGTATGACATTAACCTTATCTAGCATTTATTTTAGTTGCATATATTTTTATAGCAAAAAAGAAATAACCTTGAAAAGTGAGTATGCTTCTCTCTTCACAGTGTAACTGTAACTTGACCTGGTGATGTCAGTTGAATGTCTTTTTTAAGTTTAATGTAATTTCACATTTCACATGTTCACATCTCCATGGTGACAAGCAGGTGGCAGACAGTTAGACTACAAGATAGATAGCAGCATTGAGGCAGATTGGCTTTCAGGAGAAGTAGTTGCATTTATTTAGTTACAGGTATTTTTATTGGTAAATATTGGTGGTGTCAGCTGCTTGTCTTCATCGAGATAGGATTAATGCCGCACTTTGGAACTTTTAAATCAAAGCAATAATGTCTCCACCATGACAAGCAGGTGGTGAACAGCTAGACTAGAGGATAGATAGTAGCAATGAGACAGGTTGACTTTCATGAGAAGTAGTCGTCTATAGCATTTATTTAGTTACAGGTATTTTTATTGGAAAATATTGGTGATGTCAGCTACTTGTCTTCATCGACATTAATGCCGCACTTTGGAACATTTAAGACAAAGCAATAACATCTCCATGGAGACAAGCAGGTTGGCGGACAGCTAAACTAGAGGATAGATAATAGCAATGAGGCAGATTGGCTTTCCACAGAAGCAGCTGAGTCGGCTGGTTTTGTGAGTGGCAAGGAAGTGCAGAGTGAATTTAAGTTAGCTTTCTACAAGAACGTGATCAGAAAAAAGCTCCTGAGGGAGTTTTGAACCTGGGGGTGAACCTATATCTGATGTCTGCAAACAGCCCTCTCATTTTCTCCTTTCTACACATCACATACATTTGAGAAATACCAGCATCAACACTATCTGATGCACTTTTCCTTTACTTTGGGCAAGTGTAAAATCAAACCCCCAGGGCCAGATTGTAGCAGACATCAGCTCCTTGCAGAAGTTGCGAGACAGCGCATATCAGCATGTTGGAGAATTGATTAGATGAAGTTTCTGTCCATTTCTCCAGGCAGTTTGAGAGATGAAAATAGAGTGTAATACATCATTTATGAAGTAATTTATGTCACTGTCGTACTAAATAACTGCTTCTGACACGCGTTTTGGGTTTTGATTTACTGTGGAGGATTAGATAGCATCATATTAGTTTCACAGGGAGCAGTGCCTCACAACATTATCAACCAACACAGCCTGGGCCACATCACATATTACTTCTTTTGATGGAATCAAAGTATATCTGGCTTTCAAACATCCTTCATGCCTTTGCTACTCTATTTGGAAACATGGTGGCATAGTGGTTAACTCTTGCCACACAGTGAGAAGGTCCCTAGTTTGTTTCCCATGCCATGTTTTCCTATATCTCAGACCTACACAGACATAATAGTCCTGACCATAGCAAAATAAAAATTCATTCTATAGACAGTTTTTAAAACTAAATATAAAAATTGGGCCAGTTGACAGAATATATATATTTTTTGCAATGGATCATACCTGGACAACTGAGGGATTACACAGACAGTAGTCCTGACCTTTAACAAGTCTGATACTTAGGTGCAGGGAGAAGATTTTCTATATAAAATGATATACCATTGAAGCCAATATACTGATAGCACTAGGCGATATGGCAAAAATGTTGCTCACACTGATAAATTACGATTTTGTCTTTTTTAAAATTTTGATCATTTAAAAATAGAGGTGCATTGTGTAACTTTTCTGGTGGAGGGTCCTTCAAATGCTTTTCTCCATGGAGATGTTATTACTTTGTCTGGAATGTTTCATAGTATGTCTTTCAACCTTTCTATCATCATGGAGACAAAAAGGCCAGGTTACTGGTCAGACTGGTCAGAGAGGCAACCACAGTCAGATTGCCTGCTTTTCTAGGTATTTTTGAGCTATAAAACCACCTGTAGTTGAATAAATGTAGAGCTGTTTAATGTCATACTGTGAAACATTCCAGGAAGAGCAATGACATATTCATAGAAACAAGCAGGTGACGGACCCCCAACCAAAAAGTTACATAGTGCACCTTTAAATGTGTGTTTCAATAGTAATTTCATGAACATAAACTAGACAAACATTACAAATGATTTTACTGATATTATAGTATTGGATGAAAACCTCTTGATTTACAATACCTAAGCTGATCACTGACGATTTGAAACAACTGATAAAAATTGTATTAATTGCCCAGGTTTTTCCTCTAGTCGTACTATCATAAAATAGTGGCAACCTTACCTGAAACTAGATCTGTAATATGTAGTGCTTGTTTTCATCCTTTTTGAAATCCTCCCTTCTACTCCACCACTCTTTGCAAACCACATATTGATTTGCTCATTGTCCCTATGCAAACATCCCAGCCATAGAAATCATTGCACGCACTCGCACTGTCTACTGAAGTGGTGATCAATACTCCCATGTTCACAGTATGGACCCATTACGACGCCATCCGCCCCTCCCCCATAGCACGTAGCTCCGCCCACATCATTACTCGTATACCATTAGATGACATCACAGGCAATAAAAGACAACAACAAGACAATAAAAGGACCTGCGCTTCAGTCCACCTTCTTCATCACTGACTTTACAACCCCCTGGCTAATGGATGTTGATTTATACATGCTGCTTTCCCCTACTTCTAATACCACAAGTCCTCCCCCTCCTCTCTTCCCATCATCTCTCGTCCTCTCTCTGTCTTCTCACTGTCTTCTCTCTTTATCTCTCTTTCACCCTCTCTCTCTCCTCTTGTCTCTTGTGTCAGTCTTTCTGCCTCTTTGTCATTCTCTCTTCTCTGTCTCTCTTTCTTTCTATTCCCCTCTCTTTTTCTCTCTCTGTCTTTCTTCCCCTCTCTTTCTCTGCCCTCCTTCTCTCTCTGTCTGTCTCTCGCTTTCTTCTCTCCCTCTGTCTCTTTCTCTCTTCTCTCCCCCCTCTCTCTTTCTCTGTCCTCTTTCTCTCTTTCTCTCTGTCTGTCTGTCTCTCTCTTCTCTCTGTACCCCTCTCCCTCTCTTTCTCTCCCTCCCTCTTTCCCCCTCTCTCCCTCTCAATACATGTTTCACTTTGTCCTGTATTCCCAGCATTATTTATTTATCCTCCCGGAAACTAACACGTCACCACAAATAAATAAAAAGTATTACAATAAAATGTAGTGGGTTTTAATGGAACCACCCACATACTGTTCAGAGGCTTTCATTTATGACATCATGATATTGACCTTGGGAGGAAGTTGAGTGAGTTAAATTCAATTTGTCTGTGAAAGGGGTTTTATGTAATGACCAAAACCTGGCTATAGGCACGTTTGGGTCACACTCGGGATAGTAGTGAAGATCGATAAGTACTTCAGTTATGGATATCTATCATAGAAAATCCAACGGGGTACATAGAAATCGTAATCTGCCTTTTCATTTGTAAAGAGGCTGTTTAGTAGTATCTGTAGGTATAGTAGTTTTTACGCTAATTACGAATCATTTTGAGAGCTTTTGCCAGCCCCACATCTAGGAATGAAACCAAACCATAACACAGAATTATCCCCTGAAAATACCTTATGCCACGTATGCAACTAGATAAAGTTCTTCAGTATTTGTAACTCCATCTTGAGCTGCTCCATCTGCAGTGTTTGAGCTCAAATCCACCTGTGTATCAGATATATTGGACCAGTTTCAGAGCAGCATTGTGGTCTCTGTGTGATTTGTGCCAAAGGCGAAGCTCCCAAATGTACCAAAACAAACATGGCGACGCTGACAAACATAAGAAGGAGGCTTGAGTTTATTTTTAGCAGAAACGTGCACTATTTTGTATTTGAAGTCAGAGCAAAGGTGCGTTTGTGAATAGGAAAGATGTTGTTTTTTTTCTCCCATCCAGCTTGAATGTTTTGACCTCTGATTAATCTTTGTACACTGCACTATACATATACTAATTATGCTAACGGCTACCAGCTCAGATAGACAGTGTGGATTTTTAAAGGTTCTCTATGACACAAAATTGACTCTTGAGCTTTAAGCCATGTTTTAATGTTGTTAACTCCTAAAAAAACATATCTGGAGTTGTGTTTTGGTTCATTCACATGTGTTTGAGTAACTCTTTATTATTAGTTTGTGTACCTCTCCAAAGTTCAAAATGCTCTGTTCCACCTCGTGATGTCACAAAGCAGTAGTTTTGAATTTAACAGATACTTTTAACCTTTTGTTCAGTAAAGATGGGTAATTCTAGGGCTGAAATCAAATGATTCTACTGAAGGTATATGGAGTATAAAACCAAATATATTTTTTGATGAGGAAACATTATAACATAGATCAAAAAATAGCATCATATGGACATAAATAAATAAATAAATAAATAAATAGCATTAGACCTTGAATTTCACACAAACCTTTCAACACCAAACACATGCAAAGCTCCATATATGCCAGCTATCGCACTTTGCATCCACTCTACCTGTCCAATCCCCCTCCCGCTCTCCTCTCCTCTATTCCTCTCCTCCTCTGCTCATAATTCCTCCCTTCTTCATCTGTCCAGCCCTCGTCACCCATGGCACGGCTGAGTGGAGCTTCTCTATCAGCTCTTTGATGGCTACCTGCTGCCATTGGAAGTGAATGGAGCATATGGGTTCTGTCATTCTGTCCGGCGGTCAGTTTGTGAGGAATAGGAGGAGGAATAGGAGGAGGAGGAGGAGATGAAAAGCATGAGGAAGAGTAAGGTTTAAGCCCTCTTAATGCGGGTTCATTGCGCAATGCCAGGTCAAGGGGAAAACCTCAGCTCCAGGCCAACATTTGGTTCATGATCATCTGGTGGTGCAGCACATTAGCGAATAGAAGTCCAGCTGTTATTTTAGAAGTCTACAATCATTTTTTTTATTTTTATTTTTTTATTAGTACTATGATTATTTTAACCAAGTAAAAGTTGAAACATGGTGACGGAAGGCTTCTAGATAGGGAATATTTTTGAATAAAGTGAGTTATTTATAAAGAATTTGTAGATTATAATGTTGTTTAGGGCTTGAGATGATCAAAATTTATTTTAGTAGTCGACTAGTCACAATTATTCTAATGAACTGTTGCAGCCCTATTAGCAGGGAAAGCAGTCATTTAAGTGTTATAATCGCACATATTGTACAGAAAACAGCAGGCATCAACAAACAAACCTAAAGTGGGGCTTAAATATTTGATGGAAAACATCTTATTGTGACTTTTTGTTATTAATGCTATTCACATCACAATCTAGTTTTTCAAATCAAGAATTAGTTCACAATGCTCCTTAGATAAAGATGTCTGGGGCTGTTAATATTTAAGATAAGACTTTTAAGATTCACATACTTGCAAGTAGGCAGGGTTAGTATCTTTTTTATATGATAAGACCTCATTGATACACAGATAAAAATGCTGATTTATTATGCCATGGAATGTAATTTTCAACCCCAAATAGTAGTTGTTTCCTTAAAAAACAGCATGTGGTTTTGTAGTAATTCTTAAACTATTCAAAAAAGAGCAAAATTTATCTGCTCAAAAGAGTTAACGCCTGAGTATCAATATTTTCTGACAGCTCTATTCTGCAAAGTACATTCGAATACCGAAATTATCGCAGCATTTGTAATGTGTTAATCGCAACCAGTCTAATTGCGATTCATCCTCCTGCAGACGCCCAACAACAACAATAAGAAAAAGCCATAAGAAGAAAAAGTCAAGGAAAGGTTGAAAAGATGGAGGAGATGAGATTGAGGGCGTCCTGCTGAGGTGCTAATGCATCCCTCCTCTGTCTGTCCCATCAGGGAGCTCTGGCGCTCAATACAATGAGCAGCTAACCTTGAATTCAACACAGGATCAAAAAGCAGGTCAAGCCAACAACACGGAGGAGGAGAGTTCAGGACATGGACAATCTGGACTCTTGAGTGGATTCAGATGATACCTTGGATATTGTCCATTTTTAAGGCCCTATATTATTCAAAATTGACTCTTGTGGGTGAAAACATACCTGGTGTTGTGTTTTGTTTCATTCACACATGTCTGAGTAACCCTGGATTAGTCTGTCTGCATCTCTAAAGTGCATCATGCTCGTTCCACCTTGTGATGTCATGTAGGGGTAGTTCTCAAGTTAACAGCTGCTTTTACCTTTAGTTCACTAGAGATTGGCTTGACAGACAGGGCTTTTATATGATGATACTATATCTGGAAATGATAACTATGATGAAGTTTATATCATATGATTACATGATGACAAGTTTAATGCCATACAGTGGAACATTCTTAAAGCAATAGCTTGGAGAGGTGGCAGACCCACTTTCAGAAGTTATATAGTAAAAGTATATATCTATGTAGTGCACTTTTTTCACCTTCTGTCATTTTTTTTGTAGTAGTAGAAATCTTGTATAGTGTTTACCATTAAAATATATAAAATATTTTTCTTCACTATTGTAGACTGTTTTCATGTTGATAAATGCAGTGGGAGCTTTTATAGAGAATTGTCATCACAGTGGACCGGTCCCATATGTTTCTGTGGGTTACTGGCGCCCTTGTATTTGCATGAGAGCCGTGCGTGTCTCTGCATGTTTGCCTGATGGGTTGGTTAGCCCCAGATGCAGAATATTGAAATGGCTAGAGCCGAGCCGGGGTCAGTGGAGCAGAGGATTAACTCCTTAGTGCTAATGATGAAATATGCCAGAGGAGAGAAAGGCGTTGTGGGAATGTGTTTAGGTACACTGTGTACAGTGTGTGGGAGTTTTACAATTTGGTTTTGCATTTATTAGAAATAAGTATGGGGAAAGTGGTCAACAATGTTATTGAAGTAGAAGTGATCCAATGTAATATGTGAAATGTATAAACATGTATTTGATGGTAATACTACTTAAGTACAGAGTGATGGTTTCAGTGCAAAGTCTAGTTAAAGTTTTATTATCAAGTTTATTTGTAGTCAGCTAAAAATACTAAATAATGTGCACTGTCTTATATTTATGAAAGTGAAACTGAAAATAATCCTGCACCTTTACTTTAAAATGCATTTTTTGACAATCTGATAATATTTTGATCATAAATGAATCTTGTGCTACTTCCAAACAGGGCAGTATAAATTATAAATTATGAAAGAGGGGCCCATGTGAGACTTCTTGTCCTGGGCCCCCCAAATTTCTGTTGATGGACCTGCTCTTAAATATACCTTCTGCTCACTGATTGGTTACCATATATTACTGACTTATCAAGTAATAAATAGTTTAAATTAAAGATCTTAAAGAAAAGAGCTACATGAACATTCACATTTTAAGTTATTTGTAGAGTCACAGTGGGAGGCATTTGTACAGTATGTGTTGTTGATTTAAAATAACAATTACAGATGAAAAATGGTTTCCCCCGACCTAAAACATTCCCAAGGTAGTACTAACCAAGTCTAGCTCAGTATCTGCTGGCAAGTCCCAAAGATCTGTGCTGTAGTGTTTAAAAACACAGTGGAGCACTTCCTGTATTACCACATGACATCACAAGGTGGAACAGAATGTTTTCATTGTGAGAAAAGACTACATCCTAAATATGCAGGCTTTGTGTGAATGGGTTATGTGAATGAAACAAAACACAACTCCAGGTCTGTTTTTGATGAGGAAACCACATTATAATCAGAAAATAGCTCTAAATGGGCCGTTTAATATTGCAGACACAATACTACTCCAGTGTTTGGGTATTCCTCAGCAGTACTATGTGTTTCTATGGCACTGTGCTTGTGTTGCTGCTCCCTCTTCGGCGAATGCAGTCTTCTTCACATTAGCTTCAGTCACGGGTTGCCATGGCAGCACAGTCAGCTCCAATGCGCCCGGTGAATGTATAGTAGGCACAAGGCATAGGCTTCATTCAAGTCCCAATATAGGGCCACATTGTGTTTCCCCACAGCTGACTGAGCAAAATACTACTGGGGTTAGCATAGTGGGTTTACCGTATTAAGTCTGGTGTGATGATGGGATTAGCTGTATGGTGTTTTCTGATGTAAAAATAAGCCATAATAAATGATTGATGTATTCTCAAATGCTGTATATAGGCCTGTCATGATAAATACTATATCAACTTATTGTTCAATATATAAAAGCTGGAATGATAATTTTAATTTTTTTTTCACAACACAACAGGAAAGGCCTCATTCTGACTCAGCTCTGGTTTTTTGGTTGGTGACGAAATGGTTCATTCCCTCAAAGTGTTTCCTCTGGAAGATCTTCTACCGCATTTGCTGCCACATATAGTGTAAAAATGTCCATAGCTAGATTCTTAGCGGGCCTCTTGCACAGTCTTCATGGATACGAGAAAAGCAAACAGTTACTTTCACACAGTCCAACAGTCCCTTGTGTTCATTTCCTCAGAGTATTTCCTCTGAAGATCTTCTGCCACATATTCTGCCACTAATGGTGTTAAAAACCTGTAGCATCTCAAATGTCCATAGCCTTAGCTATTTAATAACAATTAATACTATTCAGTTAACGTATTTTGGTCATAATCTGGCTTACAGGTGAAAAAAAAAATATTAATGGTGCAATAGAAATGATTGAAATGTTTAACTAGTCAACTAATCTATAAACAAATTGTTGACTACTAAAATTGTCATTTGTTTACGCCCTACTTAAATAACCATAGATGTAGGTGGGGACATCGGTATACAGAGTTGAGAACTGGACAGAGGATTTGACATTGTACTACAGTATTTTTGCATTGCTAACATTGCATTACCCATTTCGCATAGTTCACAGTTCACAGTTTATTGTTCATGGGTCAGATCAGGTCTGGTTCCATCCCACTGAACTTGAGGGATTAGACTAAACATATTCATGGAATTCTGCTTCCTGTTTAGACACGCCATCTTGAGTACTTTTCACCATTTAAAAGATATAATATTTTATTTTGAATTGTCAATTGCAATAATAACCATGCTCATTTTCCATCACTCTGAAACCAATGGATATGTATAGGGCTGGGTACTTCAAAAAGGTACCTCTACAGTACAGAAAAAGGTACAACAACTGAAAAAATAAGGTACCAAAGAAATTATTTTCCTTTTGATAAGATAAAACATAAGTTTTTATGTCTGGTTTTCCTGGTAGTCCATTGTATATAATAGCCTTTATGAACATTATCATTATGCTTGTCATTTTATACAGTAACAAAAACAGAAATAGGTACCAAAAAGTACTAGTACAAGTATATGTACAAACCCCAGAAATAATTTGTATGCAAAAATGCTTGCATGGGTTGTCAAAAAGTACTAATTCCTTAAGTACATCCATATATGACATAAAAAGTCTTGCCTGGGGGGCAAGAATCAATAGAAATAGAAATAAGGACCAAAAAAGTGCAGTACTGGTACAGTACAAAAAAACAGCTATCATTCAAGTACTGTTAGGTGAAGAAAACACGAAATGCAAGCAGCTCTAGATATTTCATTAAAAAATCCTGCCTGTGTGGTGAAGTATCATAATAGTCACAATTGTCCGTGGCTGTTCCTTGCGCTGTGCTGTGGGTGACATTGCTAAAGAGTGCGCACCCACACGGAGGCGGGTGCAGAAATAGCAGCTCACCTCACTCGTGTCATTCAGGTGTATTTATAGATGTCATTGCTGGAACTTGGCCTCTCCTTTCTTTCCCCTGTCTCTTTATAATTGATGAGCTGCCAGAGGCTCACAGGCAACAATAACACCGCATGGCCCCGTAAGCTGCTGTGCACTGCAGGTCAACTCGGTGTTTGCACAAGCACGCTAACAGAAAGCATTGGGACACTACTATACTTTAAACTCATGTGCACTTCTACACAGCCTGTAGCCTAGAGTCAAAGTGCAAGCCAGCCTACATTCTGATGTTTGTTTTGCTTCTCAGGTCAAATACTAGAAATGTTATAGGGTAAGGTGACTGTGGCGATTCTATATTGCTACATATGTGATTATGGGTGGACAATTTTTGAATTTCCTTTGGGATCAATTGATCGCTCTATCTATCTATCTATCTATCTATCTATCCATCCATCCATCCATCCATCCATATATATCTATATGGACAGTATATGTTTTGGTGTGTCCTGATAATGAGGCAATCCAACAGAAATGTGCTGAAACATTAGCATTAGCATTATTAATATTTTTAGCAATAGCAATTTTTATCTTATCCTTTTAGTCGTATTTTATGGTGCACTTTGAGCTTCTCGCACATTTTCTAGAGTGCTTTTGACTATAAAAATAGTAGATAATCTAACCTTACTATTCTCACTTGCTTTTGAATGTAGTAGTCAATGTTTAAAATGCATAAGGACTGCAAAATTACCCACAATAGAACAGAAATATCACTGTATTAGTAGTTTTCAGATTCTGTGTTGCACCTGGTATTTTCAGTAATTTACTAAACCCAAGAACTCGCTGCATTACAACATAATTTTGCATTTTAACAGTATTAATTTTGGCTACCCCCCATCTGTAAATAATATTGGCCTATAGAATACTGTGATGTCATCTGAAACCCAGCAGTTGTGGCAAAAGAATATGAGAGACAAACATCACTTTATAGTCTTGTTTGAAAGATTACAGCTTAAGTTTGTTACATTTTAATTTTTATCAATGCATTAGTCTTATACAATGCTTTTGCAGATGCTCAGACTTTGTGCGTTATTCATCTGATCTATATTTAGTGGTAAGTTAGTATCGTAGCCCCAGCTGCCTTGGGCCAGACTGACAGAAGCGAAGCTGCCAATCTGTGCCGTCGACCTCTCTGACCACCAATCACTCACTCATTTATCCGTATTCATACTAAGTAGGAGGGTCTTGCCTAAGGACACAAAGACAGTATGCACTAGAACTCCTACTGTCCCACTCTGGCACTTGGTATTACCAGAGGTTTCCCATCCAAGTACTAACCAGACCCTGACCTGCTTAGCTTCTGATGTATAGCCAGATGTATATTGTGAAATGTCAAAAAAGTCATTGGATCTTTATTCGCAATCTCTCAAGTTGCACCAGAATCTTTGTCAGCATCCTTGCACTGCTCATATTTGTGCTTTTATTTGCACAGTTGAGTTCAGGAGGCAGGATGAAGATAATAATCAGAGAAAATCAGACTTTGTAAAGTGCGCTGAGAGCAAGGCAGAGCTGCACACGCAGATGGAGAGACTGTGAAGGGAGGTGACGCAGTGCAGAGAGAGGAGGACAGGGGGCGCCGAGCAGAAATGGAGTTTGATGCTCATTTGGCCCTCGTGAGTCTGCACCTATTGAGCAGAGCAGCAGCACTCGGAGGTCCCATTGAGATGTGAGTGATGTGATGAGTGCCTATCCTCTGCTGTTTGTATAAAAGCTACTGACTGCCAAAGTAAAAGATGACTAACTCCATATTTGGGACTGGATCATAGTACTTGGGTTGTCAGAAATATTAAAAATCAGATACTAATTGATGCTAAAACTAGTATTGAAACTAGATAGAAGAATCAATACTAAAAAAGTCACATTCACAGGACAGAAACAGACCTTTCTTGAATGATCTTGAGCTGTATCAGAATAAGTATAAGAGCACATAGACTAGTATACGTCTGTGGACCACTATGGAACCTACCTGGACCACTGAGGGATTACACAGATATAAGACCACATGGTAATACAAAAGATAGTACTATGATTTAATGTTGAAAATCATGTTCTATTGTCTAAAGAAAGTGTTTTTATATTATCATTGTGGTGATCAGAGTCGGTATTGAGTATCGAGTCTATTCCGTAATATCCAAAATCAAGCTTGAAACTTTAGTATCATGACAACACTAACTAGTACTGACAAAATGTAGTAATTATACTTTAATTTGTTCTGTAACAGTAATTTATATTTTCTACTGTTGGTTATTAGTAGTCTTGTCACGGTAAATACTACATCTACTTATTTGTTCAATGTACAAAAGCAGGAACATCGGAAAAAAGTTCTGTCAACTGCACAAAAGTTTAACAATTTAAAACAAAATATGAAATCTTTTGAACGGTGAAAAGTCCTCAAAATGTCACCTACAAACAGATACCACGTGAGTACCACTTACTGACTAACTAGCCTGAATTAGCCTTAATTAAGTAGGTTTTCTGTACATTGCTTGGACTAAATAAATTTAAAAAAAGAAGAAAAAAAATCGTATAATCTTCATAATTTCTCCCATTATCCAGTTGCTCTCCACGACTCTCCCTAAAATCTGAAGTCTGTTTAAAAGCGCTCCATATTGGTGCGTCTCCCTCCTTCGCGTTACCATGTTGTTCTACTGCTGTCCAGTGAGGGATCCTGGCAGCGTCTGGGCTCTCACAAGCTGCTCACTTTGTTGTGCTTTGCCAGACAGACACGACGTCTGCACAAAGCTGGTTCACAAACTTCCAGAGCAGTTGTTTGAAGAGTGAAAAAAAAAAATCGAGGCAAAAATACCCTCTAAAAAAGTATAGCATTGCCAGTTTGGGATGTAGAGAATAACTTTCATTGTATTTGTAACTTTTTAGGTAGGTGGGGTCCGCCACACGCTTGTCTCCCTGTAGAATGTTATTACTTTGTATGGCATTAAACTTATCATTTATTAATTTCACGTGTTTTATTTCTGTAAAAATACCTTGAAAAACATGCATTCTTGTGAGGGGGGGGGGGGGGGGTCATCTCTCTATTTCCTGGAATGTTCCACAGTACTACACTAAACGCATCTATCTCCATGGTGACAAAGAGGTAAAAAATACATTCCAAAAACCCTAAAGCACTGCCAGTTTAGAATGTAGAGAATTAGAAAGAGTTTTCAGTATAGTTTAGTTTTAAAGATTCACTATGCAACTTTACAGGTAGGGGAGTCTGCCACGTGCTTGTCTCCATGGAGATGCTATAGGCTTGCCTCAAATGTTCCAGGGTATAGCATTAAATTGATCATTTATTCAGTTCAGGTGTTCTATTTCAGTAAAAATACCTTGAAAAACATTTATTCTAGTGAGGGGGATCAGCTCTCAAAGAACTGGAATGTTCCACAGTATAACATTATTATTTATCTCTATTTATCTCTATGGTGACAAGGACGTAATGCACTAATTAACTAAATTACAGAATGCTAAATACTACATAAATATATTAGAAGTACGTAGCTGTAGAATTAGCCTATTGGACATTGCTTTTGAGATTGCTACGCCATTGCTAGTTTAAGGTTAGGGTTGTGCTTTATTGTCCTCATAAGGAAATTTGTCCTTTGCATTTGACCCATGCTTCAGTGCCGCTGGGGCAAACTGTCAGAAGTGGGACCCATCTTCAGACCTTGAGCTATAGGCTTGGTCAGTACCACTATATGCCCCCATAATTCAACCCCAGCCTCATAGTACTGGAGGTTAGCTGTGTTGTTCCTTATATGTTACTATCTCCCCTTATCTCTTTAACAGCATTGCTCTCTCTAGTGGTAGTGATTTATGTTGGAGCGTGTATGGTGGATACAAGTGCAGGTGAACCCTCTGTTCCTGTCTCCTCTCCTCTTCCGCTCCTCTTCCTCCCCTCTTTGTCCCCTCTTCCTCCTCTCTTTCTCTCCTCTTTGTCCCATCTTCATCTCCTCTTCTTCCCCTTTTTCTCTTCACTTCCTCCCCTCTTCCTCAGCTCTTCCTCCCCTATTCCTCTCCTCTTCTTCCACTTCATCTCCTCTTCTCTTCTTCCTCTTCTCTTCCTCTCCTCCTCCTCTTCCTCTCTGCACAGAACCTGCTCCAATCCAATCTGTCTGAAGGTCTCACGGGGCCAGTGCCCTTACACACCCTTTCTTCTCCTCTCCTTTGCTCTTTCTTTTCTCTGCAGTGTGTACAATTGTGCTTCTACTACCTGCAGTGGATGTTAGCAACAAGAAAAAACTTACAATGTTTCCTGCTTAGTAATATATTGTGTATTGCAAGATAACATTATGATAGTTGTTGAAGAGTAGAATATAAAAGCCAAATTTGAATATTGAGCATGCAGTCTATCATAGAATGTATTTAAAGGTCCACTACGTACCTTTTCTTTAGGGGTCCGTCATTTACTTGTGTTCAAGAAGCTATGATTACTTTGTTTGGAAAGTTTGTATTGAACCTGTCATTGGTTTGAGCTTCAAAAGATATAAGATGGAAATATTTTGTTTTAAATAGTTAATTACTATGACAACGGTCCGGTCCTAATTTCTCCTCATTCTGAAGTCCATGTATTAATCAATGAATTAATAAATTAATCAGCAGGTATTTTATGGCTCAAAATACCTTCAAAAACATGCATTCTTAGACTAAGTGCATAGTGCAGCTTTAATTTGACAGTTCTTTCACATTTTTGGTTTTTGAACCTCCACCAAGGTTTAATGAGACACATTTTCACACATTTCTGATTGATTTGCAACAATGTCATCTGATTTTTGAAAGGAAATCAAGGTATTTAGTCTTGTCAATATCGCCCACCCTTTGCTTAAAAACGTGATTGCCAGTTGACATGTTTTGCCGCTGTATTCGTTAACATGTGTAAATGATATACATAGCCTGGGTTATCGGACACATTTAGTATTAAGTGTGAGACAAATATTAGCTGTTGTTTCCACATCTTCCAACACCTGCCTGTTTGTTTATTTAGTGTTTATTTGCACATACAATATTACTCAGCTCCCTCCTACCTCACAGAGGAAATCCTGACATACGCTGACAAGCTAATGCAGCATCAGCAGCCTCAGAATGTGAGTGAGATGCTAGTCACGAGAATGCTATGACTAGGTAAAAAATCAGCACCACAATTAAACTCTTAAGTAGTTCTAGTATCTATAAAGTATCATAGATGTTAATTATTTACCAACTACAGCTCAAATCTTATCAAACAGGCGTAAAGCTCCGATATTAACTGTTTTCAGATCTATGTTATAATGTTGTTTTGTCAAAAATCTAAAACATACCTGGAGTTGTGTTTTCTTTCATTCACACATGTTTAACACACAAACGCAGATTTAGGCTGAGTTCTTCTCTCAAACTGAAAACACTCTGTTCTGCCTTGTCATGTGGTAATACAGGAAGTGCTCCACTGCGTTTTTAAACTCCATACACCTTCACTAGAATCAATTGGATGATTGCAGCCCTGGAATTGTCAATCTCTACTGAACTAAAGGTAAAAGGAGCTGTTAACTTGAAAACTACCACTTCACAACATCACTAGGTGGAACAGAGCATTTTGAGCTTCGGAGATGTAAAGAGACTAATGATAAAGTGTTACTCAAACATGTGTGAATGAAACAAAACACAACTCCAGGTATGTTTTTGATAAAGAAACCACATTCTAACATGGCTTAAAGCTCACAAGAATCTATTTTGTGTAATCTGGGACCTTTAATACTAGCAGAAAAATAAGGAAAAAGTGCAAAGGAAAGGTACATGCGATATTTATTGAGCCTGAGCCTGTTCTTACTATCAAATACGAAGTCGATATAGTAATGATCATGAGAGGTCTAGATATGACTAATGAAAACAGCTCAAATAGGTCCCTAGGTTTGTGTATTTGACTTGCAGACTTCAAAGTGCCTTTTCAAAGACACAATGGCGTCGCAGATACGGAGCATGTGACGGTGCAATGGGGTAAATAAATGGGAGTATAATTGTAGGAAATACTGCCAAAGCTTAAGTGAAAAATAGGGCAAAGACAAATGCTCTGTCTCTGCCTCCAGCCCTGTGGCATTTTTCATCTGTCACTTTTTTCAACATAAACTCCAGCTTTTAATAAGTGGATTTTTATATCGGTAAAATAAACAGCCCTGAAGGATTTGGTTTTGGTTCTAGCACAGGAAACAAAATGGTGAATGCTGGTCTGCCGTGAGATTGTACTTGTTTTAAAGGTGCACTGTGTAACTTTTCTGGTGGAGGGTCTGGCACGTGCTTGTTTCCTTAGATGTAGATACCATGGCATTCTCATGCTTTTCTTAAACTGTACGTTGTAGCATTGGAATCTCCCCATTGTGGGACAAATAATGGTTCTCTTTTTTTTTTTTTTTCTGTGAGCGGGGTCTCCTTTCCCCAGATCTTACCTGTAACTTGGACTGATAGCCTCACTTGCTTGTCTACTTGGAAATACACAAAAGCTTAAATATAAACAAGTTTTAACCATTGACAGATGATATGTAAGTAAAGATCACAGAATATTTTAAAAACGCATTGTTGTAAGCAGTTTTCAATAAATTTTGCTAATCCTAACCACCATTATCGCTGGATGTTAGAATAGTCCAGACACTTTGTAATTTCTGCACAACTTCCCTGGTCTTTGTTTTGATCTTTGAGTAAATATGTGTCTGCAGTCTGTTGATCTTCCAAAGCTGAGAGCAGTCCAGGCTTTACGTGACTGTGGCCGCTCCATCTGTTTTGGTTCATCAGATCTTCCCTCGTTATGACATTACTGCTGCTTCCTGCTCCTAAAATGGGCAAACGAACCACACCACTGGTCCACGTTAAATCTGTGATCAACCGTCTATTGTCAGAGGAAGGGTAAGAACTGTGCACGGCCAACTGGTCCAAGAACCACCACAATATGTTTGAAGTAGAGCTGCCGTAATTTGGTAGGGGTGTGATGCTAACTGTTGGCCCTGCTCTGTCTGAGGCTCTGTTAGACTTTAATATGTGCATTGTTTTAACACAATCTGACCAGCTGACTTAGGTGGAACTACAACAGGTGAGATGATTTGTGTGCTTAAAAAAGTCTCACACATAAAATTACAGTCACAAGCTAGCTACAGTTTTTCAGTTAGTCACTCCCACCATTTTTGTTGATAATCAAACACCTAAATAGGACCATGAACGCTTGTATTGATCTAAAATGTATGCCAAAAGACCTTTTGTAACAAAGACAATAGCATTTTTTAAAATCAAAATGTCAAAAAAGAATAAACAATTTTGGATTTTCAGCTATAATAGACTTTATTAGTAAATATTTAGAAGACTTCAGTAACCATTTCAACTTTTACTTGGTTGATATTTAAAAAGTCAATACAATAGTACAATAGAAGAAAAACAAAAGTTTTTAATTTAATTTCATTTTTGGAATTTCACATTGAATGAAATGTCATTCACTGTCTAGTTTCAATGAGTGGATACTATGTAAAAGACAGTCGAAATATTAATAACATAGTAACTTACATTGTCCCAGTCCCTAACAAAAATAAAAATAAATCTCTGTGTCTGGAAGAGCATCTGACATAAATAACAATACATGCTAAAAATCACTCAGAAATCAATCAGAAAAAGTCTAGAATCACATTTTAACCATACATTTTAACATATCTTTGAATCGGCATAGGATACTTTATATGAAGAATACCATATTATGTTGCCCTGTTGTTTTCTAATCTATTATAGGAATTTAACACACACTGCAATGTTAGGTAAGTGGAACAAATGACCAAAAAATCAAAACAAGTCTTCATGTTTGGGATAAAATGTGTGATAACTTACACAGTGCTGTCTTCAAGTAGCAAAATAAATGAGCATTAGATTAGCATTACCGTCCAGTTTCCGTGGGAGGCGTTGAATTTTGGATTCTTTGCAAAAATGTTAAAATGACAAGGGAATCAATTTGTATCTCTTAGGAAATTATAGTTTGAGTTTTTAATGTCCCAAATGTCCAAAAAAGACATCAGCTCATTCATAGTCATTTCATGCGCTGCTTTTAACCAAATAGTTTTCAAAAATTTGAAAATATAGCCGAATACGGATAGCAGACATTTTAGTAGTCTGTGTCTGGCGTTGTTGGCTGTAGCTGGTTCCCTGCACAGTACACAAAGACTCCCTCATATTAAAAGGGAAACAATAGTCATTGATTTGACATTTCCTAACTGCCAAAATGTGTTCTGTAATTATATAGAGGCATTGCCTTCGTACAACAAAGCGCTGTAACCAAGACTTTCTGTTAGGGATTTTCTGTCGATACGATATTCGATATTTGTTATACTGTTGATAACCAATATTTGCAGATTTCACTATTATAAAATCCATGGCAAGGCTCACAAGTATAAGTAAAATTAGAAGTTAAATTCACAAGTTAAAGTTGCACTATGCAACTTAGAGCATCCACCACTTAATTGCTTCCATGGAGATATTACTGCTTTGCCTGGAATATTGCAGTATAGCATTAAATGTACCTATCTTATGTTAAGTGAATTACAGGTATTTTTATTGCTCAAAAAAATGCCTTAAAAACATGTATTCTCATTGTCAGCGTTGTCGCCTCTCCACAGATCTGACCTGTAACTTGGCCTTGTAGCATCACTTGCTTGCTTCTTTGGAAATTGATGTGTTTAATGCCGTACTGTAGAAAATTCCAGGCAAAACTAAGACATCTTCATGGAAATAAGCAGCTGGTGGGTATATTACTCATCCCTACTTCCTTTACTTCCAAATAGGAAGTGACCATGGGGACACATCTGGCTCGACATACGACTCCAATTCACATGGTATTGAAAAAAAAGTCACCCCTCTCTCTGTAACTGCTGGAGTGAGCCTTGTCATTTTGGTCTTAAAATGTTTGTATTAACCCGCTCTATATGATCCTGGTGTTTTTATTTTGCAATTTTGTCTGTAAATCAATTCCTTTTCATAATATGGAACTCAGCACCAAATCCGCTCCTATAACTGCAAGCCTTGGTGATCTTCTCCGTCAGTCCACTTGTTTATACAGTCTATACTCTATACACCTCCTCCCTATGTAAACCCCTTACTCTGTATTGTATGTGAAATGCGTCGGCAGTATTGATCACATGTTTGCGATCTCCCCTCTCCCAGATGACCACAATCCCCATATTTCTGTCACTTGAAAATAGCTGGAGACAGTTTGTTTACATTCCAATAGAAACCTGAACCAGCTCTTAACCCAGCCCCATCTAAACCACAGCAAACAAGGGATCCGTGCCTATATATTACACTCGATACAGACGATCTATTTCACTATAGTTTGTTTTCCCATAGCTCACTGTTAATAAATGCCTTCTTTGCTCCAAGTTCCCTATCATATCTACACCACTGCTGCTGCTGCTGCCAGGCTCGGTTACCAGGCAACTGTTATCTACTATTATGGGATTCAGGAGGGCTTATTAGACAAGTTAGCAAGGGCAAATTGGCTCTCTTTCTACTAAAGTAAACTACAAAATCAGCTTTAGAGAAGATATTACAGATAAAAATAGTAATAACATAAGGCATCCAAAAAAGTCCCGGCCGCAGAACATTGGACCAGCTCTATACTCTCCATTGGGTGCTCGAGGGATCATGGGAGTTTGCCCAACCAGTCCACATGGGTTTTGTGGATCTGGAGAAGGCATTCGACCGTGTCCCTTGTGGGGTCCTGTGGGGAGTGCTCTGGGAGTATGGGGTCTGGGGCTCTTTGCTAAGGGCTATCTGGTCCCTGTATGACTGGAGCAGGAGCTGTGTTTGCATTGCCGGTAGTAAGTCGGACCTGTTTCCGGTGCATGTTGGACTCTGCCAGGGCTGCCCTTTGTCACCGATTCTGTTCATTGTATTTATGGACAGAATTTCTATGCACAGTCAGGGGCCGGAGGGGATCCGGTTTGGGGACCACAGGATCTCATCTCTGCTGTTTGCAGATGATGTTGTCCTGATGGCTTCATTGGACCAGGAGCTCCAATGTGCACTGGGGCGGTTTGTAGCCGAGTGTGAAGTGGCTGGGATGAGGATCAACTCCTCCAAATTCGAGGCCATGATTCTTGACCGGAAAAAGGTGGCTTGCCCTCTCCGGGTGGGTGGACAGCCCTTGCCTCAAGTGGAGGAATTCAAGTATCTCGGGGTCTTGTTCACGAGTGATGGGAGGATGGAGCGCGAGATTGACAGGTGGATCGGTGCCGTGTCGGCAGTGATCTGGTCACTGTACCAGACTGTTGTGGTGAAGAGGGAGATGAGCTGAAAGGCAAAGCTCTCGATTTACTGGTCAATCTACATTCCTTCCCTCACCTATGGTCATGAGCTTTGGGTAATGACCAAAAGGACAAGATCGCGGATACAAGCGGCAAATGAGTTTCCTCCGCAGAGTGGTTGGGTGCTCCCTTAGAGATAGGGTGAGAAGCTCAGTCACATGGGAGGAACTCGGAGTAGAGCCGCTGCTTCTCCACATCGAGAGGAGCCAGCTGAGGTGGCTCAGACATCTGTTCCGGTTGCCTCCTGGACCCCTGTTCCGGGCATGTCCCACCGGGAGGAGGCCCCGGGGAAGACCCAGTACACACTGGAGGGACTATGTCTCTCGGCTGGCCTGGGAACGCCTTGTGGTCCCCCCAGAGGAGCTGGAGGAAGTGTCCGGGGTGAAGGAAGTCTGGGAGTCCCTGCTTAGACTGTAGCCCCTGCGACCTGGCCCGGGATAAGCGGAAGAAAATGGATGGATTGCATCCAAAAACAGTGTAGAGACAGGATAAATGATTTGGTTTTGCCAATACTGTAAATTGCCAAAGGTGGTTGAAGATGATGGGTGAGGAGTTAAAATAGTTACAAATTTGTGTATTTTTGCAGTTATTTTTTGTGGGTTAGGATCTACAGTATGAAAACATCAATCTAGCGACAGTTATAAGCCAGTACATTGTGCCAGTCCCAAACCAACAGAAATGTATGTGTCTTGAAGGACATCTGGCATAAATAACTGTACATCATAAAATCACTACAGAATTAAATTGTACAGTATATTTAAACATACTGTATTTTAACATAAGAATAGGAGTAGAAGATCATATGAACATATTAAAAATAAATGTTATTGCTTTGCCCATAATGTTCCACAGTATGGCATTAAAACTTACAGGTGTTTTTATTGTCCATTCTTACTGTGATTCTTACTGCATTTTTATTGTGAGAGGGGTCACCTCTCCACAGATCGGACCTGTAACTTGGCCTGGTGGCATAACCTGCTTGTCTTCATGGAGACAGATAAGTTAAATGACATACTATGGAATATTCTAAACAAAGCAAAAATATCTCCATGGAGACAAGCAGGTGGTGGACCCTTCATCAGAAAATTTACATAGTACACCTTTAAAGATAATGATTTAAATCCTAAAATGTATTGATAGACAAACATTTTCTGTCCATGTGTGATAATTTTCTCTTGTCCAGTCCCATAAAAGTATTTTTTCATATCTTCACAATCTTATTCTTATTTTATGCTTGTCCACAATAGCCCCCACCCCTTTAACAGCCTCCACACACTGCAGCAGCTGTCTGCAGACTGACTTAAAGCGACACAGCACTTTTACACATTAAAGCGGGTCTGTGGGCTCCTACTGTGAGCTCCTCTTTGGTCCTGGAGCAGATGAGTGATGCCAGGCTCAGCCACATTTACATTCCAATGGGTTTGTGAAAAGCAGTGATGCAGTGAATGCTTCATTTGCACTGAAAATCTCCTCCACCTGTGAGGGGAAGCCTGGCTGGTTTTCTCAGTGCCTTGATTTCAAATATTCGCTAATAGTGTCATGGAAAAATACCCACTTATATCAAAATATTTACTGCATAATTTTATATTGGGATCATACAGCAGAACCCGTCTTTCAGGAAATCTGCCACCTTTGTTGTCACTTAGCAACAATATCCACTTTGAATTATTAGCCAAATCCATTAGAGCTGCAATTAACGATTATATTAGTAGTTGACTAGTCAAGTTTGGTTGACTAGTAAACAAATAAATGTTGAAATATAGTGACTGAGGGCTTCTGTATTAGGTGAATTATTGATGAATATTGTTTTTATATTTTTTTACATTTAGATTTAATAATGTTGATTATAAAGATCTCATTCATCCAGGAGTGGTTGAGTGTAGAGACAGTTTCAATGATGGTCATCTGGTCACTGTTTTTGCGATTTTTTTGTTGTTTTGTTTTGTCTCCCATCCAGAAGCCATTTTCAGTTTGATTGTACTGGCTTGAAGCACTTAGAATTTGTTATAAAACATCCTTTGGCATGTGTTTTAGAGACGGTATAGTCTAGATATTAAAATACAATTCTTTTAATAGTCAGCTAGTCATGATTTTTCCAATTTGCAGCCTAAAAGCCATACAAAAATATATGTATATGTACAGTATAATATCAGAATACTTTTTCTTTTCATGTATCCTCTATATATTTCCTAATTAAAAAAACACAAAAGTCATCAGGCGTTAATTACTAAGATCCATAAAACTGCTCCATAAAATCAAATAAAAAATTACAATAGTCATTTCACCTTCCCCCATCTCAATTAAAAATTAAAACCTATAGAATATTATAATATAATCTGAAACCAGCAGTATTTACTCACAAAGGTAAAAATAAGGTAATGTATAAAGATTTATCCACCAACGTGTTATCTACAAGTATTCATCTTTCATAATTCTACTCCAGACCACTGTGAAAACCACCACTTCATGACATCACAAGGTGGAATGAAGCATTTTGAGCTTTAGAGATGTAGATCTAGACTAATAATAAAGAATTACTCAAACATGTGTAAATGAAACAAAACACAACTCCAAGTATGTCAATTTTGGGTCAGTTTTGTGTAATATAACATTTTAAAAGTATTAAGCGTTAAAACCTATAGAATATTATAATGTAATCTGAAACCGGCAGCATTTACTCACATAGTTAAAAATAAGGTCAAGTATAAAGATTTATTCCACCAACGTGTTATCTACAAGCATCTTTTATAATTCTCCTCTAGACCACTTGTAAACCATAAATCCAGGCGTGTCTCGTGAACTTGAGTTATAGCTGGTGGCATTACTACATTGGTACATTTGTGTGTGTGTTTACATAGCCCCCCGCTCTTGTTTGTAGATGTGGTCAATCAAACATGGCCTGGGAAGTGCTTTTACCGAAAATGAGCACCCCATAAAGAGGAGGAGGCGTGGGCAAAGCGCGTTAAAGGGTCTATGTCCCGCTGACGAATGACCCCAGTGCTGAGTAGAGCTGAGTGTCCATAAAACACCTGAATGCAACTAGTGATTCAGCTTTACAATCTTCTCCTGTATCCCTATGCCAATTCTCTCACTTTCTCCACACTTTTTTAGGCCTGTCACGATAATTGACTTGTCGTTTAATACTTTAAACCTGGGAGAATATTTCTTGGGGGGTCAATATTTATCGTGTGTAAATTTTCTTTGCACTATTGGGAAATGTTTGATTATTTTTTGGCTATATGATAAGATTTAAACGTGCACTATGCAATGGTTCAGGGTCCATCTTTGCGAAGTTTTGTCAAAGCGGGTGGTTCTGTCTGGTCACTTAAGTGATGTATTGGGTCAAAGTCTATTTCAGCTGAGTGCAACCATTTGCTTTGAGCTTTGCAGTCTTCTGTTATCTTATGCCATATGCCTCGAAAAAGGGATGCATCAAGGGGCTATTCTTTGACAAATATTAAGCCTGCACTAAGCAGTAGTGCAGTGTTATCTTACAGACAATGGCATAATGTAATATTTTTTTATAATTATTTTAATGTCATGGTCAGCTTTTGAGCAGTTCTCAAAACGTTGGCTGTTATGTTTTAGATCTTAGCACAGTCATTGTATTATTATTATTATTATTATTATTATTATTATTATTATTATTATTATTATTATTATTATTATTATTATTAACAAGAGAGCCCCCTCAAAATATTAAGATGTTAATTTTGTCTTCGTTTTGTCTAGTTGTGTATTACTAGCTTTATGAATGAGCTTAATGCTTAAACTAAGTTCAAAGTGAAGTACATAAAAGCATTTTCACTATCACGTGTTAGTGAACTGATAATATTTGCCAGACCTGGATGTATAAGAACACATAATAAAATAAATGCACACTAAAATTCTCCTATAAAACGTGGTCCAAGGAACAAATGATGACAGTTCAAGCTAGCATATTCAAAACATGGTCAAACCCAACAGACAAATAACTGAATGTTAGGAGATTGTAGCATAGATGGTTCCATATAAGACACATAACATCAAGTTTGCCAAATGGCCCAATACCCACTGTGCCAATACTCACATTTGTAGCTTTGTCCATTTCTTCCACTGCTTTTCTTTTCAAATCCTCTGATCTCACCCTGCAGCCATCACACAGCACACTCTACCCCCCATAAAACAACTACAACAACAACACAACACAACCACCATGCATCCAGAGTCTTTGTATCATGAAGCCTCATTGCTTTTCATGCCAGCTGCCCCATACTGTGCCAACTAACAGCCCCATTGCCCCCCTTCGTACATACACCCCCCAACCACCCCAGATGAAAAGCCACTACATCACACGACGCCTAAACTTTGATCAATCTGGCAACAAGTGTAAATAGGATCATTAATAAGGATTTAGCTGTGACACTGCAGTCGTTAAGCATATGCTAACATCACATGCTAGTGTTTTTAAAGTGCAGATGACAGCATTATATTTATTTATTTATTTATTTATTTTAATTAAGTCTTGCTTTATTTTTTTCTTCCTGGTCGGACACAGTCATTTTGAGAGTATATATACCTAGCACATTAATAACAAAACAAGACATAACAAAAGAACTAACACAAACGCACAGTTTTCTGTGTTGTTAGGTAAAGGTATTCCATTTTAAAGCTCACCTCTACTTCTGTATTTTTGTACTTTTCTTCTCAACTATTTTTCACAAACTGCCACTTGACAGATGTAAAACTATGATAATATTAATGATAATATTTACCACTGATATTATCCCACCAAACCAAGCAATAATTAGAAAAAACATGAAAACCTTATGCACTTTCATTAGCTTTTTGTTAGCTACATGCACACAAACACATACATACAATCTGCAGACATACTGCTTGTTGGTTTAACTCTCCCTGACTCTAGAACTAGCCGGTTGCATGCAAACAGCGTACTAAAAGGGCCATTAATTGGAGTGTAATGTGAAAAGTGTAATTTGCTTGGAAGGGGATAGAGAGATCTGACAGCGCAAGTAGTAGAAAGAGGAGAGGATTACTACGAACGAATGAATGCGGAGACGAGATGAGGCTAGATGAGTACACACACCAGGCAAGCAGAACATAAAAAGCACAAAAACTTGAAATTACAAGCTGAAATCTTTCTCACATTTCCCATATTTCACTTTTATGTGTCATCGGGAGTCCATTACCACCATTCAGGCTGATTATGCTGCAGTCCAGCTCCAATCCACAAATCAGTGAGTTTTTCTATCCTTAAACTCCTTAGATTTCTGTTGCCAAATCCAGATTAGATCGCTTTCATAAATCGCAAAAAAACCCGGCCAGTCTGTGGATTTTCAGCTGCAAGCCTCTTATCTATCTAAACTGTCTAATGAGTTAGGAGTAGACCACCACACAGCCAAGGTACCCCCCAGCTCCAATATACACACACAGAGATACACACAAACACACAGATACACACACACACACACACACACACGCACACACACACAGTGACTAATCTTGCCATATGTGCTCCAGCAGTCCTCCACAGACAATAATACAACAATTTGATCAGGAAGATATAGTTGAACAACAGCTCGGATTTCTCAGAGTTGAATTAAAAACTAAATTGACTTGAGAGAAGCTATCATGCTGGCTGCACTTTTGGTCAATGCTATATCAGGAATCACAAAACAACAAAAGTTATTTCTGTATGTTAGGGACCTTCATCTGATACAATTCAGAATACCTTTATTTATAGTTGATTTTACACAGTTTTTTACCTGCTTAAAGCCACAGTATGTAACTTTCTGGAGGTAACACTTCACCAGGCAATAGAAAAAAATAAAAACTTACTTTGGAACATTCTCCAAGGAGATAAGATTTATGCCATACTGTGGAAGACTACAGCCAAAGGAACAGCATTTTCATCGAAACAATAGCAATACGAGGCCCTCTGCCAGGCCAAAAGAGTCAGGTTTCTGGAGATGCAAGTCTGATCAGCTTAAGGATGTATGTTTTTCAGTGCAATAACCAAAACCAAACTACAAATAAACAAACATGCTTTTATATTAGTATTTTTTGACAATAAAGTTACATACTACGGCTTTAACTAAATCTGCGCTGACTTCACCTGGGGTCGGGTTATGTCACTGATCCCTTGGTACAAAAAAGATCAATAAAGTTATCATAACACATTTTCAAATTTCCTCTTTTCTTGCTTCTACCAATCACATTAGAAGTTACACCTATAATTTTATCAACAATTACCCCAGCACTGACAAAAGCAAGTAAAAAACATCCTTTTCAATTTTCAGTAACAAAATTATCTCTATTCATTGGCTTTGGCGTTCCCTCTGTGTTAAGATCAATTACAATGAGTATGTGTTTATACAGGCCAAGGTCACAGACTGTCATCCTTTTGTTGGGCCTTACAAAATAGTCCTGACCACAACCCCTCACTCTGAACTCTGAACTCTCACCCTTGACCCCCGTGACCCTTGCCGGAGAGATCATGGTTTGTTCGATGAGCAGTGCATAGATGGATTGAGGAAGCGCAGATGTTGTGTTGGGTTAATGGGGCCCTATGTCTTTGCGTGTCAAACTTGCCGTTTTACAGTATTGGTTCAGACACAAGACTATACTAGCTTACCTTAAAGGGCCCATGTTACATTATTTTGTATGTAATGTTCTTTCCTCATCAAAACATACCTGGAATTTAGTTTTGTTTCATTCACACGTTTGACACACAAATCCTGCATATTTAGGCAGAGTTCTTCTCTCAAACAGAAAACAGTTGTGTTAATACAGGAAGTGCTCCACTGTGTTTTTAAACTCCATATAGAGTTGCCAGTCTCTAATGAACTAAAGGTAAAATGTAGACATGTAAACATCACAAGGTGGAACGGAGCATTTTGAGCTTTAGAAATGCAGACAGACTAATAATAAATGATTAATCAAACGTGTGAATGAAACAAAATACAACTCCATGTATGTTTTTGAGGAGGTAACAGCATTATAACGTGGCTTAAAGCTCACATGAGTAAATTTTGCATAATATAGGACCTTTAAAGATGAACTATATACACCATCTGCTTGTCTCCATGGAGATGTTATGTGCTTTGGATGTTCCACAATAAAAAATGTAATGCACTTTTACAGGCTCGACAAAGCCTCTCAAAACACTACACACATTCATTCACTCAGCATAACTTGCCTAAGGACACAATAAAACATGGTCCAAGCAAGAATCGATCCTCTGACTTTCGGGTTGGTGAATGAAACTTGTCTTTCTCCATGGAGACAAAGAGCTGATGTCACTGAGCCAAATTATATGTGTTTGGAAAATTATTTCAATAAACAGAATGACACCCATCATTTCTCTGCTCAGTTATGTAGCTATAAAAACACCAGTTTAATGCCGTGGCTACAATAACTCAATGGTAGTGTGTTTGTCCACTTATCCGAAGGTTGGCAGTTCAAATCCTGCTCTTGACATAAACATTTGGTGGTTGAGTGGTCAGATCCACTAACCAACAGGTTGGCGATGCATTTCCAGCTTCCACAGATGAATAATCATAATAATAATAATTCATCAGTTTTATATAGCACTTTTCTGGACACTCAAAGACGCTTTACAGATCTTTATTCATTCATTCCACACTCAGTGGTGGTAAGCTACTATTAGAGCCACAGCTGCCCTGGGGCAGATGAATACAGTCATTGTGTCCTTGGGCAAGACACTTGCCCAAGGCAAGGTAGTGTACTTTATGTACACTGGTGTATATATATGTGTGTGTGAATTGGTGAGTGGATTCTTAATGTTAAGTGCTTTGAGTGCCTTGAAAGTGGGAAAACGCTATGTAAAAAATATGACGATTTACTATTTAATGCCATACAGGTGAAGTAGAGTCCTCTATTGAGACAAGAAAGTTACGTACGCTCCATCAGACATCAGAGAAGTTGTAGATGGAATAGACCTTTAAAATTTCAAGAATAATCCAATATTATCTTAAACCCAGAGATTCCTCCCTCCTTCGTCCTCCTCCTCTTCCATGTATCTCTTGATAACACTTCAAATGAAATACCGCTCAGGCTTTTTGCTTTCTGCATTTTTGGACAGTGTAGTCTTCATCTTCCTTTTAATTATTCAGGCTAACCTCCACGCACCCCACAGCTATGGAAGCGAGCTTACAAACCCCGTCCTGCAATCGACAGAGCCATGTGTTGGCACTGATATTTCGGGGGCTTTGTGTTTTTGGGAAACGGGACCTGGCAAGGCGACCATGAAGCAGGCGCCCAATGCACAAATGAGAGACTATTATTGCAGATGAAGACGAAAGCACTGCTCTTTTGTGGTGCTTTTTCCTTTTATTTTAACGTTTTTTCCATGTCAAATCAACATTGACTCGACTCCCAATTTGCAGACTATTAACTTGTATTGTCTGTTTTTTAATGCACTACAGAAAGATTTTGGTCCATCAAAGCATATCTTCTGTTTTTCATTTGAACTTTGGCTGCAAAATTATTCACAATCAAATCAAAACCACAGTTTGAATGGACGCAATTAGGAAATCGCAAAGACTGCATTTTTTGAAGTACCATTGTTTCAGCAACTAAAAATCTGGTCTTTTTCTGCATAAAGACTGCTAACCCTGTAGTTTAAATCTGTGGTTCATATTTCAGTCTTTTTGTCAATTCTCATTTACATTTAAAGGTCCTATATTACACAAAATGGATTCTTGTGAGCTTTAAGCCATGTTAAAATATTGTTACCTCATCAAAAACATACCTGAAGTTGTGTTTTGTTTCATTCACACATGTTGGAGTATACTACATTATTAGGGTGTCTTCATCTCCAAAGCTCAAAATGCTCTGTTCCACTGGCAGTTTTCAAGTTAACAGCTCCTATTACCTTTTGTTCAGTAGAGATTGGCAATTCCAAAACTGAAATCAGCCAAATGATTCTAGTGAAGGTGCATAGAGTTTAAAAACACAGTTGAGCACTTTCTGTAGTACTGCATGACATCACAAGGTGGAACAGAGTGTCTAAAATGTGAACTTTGATCAGAATCCAGAAACATAAAAAGCTAATTTAATAGCAATTGCAATTCTTGTCAGAAAAATCATTATTATGTCTTTTTTTTCCTTTTGTTTCATTGGTTTCTCATTCATTTGCCCATTCACTCGGATCTGAATGCCCCCTTCCCTCTCCTCTTCCTTTGCACATGTTGTTATTTTCCTTTCCTGTGGTTTTGACTATGACTGTTAGGTAACCGCGCTCAAGTGAATTATTCAAACAGCAGATATGAGTTCACTACAGTGTCAACTCAAATTGCAGAACGCTATCTTTACAAAGGAGAAAAAGGCATTCAGTAAGATGTGTTTATTTATATGACATGTCTATTGACATGTCAACACTTAAATGTTTATTTTAAGCTTTTGTGACAAGTGTACTGACATCTGCAAAGGCTGACGAATAAATGCTACTACAGAGATATTTTTGCTTATGTTCTGAAGGAAGAGGCTAAACTCAAAATTATGTCTCTATTTCTCCCACTTTTTTTTGAGAAGTCACTTGGAAATTGAGTTTGTGGTTTGGGTAATATATTTCTTCTCTTATTCTGTCCTGGTTTAGTCCTAGTTTAGTCTTAGTTTATCTGTGTGTAAGAGAAAGACAGGAAAAAAGAGATAGATAGATAGATGATGTCAGTGATAGCATTATAAAGATGCAGCAGCCTTGTAATTATGATGACCAAAAAAAAAAAAAGAATGAAAAACCATCAACTGTGGACGTGGTGGGGCCAGATAAACATTAGCCAGTAGATAATGAGGCTACCTTGTTATCTATTGGCTGTTAGGTAAGCAAGACGCTGTTTACTCAACCAACGCAGCGGTTCTTCAACCTTCTTTTTCCAACTATAGCTTCATCGCAGGTAGCACAAAGTTTGTTACGATGGTAGACAAGAATCCACTACCAATTAGCCGCAAAAGAAAGTCCGTTTTTGAGGTCGCTGAAAGAAGAAGAGAAGGGGAAAAGGAGCGAAGCTAAACTAAGGTGATTCTCAAAGATTCCTTCTAGCGATGGCTTGCACTGAAGCAGAGGGTCTAAAGACTGACGCATTGGTCGCTAAATTACTTCTGGACAGGACACTTCTGCTACTCATTTGAAAACGTACAGTATAATTACAGCAGTAACAGCGATTCTGAACAGCACCGGTTGTAAACGAGCAGCATAAGCGTAAAGAGGAGGTGGGAGGAGGCGTTTCTACTTAGGGAGCTGTGGAGGAGGGGAGGTGGTTTCACGCATGCGCAACATTTGAAAAAGGACAAACAGTCGCTGGATTTCTCCTTTTTTGGAAAATCCTCTATACAATAATAATAATAAAGTGGAGGTCTGCTGCTTAAATGTAAAGCCGCAGTGAGGACACATACAGCACTCATAATTGGGTTTATCTGAAAGAGAGGGAGAGAGAAAGAGAGACAGAGGAAGGAAGGGTGACACATACACACAGAGAGAGACAGACAGAGAAATAGAGAGGGAGAGAGAGAAAAACAGAGAGGAAGGATGACACAAACACATTCACACAGGAGGAGAGAGAGAGAGAGAGATGGAAAAGAGAAAGAGGGTGGAACAGAAAAATGTAAAGAGAGAGAGAGATAGGAGGAGGGAGAGAAGGAGATGGATAAACAGAGAGGGAGAAAAAGGGGGATTAGAAAGTGAGAGACAGATAGAGAGTGAGAGAGAGAGACAGATAGAGAGAGTACGATGGACAGATGACTCCCACAGTGACTCATCGCTCTGGTACACGGCAGGTCACCATGGACACAGCTCTGACCCCTCGCTCATGCCCTGTCTATTGATCCCATTACAGCTGCACCTCTCTCTATTCTCCTTCCTTTTCTCTCTCTCATTGTCTCTCTGTCTCTTTCTCTCTCCTTTCTCTCTCCATGTGTTTACTTCTCTCCTCTCCCTTCTGCCTTGTCTTTCCCCTATTTGTCTTTTCTCTCTCTCTCTCTCTCTCTCCCTCTCCCCCCTCTCAACCACTTATTCCTTTCCTCTCTTTCATCCTTCTCTTTGGTCACCCTCTCTCTTTCTTGCATGGATTCTGTCTCTTCTCTATCTCTCTCTTGACCGCCTCTCTCACCAACTTCTTTCTTTCCTCGCTTCCTTTATGACCTCTCTCTCTCCCGCCCTCATGTCACCGTCCTCCCCTCCCCTCTTTCTCTCTTCATTTCTCTCTCTCTCTCTCTCTCATTACCCCTCTCCTTTCCCTCTCCCTCCCTCCATCTCTTTCTGCTTTTCCTGTCTCACTATATTAATCGTAATGAGATCTACATGTCTTCTCTCTCTTCTCTCCCTCTTGCCTCTCTGCTCCACATCTGCCTGTATTTGTTTGTACTCCAAGTCAAAAGTAATGATTATGCAAATTAGGATTAAATGCCGTACAGTTAAAATGAAAAGCAAATGAAAGCATTGATGAAAATGACGCAACACCTATTGATTTCTGTACCCGCGTTTGTTTATATTCTAATCACTGTTTTCCCTTTTCAAAAAGATTATAGATTTTTGACTCATCTCGTCCAGGAAGTGGAATTAGTAGATTGAGTAAAGGTGGGTTTGTTTACGGTATTCTTGTGTGCTAGCAATGAATGGAGAGATCAACTGTAATTAGCCCCCTTTGTGCTAATGCAAAGGTTATGGTCTGTATTATTCCAGATTTTGAAAAAAAAAAAATATATATATATAATTTTAAAAAAAATCATATATTCATCATACATTCATTTACTGGAGACTAAGCCTAACTTTAAAGATACATTATGTAACTTTCCTTTTGGGAGTCTGCAACCATGGAGTTGTTATTGCCTTGCCTGGAAAGTTTCACAGTATTGTATTAAATTTAGGCCTATCTCGCATTCATTTATCTCATGGGTGTTTTCATTGCTCAAAAATATCTTTAAAAACATACATTGTTATTGTGACTGGGGTTGCCTTTCCATAGACCTGTAATCTGGCCTGGTGGCGATTCCTCCGTGTCTCTGTGATGATGGATAAGTCTAATGCCATACTGTAGAACATTCCAGATCACACAATAACATCTCCCTGAAGACTAGGAGGTGGCGGATGCTCCAACAGAAAAGTTACATATAGCGTTCTCTTAATCATAGTTGCCTAACCTTAACTTAAATGTGCATTGCACAACTTTTCTGGTGGAGGATCTGTCACCTGCTTGTGTCCATGGAGATGTTATTGCTTTGCCTGGAATGTTCCATGGTAAGACATTAAACACATCTATCCATTTATTCATTACAGGTGTTTCTATTGCTCAAAAATACAATGATTCTCTCTAAATAGGGTTTCCTCCACAGATCTGACCTGTAATGTAGCCTATAGTTGTCTCCCTTAAGATAGATAGGTTTATTCTTTACTGTGGAACATTCTAGACAAAGCAATAACATCTCTATAAAAACAAGCAGGTGACAGACCCTCCACCAGAAAAGTTGCGCAAGGCAACTTACAGGTCTGATCTGTGGACTTCTTGGTTGGGGGTCCGTCACCTGCTTGTTTCTATGGATATGCCATTGCGCCGCCTGTACTGTTCTACAGTATGACATTAACATTACTTTACATTTATTCAATTACAGCTTCCTTTACTGCTCAAAAATACCTAGAAAAACAGGCATTCTGGCTGTGAGCGGGGTTGCCTCTCCACAGATCTGACCTGTAACTTGGTCTGGTTGGGTCTCCATGATGATAGAAAGGTTTAATACCATACTGTGAAACATTCTAGACAAAGTAATAACATCTCCATGGAGAAAAGCATTTAACAGACCCTCCAGTTGAAAAGTTACACAATACCTTTAAACAGCTTTTACTGCACTGACATACAGCTCTACCAAAACTAAATCTGCTCGCACATCAAGGACAGTGAACATCCAATTAATAGTAAACATCACGGCCACAAGCGGAGTTGTTAAGGCGCTCTCCCATGGCAACGCTCTTGTCAAAGCGCTCTGTTGCCAAGAGAGTACTACGCTGGAAAAGTCTTTAAGTGAAAGAAGGGAAAGAAAAACCACATACGAGGTGTGAGGAGGAGGTAAGCACAGCATTTGTTAGGGGCTACATCCATCATGCTAATTGGAAATAAACAGGAGCTCATTGTTTGGAGAGCATTAAATCAAGCTCTAATCAGGTGTGTGCGCGTATTTATCTCAGTGTATCTCACATCATGGGGACCTGCTGACTTATGGGGACAAAAATCAACTCTCCATGGCGTAAATGTATTGTAAGATAGGGATGTTCCGATACTGGTAAATCACCAATCCGATACCACTGTGCATTTTCCTGAATGAGGACCCGTAGATGCGAACCGCTGCTGTTTACATCGGTGGCTAATGCTAAAAAGACCGTGGAGGCTCTACAGACACTTAAAACACGCTAAAAATAACAAAAAAAACCCCAAAAACCATTTGTGTTACCTCTTTGATACCTTTAGCCTTTAGTGTGGACGCTCAGCTTGGTAAAATAACTGGGAGAGTGCAGCCCGATAACGGCAACAGCAACAGTGCTAACTCGGACTTTGTTTACTTTGCATAATTAGTCATGTGCTCCGAGGATGAGCATGTTTTTGCAGGCCTCACTGTTGTTTTTATCAGCACTGTAGTAGAAAATGAAAGTGCTCAAGTCAGTCAGTCAAAAAGTATCTTGGCCAAGTATCCGTATCAGATCGGATCTCCCAAAAATGGTATCGGAACAACGCTATTGTGAGATCAATAGCAAGATTTAAAGTTCAGGTATGGGTTAAAATAGGTTAGGGTTGAAGTTTAAATAGCTGAAAATACTGTATATTACAGAGGGTTTGAGATAGTTGTTTAAAAGTACCATATGAAGACAGAATATAAATCTATAAACAACAGAACACACAGCTATGCACACACCGACTTCTTGGCAGTTAACGATGTAATGGCACCAGTTTTCTTCCTTTCTTCTGGCTTATATCTCATGGGGGTTGCCATATTCAGTCTTTTAATGCCAACAGTTTGTATAGTTTATTTAAATGTATGCCAAATGCTATTCCTGACACAATCCTTTATTTAGTGAGACTTTCTGATTTGCACTAGAAGCCAATGAGTTAATACTACCTCAGTGTATTAACTTAACAATTCTCAACAATATACAGAAATTGACTGATCCCCTGGTGTGTGAAGCTAACTGTAGACACTGCTGTGTGTGAAGCTTTGCTACTCAAGTTAGATTTTAATCTGGCCATAAAGAACTGATTTAGCTGGAACTACAACAGGTGAGCTGATTTGTGATGCTAAACGAGTCCCTCTCGAATAACATTACAGTCGTAAGCTAGCTAGCAATAGCCAACAGTTTTTCAGTTAGTCACTCTCACCTTTATTGTTGGAAATCAAACACCTAAATTGGACCAGGAACACTTGTTTGCTAATGTGTGCATTGTGTCACCATGGAAACCTCTGAACATTCTACCATACATATACATGTGGAACACCCCCAGCATGATGTCCCTGCAAAGTTTCAATTGTTTTTCATTTTGTTCTTTCTCATCATTGCAAGTTGCCTCTCTCATTCTTTTTTGTAAAGTGTCTTGCCCAAGAACACAACAGCATTCACTAGTGGAAGCAGGGACCAAACTGACAACATTTTAGTCAGAGGGTAACCACTCTATCAACTGAGGTACTTAACCTAGATGCCCTTCCTGACTCATTCTCTATCGACTAGTGACCTTGAGCTGACTTTTCACTATTAAAACACATATACTATTCACTACTACTGTTATGCTTTTCTTTCCTACATTTTAGAAGGCGGATTATTTTAACTCCCTCTCTCACTGGATCAAGTACGGAGAGCCAAGGGAGCCCCGAGCTACGATCCTGCCTCTCATTCACCACCACACGTCTCTTCATTTCAAATCATGAGCTATTCCCCGGCGAAGAGGGGTGGCAATTTTATGCATTTTTGATCTGAAAGTTGAACAACCTCCTTTCCTTCTCCATGCTGGCTTTCAATAAATTCTGATGATTTCCTGTGTCATTAAATGCCAAATTTGACTTGCAAATGGCCTCCTTCTGCTTTCTATGAAGAGAAGATGAATGATCCTGGATATCCAGTCTTGTGCGCGAAGGCTGCTGAAGCTGGTGAAACTCATGTTTAATTAAGCAGCTTGTCTGTGGCGCGTCTTGTCCTGTTACCTCTTTTCTAAACTTTAAAGGTCCTATATTACGCAGAATTGACTCTTGTGAGCTTTAAAGGTGCATTGTGTAACTTTTTTGGTGGAGGGTTTGTCAAATGCTTTTCTCCATGGAGATGTTACTGCTTTGTCTGGAATGTTTCACAGTATGGCATTAAACCTTTCGAGCTTCGTGGAGACCAAACCAGACCAAGTTCCAGGTGAGATCTGTGAAGAGGCAACCCCGCTCACAGTCAGAATGCCTATTTTTCTAGGGATTTTTGAGCTATAAAACCACCTGTAATTAAATAAATGTAAGGTAGAGCTGTTTAATGTCATACTGTGGAACATTCGAGACAGAGCAATGACATATCCATAGAAACAAGCAGATGACATGATTGATTAATCCTGCATTATTAGTCTGTGTACATCTCCAAAGCTCAAAATGTTCTGTTCCACCTTGCGATGTCATACCTTTTACCTTTAGTTCAGTACGGGCGATTTCAGAACTGAAATTATCCAAATTAGTGAAGATGTATGGAGTGTAAAAATACAGTGGTGCACTTCCTGTGTCACCACTACCAGAACTCAGCCTAAATATGCAGGATTTGGGGTTAAACATGTGAATGGAACAAAACACGACTCCTGGTATGTTTTTGACGAGGAAACGACATCATAACATAAATCAGAAAATAGCGTAATATGGGCCCTTGAACTTTCTGGCTGGTCAATATCCTGCTTCCCTGTAGGGGGCAGCACATATTAGTGGCCCTCTTTGTCCTCTGTCAGCATGACCAAGGTAAACATCCTCTTGGATTATCTCTCTCATTCTTTTTCCGGGGCTTCCTCTCCTCAGGCCTCTCTCCCGCCTTCTTGTCCTCTTTTGCGCTCACTCCATCTTGATTCTGTCGCTTTTTTCCATCTTGGAGATGAAAGCCTCCCCACCGCTCCTTTCAGTCTTCCTGAAGCGGCCCAAATGAGGTGGCTTATCTGATGAGTTCCCCCTCTCTCCATCCCTTCCTCCCTCCCTCTCTCTCTCTCTCCTTCCTCTCTCTCTCCATACTTGAAGGAGACAGACACACAACACCACAAGCACTCTCCACAAGGATACCCATGCCTCAAAAATAGGCATACATCTTTTTTTCCCCAATACCAATAAAGACAATATTTTTACTTGCATTGTACAATTTGTAAAAGCGACAATATTAATTCTCAAAAGGGTTGTACCAGATTTTTTCATATAGCAAAGTAATATTTCTTTTGTCTCAGTACAATATTGTAAAAGCTCTTAGAGTCAAAATGAAACCACTGTCTTCATCTAATTATAAAGCATTTTTATCATCCATGAACCAGGAAGTTCATGCCCTGTTAGCATTCTAGTTGTTGTTAGTGTTAGCAATATTCTGTTCTAGCCTCTAAAAGTTGTAAAAAGCGCTTTTGAAGTTATTGCACTAATAATTAGGATACTAGAAGTACGTTAAGAAGGTGGAGAATAAGTTTTTTTTTCTAAAATTATGACGCAATGTTAATTTTTTTTACTTTTTGTAAGCCAAAACTTTCAAAATTATCCAGTTGCCGTGGCGATCACCCACCTTTAATGTTTACAGTATCATACATTACACTTCTCCTCTGAACATATGCACATAGGCATTAGGTGTAGCTCCAAAGACACAGACGGTGCGCCGGGGGGAAAGTGGGGGGGTGCATGTTGGGGGTTGGGGGTTAGGCTGGCACGAGGGTGAGCTGGTCTCCAGGGGCAACGGCGGCAGACTCTGATGTGGGTTATTGGGCGCGATGCATTCGTGCCTTGTGGTCCTCTCTGTGGGGGGGGGGTGCATGCATGTGACAGATTTTATTAAACAGTGGTCCCCCCCACGCGCGCGCGCACACACACACACACGCACACACACACACACATACGCACACGCACACACCCACACACACACGCACACACACACGCACACACACGCACACACACGCACACCCACACACACACACACACACACACACACACACACACACACACACACACTGTTTTGACTTCCTCTTTCTCCTGTTTTGGAGGCACGTGTCAATCAAGACTCAGCAGGAGCTACCGAGGAGCACTGCCAAGTTCAGTCACACCTTTACATTTGACAACCCTGATTTACATAGAAAGTCAATGAATTATTAATACATGACACCCCATAACTGTATTTTGTGTTGTACAATATATATTATAAGCTCTAATTATGCACCATTATTGACAAAAATTTATACCTTTTGGGATGAAATTAGTCACATCTGAAATTAAACAAATGAAAAATGTAAAAATGCTCTGTAATATCTGCATCTGATTATAAAGTGTTTTATCATCCGTAAACCAGAAGTAGTGCTGGTGCACTGTTAGCATGCTAGTTGTTGTCATTGTTAGCTTTAGCGTCACAGCAAAACTCTGTTCTCACCTCTGAAAACTCTGAAAAGCTCTTTTAAACTCATTGCACTGAATAATTAGGATGCTAGAAGTGCGTTAAAGAGAATATGTTTGTTTCTAAAATTATACACCTTTACATTTGGCACCCCTGATTTACACATGTCTTTTGTGTTGTAAAATATATATTATAAGCTCTAATTATGAACTAGTGCTAACCATTATTGACTGAAATTAATATCTTTTGGGGTGAAATTTGTCACATCTGAAATAGAAACATGACAAACTAGGACACTGCATCTTCACCATTGCCAGTATATATTCAGTAATTTTACCTCACCTCTAGTTTAATTCCACTTCAATGGCAACTGAAAGGATAATATTGTATTTTTTAGATCATTTATTAGATTCCGTTTTCCAGTCATTTCCTCCTTAATCAGATTTTGTAGTGGCGAGATACTAGTAATTACTGTAGATACATTTTCTTGAGATGCTAATCCAATCAGTTGACCAATGACACTGGCAAGAAAGTGCTTTGCTTATGGGCACGTAGAAAAACATGCAATTCCAGCAATGATCCAACCGTCATATACCATAGTTTCTAAACAACATTCAGTTTGGAGTGTAGTGATTAACAATTTTAAACAATAAAACTTTAATGCAGATTAGTACTTTACTGTGACATCACACTGGGGGTGTTCGACATGTATTTCTGGGGTAGAATATTTGGCAATTATCTTGGGGACACAAAGCACACATTAGCACACATTGACACTGTAATAAAATTAAATATGGAGTGAAGTGCCGAAATCAGGACTATTGCTATAGTGATTAACAATTTAAAACAAAATATATCTTTTAAATTTGGAAAAAGTCCTCAAAATGGCGCATGTAACAGGAAGCTGAACCCAAGAATAAAGGCTCATAGGACACATAAAGTAACCTCTTTCTGCCTCTTTCTTTCATGTGTCAGAAATGCATAAATAGTACAGGCCATATTAGCATAAACATATGTCTCTTTGTAGATGTTAAACCAACCCTGTTATATAAAAAAATTTGTCAAAGTGCAAAAGGCTAAAGTACAGCTGTGTACTGGCACCTGCCCTGGTCCTGATTCAGCTGTTCCCCACCCAAGGGAGACTCTGCACCCAAGTGACACTTCCAGAGAGTGTCTCCTCCACTAATTACCCCACACTGGCTTGTCAAGAGCGCCCTACTTCAACTTGTCTGATTAACAGGCAGCGTAATGGAGTTTCATGTGTCTTTGCATCCGCTCATACTTCAACTCATGCTTTTTTTTTTTTAGATACCGATTTCGTAATCAGTTCCACCGACCATCGCAATTCCACAACAATTTATTTGGTTGGTGATTTATTTGGTTAAAATTAGTTATTACACATTGCAATTATTTAGGTAATATAATTTATAATATTTAAATAAAACTAGGAAACACTGTAGTTCGAACCTTTACAGACATGTTCTTTAATGCATTTGGCTCCTGTATAAGTTCAGTGGTTTATATTTCAGTCATATTTTTTCAGTTTTGTGTAAACATGCCGACATTCCGAATCAGAAACCTTCAGGCACACGCATCTCTGAAAATATATACATTACAACCATGCCACATATTCCAGTCTTCTATCAGTGTTTATTTATCACATTTTAAAATTGTGTACAGTAAAGACAATTATTTAAAATGAACTGCAAACTAGGAAGTGTGCTGTTAGCATGTTAGTTGTTGTTAGCATTACCATGACAATTGTGAAAAGCTCTTATAAGCTCATCGTGGTGTATTATTAGGATGCTAGGAATGTGTTAGAAAAGTGTGGGATAACTGTGGACCACTGCAAACTACTTAAAATTCAATTCAGTTTTTCATGTTTTTAAGACAGTCAAAAACAGGTACAGCACCTTTTAAAACATGCATTACTTCTTCTCTAAAAAACTCATAAGTTGTCATTTAAATTATTCTTTGACATCTGTAATTATTAACTGTAAAATCAATTCCCCTTGGCACCCGTAGCTCCACCCTCCCCTCTCCTCTAGCCCGTCACCCGCAAACGGCTGCCCCGTCCTGGCTCGTTCCCACAAGCCTTTGCCCCTCTCCCCTTGGGTCCCATGTGGAAGACAGCACCAGCTTTGTCTTTGTGTCTAGACTCTTGACACCAAACACACGGCTAGCACTTAATTACGGCTATAGCAAATGTTCTTTATATATAGCTGCCGGCTGGTACACATAGTTAATTTTTGAGTCCCCCTGTCTGTCCTCTTATCACTGACAGCCTTGACAATGGCACAGTCTGTTCACCATATCATTACCTCATCTAGAACTGTACTTATCTTGTTGGATGGATAATTAAAGATTATTTAAATCAAATTGTCATATACTTAAGAGCCAACCCTACAGCTAATAAACTCGGACCATTAGCGCTAATTTAGTTAACAGAATGCTAATAGAGCTAATGTTTTTAATGTGGTCACTTCTACCACACAGGATGTTTCCTTGGTTGTAATTATGTATTGCGAGCGCTTTTCTGAAACAGTAATGTATTCCAAATTTATGCATGTACCCAGATTTTAAAAACACTTTCTGTTTGAGTGTTTGTCTGTCAATAAATTTAATAATGGCTGCTGCGTTTTTTTGTACAAATTATAGCAAGTAAACAGAAGAGGGAAGAAAGCGAAGACATTTTAGACATGAAATATGAATACATTACGATTCGGCATTCAAAAACGCTGTTCGTATTTGTGTCTAGAGGGAAAACAGAACAATAATTAACTTTCAGATTTTAATTAAAGCTATATTTACGCAGTGTATCTTATGTATGCATAGCTAAATCCAGGGACTCAATTGAAAGTCTGTGCGAGGCGTCTGGTCCCAGCACTTGAAGCATAACAACAGAAGACTGCAGCAGAGTTCACCTTACCCCGACCTTATCACTTTAGGATATCAATATGCCTCACTCACACTTGTAAACGCCATATGCAAACTACTAGTCCATCTAAAAAAATTAGAAAAACACAAAAAAGCTCTATATTTTTTGTTAATTTAAGAAGTCATTCATGGTCCTGTTCAACAAAAAAGGTGAAAGTGACTTGTTTAACACCACAAATCAGTTCACCTGTTGTAGTTCCAGCTAAGTCAGTTCTTTCTGGTCAGATTCTGCTAAAATAAAGCTTAGGTTAAAGTCTAAGTTGAGTAACTTTAGAGCAGTGTCTACAGTTATCATCACACCCCCAGGGAATGTTGATCTTGGTTAACTTTTTGTGGACAACCTGTGGGCGTTCTTGTGTGTTGTTCTTCTTCCAGTTACATTAACTTCAAATTATAAATCATATGTTATGTCTAGACAGTTACTAACTAGTAATTGTTTTCCCAAATACTTTTTACTCCCCCTGGAGTCATTTTGTGGACAACTTTTGAGTTATAATATTTTGAAGTTAACTGTTCTCTTACTTAAGTACAGTTTGGGTACTCTACCCTCCTCTGCCCGTAAGCCATTAATTATTATGTTCTATTAGTTTTAGACTTAAATTACTTGGTGTCAGCTTCTTAATGGTACAAAAAGACAACCTTAAAAACACTAGCGAAAAGCAAATAGAATATTAAAATGGACAGAACCTTTAAAGGGGCATTGTGTAACTTTTCTGGTGGAGGGTCTGTCATCTGATTTTTTTCCATGGAGATGTTTTTACTTTGCCTGAAATGTTCAATGTGGTTCTATTGCTTAAAAAAATCATGAGCAGGGTCACCTCTCCACAGATTTGATGTGTAACTTGGCTTGGTGGTGTCAGTTTTTTGGCTCCATGGAGATAGATACATTTAATGCAATACTGCAGAGCATATCCATGGAGACGAGTTACACAGTGCATTAGCCCCACAAATACACAAAAATATGTCACTAAAGCTTCAGCTCCAGAGACTAAAAAACTGTTACTAATTTTTTGGTCACAATTTTGTACTTGTTGTACTTTAAACCCATATCTGGTTACATTCTCTTTGCAAAACCAGACTATTTCTTCAACTTCTTGTAGGACTTTTGTGAACTAAAATATAAAACTATAAATATTTTGTTTTATTTACTGTCCCCATGTTGTTTTCTGGTCTTTCTTTGGTCTTTCTTTGCAGTTTAACAAGCAGCCAATCTTTGTAGCTCTAAACTTCAGTGCCAGCTCCCTTATTTGACCCTGCCAGTGTATTTCTATTGAAACTAATGAGCAATACTGAACAACTAGCAAAATATGTACCAAAGTTTTCTGTTTCTTTTCGCTACTTTGAGCTAATGCTAATTGAAAACAGCTTATTTTTCAGCAAAGTTAAACATATTTTGATAACTGCAGTGCCTGGTTTTGAAATATGATAGGTGTTGAAAAGAAAAGTGGAGCTGCCCATTAAAAACAGATGTTCTTTAATTGTTTGTTGTGAAAGCAAAGAAAGGAAAGTTATTTGGAAATGTGAGGAAATCCAGTTGGGAGCAGTTGAAGCTTTGTTGTGAAATTTGTTTAAACAGTGTGTCCCCAAGTGCCCCTGGCTTATTTGACGTGTCTGTATTTGTACACGCTCAAACAAGAGGCTACACAGCATTAGAGAGGAGATAGGAACGATAGGAACACGTTTACTATAAGAATTAGACAGTCTGCGCATGGATTTAACTAGCTAGTATGAAAAGCACATTTGGGTATTGCAGGATAAGAGCTATTTGCCTAAAGAACAATTTTTTGTGGCTTTTTTCATTAAACAGGAATTAGGGTTGTCAAACGTATCGAAAATCAGATAGTAATTGACACCAAAACTAGTACTGAAACTAGATACTCATTTGAGCAGGCATCAATACTAAAAAGGTCACATTCACAGGACAGAAATGAACCTTTCCTGAAGCTTTAGAATTATATTGAGCTGAATCAGAACAAGTATAAGAGCACAGAGACTAGTATAAACCCATGGACCACTGAGGGAGTACACAGATATAAGAGCACACGGTAATACAAAAGAAAGAACTATTATTTAATGTTAAAATCACATTCTGTTGTCTAAAGAAAGAGTGTTATTATTATTGTGGTAGTGGAATCGGTATTGCGTATCAGGTCTATTCCTTAGTTTGAAAATCGGGTTTGAAATTTTAGTATCGCGACAACACTACTAGGAATACACGATTAAACCAAAACTTTAGTCATAAATTAGGACTAAACCAGGTCTAACAAACCAGGACTTGGCAAATATTCCATTGTCTTTGCTAATTATCCCCACTCCCCTCCAATCATGTTCCTTTGTCTGAAAAGTGCCATGTGTTCAGTTCAAACAATTAACATCAGTGCATGTAAACAGTGCATGTATGTTTCGTGTCATGTTCTCTTGAGACATGCTCTCTTTTTCTCTCTCTCACTCCCTCACCCACTTTCTTTCTCTATCTGTCCCTTCTTTTACTCTCTCTTTCCTCCTTTTCACGCTCTCTCACCCCCTCTCTCGCCCCTCTGTGCCCTCTCTCTTTCTCTATTCCATCTCGCCTCCCCTCTACACCCCTTTTCTCTCTCCCCCTCCTCCTCTCACTCGTCTCTCTCTCGCTTCCCTTCACTCTTCCTCTCCTCTTACCCCCTCTCACTCCCTCCCTACCTCTCTCTTCTCTCCCCTTTTTCTTCTTCCATCATTCCCTCTTCTCTACCCCCTCTCCTCTCCCAGCTGTCCCTCTCTTTCTCTCCTTCCATCACTCTCTCCTCTAATTCCCCTCTCTCCTCCCTATCCTCTACTGTCCTTCCGTCACTCTCCCTCCCTCCCTCCCTCTCCTCTCACCTCCCTCCCCTCTCTCTCTCTTTCCAGCACTCTCCCTCTCTTCTAACCCTCCCTTCTCTCTGTCCTCCTCTCTCTCTCTTCCCTCTCTCCACACATCAGGGAGCGTGTCACTTAGGTTGACCTGTGGAGTTTTGGCACCAGATGTCTCCAGCTAACCCTGCAGGAGACATATGCTACATCTCCATTGTGTGTGTGCGTGTGTGTGTGTGTGTGTGTGTGTGTGTGTGTGCGTGTGCGTGCGTGTGTGTGTGTGTGTGCGTGTGTGTGTAGTGTGCAGCTCTCAATAAGCCCCTGTGTTTACTCTGGCCTTATTGCCTTTGTCTTTTCATTTCCACTCCTCTTATGATTGCTTTCCTCTCACCCTTTCTATCCCACTGTTGTCTTATGCGATTCTGTCATAACTCTAGCCTCTGTCTCCAGAAGTATTTTCAAAGTAAGCAAAGTAATTTTTCTCAAGCTGTTGTGGTGTTAAAGGGAAATTGTTTGGCACACTTCACAGCTTCTCTCTCTGAGGAGAAGATTTGTATAATATCACTTATATAGATTCTGTATGTTTGTGTATTTATTTGTGTACTTTACTGTATAACTTAACTCCTGTGTAATTACAAGTGAATGTACTGGTACATGTAATAAGAGACACAGACTGAATTAGATGACAATAGTTGTGATAAACATGACATATTACCTAATGAGCAGCTCTGTCTTTCAGAATGATAAAGTAAGTACTATATCTTTTGAATGCTGAAAAGTGCTTAAGTCCTGAAGTTGAAAACCATAAATACTATGAATATGACATTATTACAAAAATATTATTATGGAAAAAAATAGACCTATAATTTAACTGTTTCTGAAACTTTTTAAACCACAAATTATTAAAGCATTTCATAGAATCTTTCATTTTAAATGTGCTTTTTAGACTTAAAACAACTGCATTATCGATTACCACGTAGCTGTTTAGCCTCCACGATCTCTTTGAACTCTTAATATTTCAATGTATAAAGAAGTGGACTAAGGGAGTGTGATGTCACCCATAGTGTTCGGCTCCAGTCAAGCTCATGAGGTTAGCAGTTATAGGAGCAAATTCGGAGCTGAGTTCCATATTAGAAATAGGAATTTATTTACTGACAAAATAGTGAAATAAAAACATCAGGATCATGTAGAGCAGGTTAATACAAACATTAATACAAACATTTTAAGACCACTGCAGCATTTACAGAGAGAGGGGTGACAATTTTTCAATGTAAAATCAACTTGTAACAGTCGATGGAGCCTGAAGTGCCTCCATGCTCACTTCCTATTTGGAAAGTGGCAGCTAGCAGGTTAGCTATGTCCATACAGTCTATGTTTGACCTGTCCCAGTCCACCTGCCTCTCCTCCATCATTTATAAAGCCATTTATTCTGAGCCATGTCCCAGGATGTCCCTTTATTTTGTACCTTTGAATAATTCAGTGGTTTGTTGTGATGGATGTCCATGTGATAAGGGATAGTAACATGTGACTATACGTACACAGACGCACACACACATACGCACAGAGGTCTCCCTTGGGTGATCTATGGGGACTCCTTGTGTGCTGTTTATTTCTGTGGCACCTGCCTTGTCTCCCTTGGGTGCTGATGAATCATAGGCTTGCCCGATCATGTGCTGTTATGGACCAGTGTTGTTTGGACTTTTCCGTGATAGCTGACACGTACAATGGTGATTCCCTTTATTTATAACTCTGTTTATATCATTGTCCTCTTCGGGCTTTAATGAGCTTGTTTACCAGTACTCAGTATTTATGGTCTGCCCTAAAACACATCTAAAGTTGAACAAGTATTTTTTTTTTTTTTGCATCATGTTTGGTTGAAAAAGGCAGATACATTCACTAGATTCATTTTATTTTATGTGCACTATGTAACTTTTCTGGTAGAGGGTCCGCCGCCTGCTGGTTTCCATGGATAGGTTAGTGCCCTGCCTGGAATGTTCCCTTAGATTTATGCATCTTGCTAATTACCCATGTTTTTTATTACTCCAAATGACATTAAAATACATGCATTGTAACTGTGAGTGGTGTCTCCTCTCCACAGATCTAACTTGTAACCGGGCCTAGTGATGTCTCCATGGAAATAGATTTGATAGTTTAATCTCACTGACATCAGGAAGTGCTCCATTGTGTTTCTAAACTCCACACACCTTCACTAGAATCATTTGAATGATTTCAGCCCTGGAATTGCCCATTTCTACTGAAGTAAAGCAAAAAGGTAGCTGTCAAATTGAAAACTACCACTACATGACATCACAAGGTGGAACAGAGCATTTTGAGCTTTGGGAATGCAGTCAGACTAATAAACCAGGATTATGCAAACATGTCTGAATGGAACAAAACAAAACTCCAGCTATGTTTTCGATGAGGAAATAACATTTTATCACGTCTTAAAGCTCACAAGAGTCCATTTAGCGTAATATAGTACCTTTAAAGTGCATACAAACTCCACTTTAAACAAATGGTCTCAACAAAATCTATGTCTACCGCTATATTCCTATTACCAATGTTCCCTTCATTACTGCGTTACAAAGTCCATGTCCCTAAACCCCCTCCCTCTCTCTCTGGTGGCTGCTGACTCCATTGTGATGAGTGATTTGTTCCACTGTGTTGTTTACAGACTGTTACATCATGGCTCTTTCACTGTCTCGCTGTCATTACATCCAATTTGTCTATATTTTCCAATGATAGATATGTAGCCTTCAAACACAACCCAACTCTAACCACACTTTCAACTTTGATGTATGCTAGCTTGGCCTGGAAATCGTTTTTTTGTTAGCTGGGGGAATTGATTCGCCCTCTGTTGTCCTAGTATGTAGACAAGCTTGTATTTGCAGTTCTTCCCAAATGATTAAAATCCCAAAAAGTGATCTAAAAAAAGCTAGTACGCCTCTGATCTTGTTACGTGCTTACAGTAGTGCGTATATCTTAACTATTTATGAAGTTCATTCCCTCTTCGCAAACATGGCTGCGCTTAAATGATGGGGCACTGTAGATGCATTAATAAAACAGCATGGGACCACAGGGACCTAAAAAGCTCCACTGATCATCTCAAAGAAGTAGTTTGAATTTTTAAAACTTGAGATCTCTTAACATAAATGTAGTACATGGGTAATTAAAGTAGTTTTAATGTTGTTATAACTACTAATTATAATCTATGTACCAGCCACAATTGGTCACCTCAGTAATATTGTGCTGCCCTACTTGACATAACTCTTCATTTAAAGATGCATTATGTAACTTTTTCTGATTGTAGAGGGGATCTGCCTTCTACTTTTCTTTATATGTTAGTGCACACTGCCTGGGATGTTCCACAGTATGGCATTAATCATAGCTACAGTATCTTCTTTAGTTCAATTACAGACATTGTTCTTGCAAAAAAACAAAAACAAAAAAAACTTAAAGATGCATTTTCTGTGTTGCTTGTCTCCATGGAGATATAAGTTAAATGCCATTCTATGTAACATTCCAGGCAAAGCAATAACGTCTGCATAAACCACGACCAGAAAAGTTCCATACTGCACCATCAATGTCATGTGAGGTAGTTCAGTTCCATTTTATTTATATAGCACATTTAAAACAACTTCAGCTGACCAAAGTGCCTCACATAAAAATCAACAAGCAGGTAGGGCATCTGACATAAAATCTACACCCGACAGCACCATCTGGAATTCACTGCACACTCAACAGATTGCATAACACTCTTTAACGTATACAACAAACGCTTTATATGTCTAAATGTTACGAATATAGATGAAATGGGAGAGCTGTGTTTAGCTTGAAGCGAGCCTGCCTTGCGTGCGTTCTTATGGGTCTTCCTGCGGCCCTATTAAAGCATGTGCTACAGCTGCCGTGTCTATATTTCTTGATAGTTTAAACAGTAAGACTCCCCGGAGATCAATTAATAGTTTATAGAGTGGTGGAGAGAGAGCAGTGAAGTTGGCTGTCTTAGTAATGCATGGTCTGCTGTGCCTCGACTAGCGTTTGCTTAATTAGGCCAGAAATAGAGATTTTTGGTCTGTTTTTGAAAGATGAAAACTATTTGGACAATTTCAGACTGGATTTAGGGGTGATTGAAGTTTGAATTTTGGAAGTTCTTGTGTGTACTGTACTGCTTTTGTCACACTCTGAGTGAGGGCTGCACGATTAGAGGAAAGATACAGGATTACGATTTTTCTGATTTGTAATTTGTGTTTAAAAAATAGAACTCTGGTCAAAGTTCTTATTTTAAAGTCCTGTTCCCACTAAAAGCGTCTGGCACGGCGATTGATTTACATGACAAGACAGTGTCCACCAGCGTCTGACCAGAACTGAAGAAGCAGCTTGGATGAGCTGCGAAATGTATTCGACCAAATAAACTCTGTCCAGTTGACAAATTGAATTTCTCCTTTTGTCATCCCTATGTAAAGGCGCGTTGATGCGCTAGTAACAGTTCTATGGCGTGAAAGAAACAAATTGGGTGGCGCGATTTGCACATTTTGAGCGTTATGAGCAGCACGAATACGCAAATTGAGCGTTGTGATTGTGCGAATCTGGCGCACGAAAGGGCAAAACAGGAAGAGCACGCGAATGAAGCAGTGACTTCGCCAAAGTTGAAAATGTTAAACTTTGTGCGTCTATTCGCGTCGCGTCAACCAATCAGGGCTCGTGTTTTGATAGTGACGTAAGCTCAGCAGAGCAGGACCTACACCTTTATTCTGTCCCTCAGCTCTTCCCTTTTCCAAGCAACGTCCTTTTGTATTCTGGTCTCTGTAATATGTTAATGTGTTTAATTGCACATTATGTATTTTGTATTTTGTACATAAAAAAATGCTATTCTATGGTCTTTTTATGCACATCATTAATTTCATATCACATTTGTTACTGGTTATGTATAAACCATGTGTAACTTAATGTTTCATCATAGTTGACAATAGAATATAATGCTAGTATACACCAACAAACACATAGGATTGTGACAATAACTAAAAAATTATTTTAAAAAAAGGGTGCTGTAATTTTAAGACAGCCCACAGAAAATATAACATTTCAAGGATATTTTAAATATATATTTTTTTAATAAATCAAGAGGAATTAGTAAAGTACACATATAACGCAGTTACAATATCATACTGTTGTAATAGATTTATGTGGTGCAGTGTTTATGTCTTGGGTTATTCAGAGAATTGAATAAAGGCAGCAGGTGATCAAACAACCAGATGCAGTGACAGCTTTGATCTGGTAGATCTCCTTGGGACAGGCGAAAGTACCGCTGAAAACAGCCGTCATCCAGACGCAGCTCTTGGAGGAGATGGTGTAACTCTCCAAACTCGGAACGCCGCTGGAGGTGCACCCAAAAACGGCGCAGAGCAACGCCGTGGTTCAAGTCTCCTCCACATTAAAGAAAGCGCCGTAACCCACTGGATGGAGTCTAAGTCCGCCATTTTTCAAAATGAAAACAACAGACGCAGAGGGCACTGCGCAGCTGTAGTTGATCCTTCTGGAGCCTTCAGAGTGAATAGAGTGGATTTACTTGCGCAACCAAATTCCCAAACTCGAGCGTTCTTGACGTGCGAATAAAGCGAGTGACTCAAAAAAATTAAGCGTCCAACTAGGGGCGATTTTTTCGCTTAATTCACTCTCGGTGGGAACAGGGCATGAAGGTGCTTTGTGTAACTTTTCAGGTGGAGGCTCCGTCACCTGCTTGTTTCTAAGGATATGTCATTGCTCTGCCTGGAATGTTCCACAATATGACATTAAACAGCTCTGCCTTACTGTGATTCAATTACAGGTGGTTTTATAGCTCAAAAATACGTAGAAAAACAATCATTCTGAGCAGGGTTGTGGTTGCCTCTCCACAGATCTGACCTGTAACTTGGTCTGGTTTGGTCTCCATGAAGATAGAAAGGTTTAATACCATACTGTATTGACTAAAGTGACTAAAGGTACACATTACGCCTCTTTATCTGGAATTAAATAATTTTTCTATAATTGACTCCCACATTTCTGGGCTGTGTGGATACAAAGACACTGGTCAAACAGAATCACCCAGTTTCGTATTTTTCCTATTTAAATTCCACTTTTTCTGCAACTTCTTCTCAATATAATCACGAAAGCAGCTTTAATCTGACCATCCATGCTCTCTTTATATAGAACAAGCTTGAAATAGTCTTGAATCAGGCTCACAAACGACTCACAAATGACACACAAACGACTCACAAATGACACACAACTCCAGGTATGTTTATGATGAGGAAACAACATTATAACATAGATTAGAAAATAGCATAATATGGGCCTTTAAATATGTCACATTTCAGAACATGTTTCTACAGGTCTAAACTACAGGGTTAGCAGTTTTTTTGTTAATACAGAGTAAAACAGGATATTTTGTTATTTGAAAAGGAAATTGTGGTACTTCTAGCCTTTATAAATGGACAGGCGGTGGTTCTAGTCCATTGGTCACACAGCTCAGCACCATGGACAGGGACTTTTTTACAAGGACACTATAACCAGCACCTAGACTTCACTGCTGTTCACACCAATAGACAATATAATATAGTACATATAATAATAACAATACAGTAACAATAATACAATAAAGTAAGCACTTTAAATTCTGTCATATGCAAAACAAGGAGACAAGAAACACAAGTTAAAACTGAGTGAGTCTTTTCATGATTATTTCAGTTTGTAAAGTTCTTAGGAAATGGGTGTGCATGTAATTTTGTATCTTCCTGTTCATAGGTGCCATTATGAGCACTTTTTCTCCATTCAAAAGACATAGCATTTTTGTCTTAAATTATTATTTCCTATGGCAACGATGCTGATTATCACTGTTAGTTCAAGTTATGCATCGTTTTAGCTTTTTCCAAGTGGTTTCCTCCATTAAACTATAATCATTTTAGTGGAGAAGAAACTGTCATATTTATTTCTTGACATAGTTTTAAGCCAGATGCCCTTCCTCATTCAATCCTCTGTATTTAGCTTTTGACTTTGACTAAAGGTACACTGCATTGCCTCTTCCTCTTTATCTGGAGTTAAAATACTTTTCTATATTTGACTCCCTATATATTTAAACACATTTCTGGGTTGTTGGATAGATTACATACACACTGGTCAACCAGAATCACCCAGTTTCATTTTTTTTTCTTGTTTAAATGCCACTTTTTCTGCAACTTCTTCTGAATATAATCATGAAAGCAGCTTTAATCTGACCTTCCACGCCCTCTTTATATAGGACAAGCCTGAAATACTTTCAAATCAGGCTTCACAAACAGCTCACTTATAACATAAAGATCTCTGCATGTAATTTGCATTTGGACGGCAGGACATATTTTCATTTCATCTCACTTGTAGCCGATATATCACTTCATTTACAGTCAAAAATAATACCATTAAATCATGACTACATGGAATAACCTTGAGACTAAGACATCCACACTTTAAGCTGTTGCCATGGAGATGCAGCAGCAGCGCCTTTCCTCTCTCTTGCTCTCTCTCCGTCTCTCTTTCTTTCTCTATTTCTCTCTCCCCATCTTTCTCTCTTCTCTTTCGCTGTATGTCTCTCTCTCCCTATCCTCTTTCTCTTGCTTCTCCCTCTGTCTCTCTGTCTCTCCATCTATCTTTCTTTCTCTCTTCATCTCTTTCTTGCTCTATTTCTCTCTCTCTCCTCTCCCTTCCTTTCTGCAGTTTTACTACTAAGTGTTGACAAAGTTTACACCTGCGAGTATTTTAAAAATGGAGATTTCCGTAGTAAATGAACTAATCACATACACTGCACTAGTATCAGTTTCATGTCAAAAATACTGTAGTACCAACAGTTCGCTCACATTGTATTGTAACTATAAGAGTTAACTCAAGATATCTTATATTTCAAGTATTTTTTCAATTGGCTTTTTACAACGAGCCAGGGAAAAGAGAGCCTGTACATTAAAGGTGCACTGTGTAACATTTCTAGTGGAGGGTCAGTCACCTGCTTGTCTCGATGGAAATGTTATTGCTTTGTCTAGAATCTTCCACAGTACTGATTAAACCTGTCTATCAGGAGGGAGACAAGCAGGTTACAGCAACATTACAATTCAGATCTGTGGAGAGTTGCCCCTATTCATAAAAGGAATTATTGTATTTTTGAGCAATAGAAACATCCATAATGAATAAATGTTAGATGTTTATGTTTTTAATGTCATACTAGGGAACATTCCAGGCAAAGCAATAACATCTCCATTACGACAAGCAGGTAGCGGACCCTCCACCAGAAAAGTTGCACAGTGCACCTTTAAGTTCCAATACAACATCAATAGGATGGTTCCAACATATCTCTGATACTGTGTAAGAACCAAGTAGTATTTTAAAATGCATTCTATAATTTATATGCTAAATTTAATGGCCTTGATCTTATTATTCTAACTTTTGGTCATTTTCCTCAAAATACCAACATCAGCTGCTAAACATTTACTTGGAACTGTCTATTTGTGTATAGTATATTTCAAATTTATTTGCATTTTACAATCCGTTGGGGGAAAACAACTAGTAAAGTGTCTTGCCCAAGGAATCATCAACATTACACACCAACTGGAGAGAGCAGCAACTGAACCACGATCCTTTGTATTAGTTGCCAATTAACTACAGACACCTTCTCACCAGCTTTCTGCCTTTTCTCTTTTTTAAAACCAAACCCTGTCAACACATGTTTTTATTATGTATTTCCCCAATAACAAGTAATTGTATTCTTTGCAGTTCAAACGCTCCTAATACCACCATTTCCTTGCAAATTCTGGTCCGCCTTAGCCTTCCTTGTTGTAGTAAACAGGTGAGACGTGTGTGAGTGGTCTCTAGCAGATAAGGTGAGTTAAATTATGATGGCACCACATGGAGAATTCCCTGTCACTTGGCTGTCTGCCTGCTCTGATAAGCTGTGTGCATCCACCTTCAAATCACAGCATTCTGAGCATATAGACATGAAAGTGTGATCACAGTCCATTTCCATACTCTTTGGGGGCCCCTATTATCAGAGCTAGAATGATTTGCGCACTTGGAGCTAGCATGTTTTCTCGCAGTATATCTGGGAATGTTTTTGGGCTACCATTGGGAGAGGAGTCATACTGTTGCACCACATCGCGCTTTGATTCTTGGTTTAATTTACAAGTTAAATATGGTGATGCTGGAGTCATGCAGGGCTGCTGTGTGGAATATCATACCAACAATAATGGCTGAAAGTGTTTTTGGTGAAGTAAGACTAGATGGACTTAAGAAAAGGCTATTTACCGAGAGAGAAAAATGTGAAAATCAATCGGAAACATGTACAAAAATAGGGCAAAACTTGAGTACCTTGTCAAAATAATTGTTTGACAGTACTACTACTGGTGCTACTGCTACTACTACTGCTACTGCTACTACTACTGCTGCTTTTACTACTACTACTACTACTACTACTACTAAGAAGAGAAGACATGATCAAGAAGGGCATCTGGCATAAAAACTTATAAATACTAAGTACTACTGCTGCTTACCACTACTAGTACACTTGTGAATGGGAAAGAGGATCAAATAATCAAATGAATACTAATACTATTACCACTACTACTACTATCATGCATATTCCCTTGACAAGGACATCCATTTTGCCCTGTATTCCTCCCTGTTGTGTGCAGTAGGAGCCTGTTTGTTGAGGCTCTCTGTCTAACTGCTGTTCACAGTGTTCAGGGCTGTCATCTCTTCTGCTCAGCCTGATGTACACTCTGCACCAGCATCTGTCCACCGGCACAACAGGTGCTTCTCACCCAGGAGGAGAAGGAGCTGACTCATTCACACCCAAATGTCACTGCAGCTCTGCTTAAACTCCACTTTTTAAGCTTGGATATGTTTTTGCAGGTAAATCTGGGTATATGTCTAAAAAATATGGATGTATTATTAAGTTTTTGATAAGGAGAAAGCCTGATACGCAGCACTGATTTCAATACCAGTGAAATCAATAACGAAAATAAAAACATACAACAGAGTGTAACTTTCATCACAAAATAATACTACTTTCTTTAATATTAGATCAAGACAATTCTAAATCCCTGAACCAAGTTACAAATAAGATGGAGGGGCAACACTGACATGCGACAATAAAATGCACACTTTAACCTGTTAAGTTAGAATGCATGTTTGAAAGGTATTTTTGAGAAATAAAAACACATGTAATTGAATACATACAAAATAAAGAGATAGATAAATTTAATAACATACTGTGGAACATTTCACCTAAAATTACAACATCTACATAGAGACAAACAAGTGACGAAAACCCACACCAGAAAAGCTACATAGTGTACCTTTAAAATCTGATAGAAATGTTTAAAAATACATGACAGCTAGTTGTCTATGCCACACAATAACCAGATGGCCTCGCACAAAATAATAATAATTAAGATGTACTAGTTTTAAATAGCTGTTCTGTTATTTATAATGTACCTTTTCTCCTCTCTGCAGTGGTCCAGCGCACCCGCCCCCTCTCATGTGACAAGCCAACTCCTGCTCGGCGCTACATATCTTTAGCTGCGCCGAGCTGCCAACAATTACCACACATTAGTGCCAATCGCGCCACCTGCGTCCTCCCGCTATAGCTGAAAATGGGGCGAGAGGGGCAGCGTGCCAATGGAGGAGGGGGTTTATAGCCTTCTGTATACTGCCACCAAGTACATTGTTTAATTACCAATAAGCAGGCGCAGTGTTTCAAACAGCAGAGGCAAACAGGTAAATAGGGAGGGGATGAGTCATCAAAGGTGCACTATGTAACTTTTCTGGTGTCTGCTTGTTTCCGTGGAGATGTTGCCTTGTCTACAATGTTGTGCAGTATGAAATTGAACTTGTATATCTTTGTGTTTGTGTTCTTATAGCTAAAAACCCCCTTAAACATTCTTATTGTGGTGTGGGTGGGCATGCCTCATCGCAGATCTGACCTGTAACTGACCTGATGGCGTCTATAAAGAGTTAGATAAGGTTAAAGCCATACTGTGGAACATTACAGGCAAAGCTACATAAACAGAATATACTTTAGTGCTTAGAAATAATTTTAAAAGGAAGAATTTTTTGTAGTTAATTTTACGGCCCATTCACTTTTTGTATAATACCTGAACCTCAACTATGATATTTACAATATTATAATAACTGAAATGTAAATTTCTATTCCTAAGCAATACAGAAGTTTGTTTTGAGTAAAATATTCTCTCTTGTCCCAAACACTATTGCTAAAGAGGAGGAGATGAAGAGGCTGAGGTGGCTAATGACTATGCTGCTGCATGAAGAGGCATTGAAATGACTGATAAGTGGAGTAAGCTGTGGTTTACAAGTACGCCTGTAGAAAAAAGATGTCTTCCTGGTTGAATTTTTAGTTCAGCTTGGTGGGTTGGACAGTTCAGGAACGATGCAAGGGTTTATGGGTAATCTCGTCTCCGGTATATTGGAAGAATGAGCTCCTTGGACTGCTGGTTAGATGAGAGAAGATGTCCATTACTGTTTTGAAAATGCGGTTGTGGAAACAAGCTAGTGGAGAGACAGAATGACAGAATGAGGCAAAGCAGCCGTGATATTGTGATACTGTGCGTGTGTGTGTGTGTGTGTGTGTGTGTGTGTGTGTGTGTGTGCGCGTGCGTGTGCGTGTATAGACATTTTCACACCTGCATTTTGGCCAAGCTCAAATCACAGAGAATTGGCCGAGTGGCTCCAGTGAAGGCAGCCTCTTTCTGGTAGAGAGAAAAGAAGGGAGAGGTGTCTGTGAGGAGGAGATTTAGCCCCGAGCCAAAACCAATTCACAAACACTCAGAGCTGGAGAGGGTCTGATCCCCCACCTGCCCTCGTACTGCAGGCCTGAGGTGAGTCTGTGTGAGGGACATCCAGACGATACACATGGGTGGCTCCAAAGAAGTGGCCTGTTTTTAAGGGCCCATTTTACACTATTTTCTGATCTATGTTATATGTTATTCCTCATCACAAACGTACCTGGAGTTTTGTATTCCACCTGCACTTCAGTTCTTTAGTTTAATAGAGGTTTTGCAGATGGTACAATGCAATGATGTCTTTCTCTCATTTGAAAGCTGGAGCCGTTATTTGTGTATTGATTGGATAGATCGATAGATAGATAGATAGATAGATAGATAAATGCTTTATTTATCCTGGAAATTCATTTTTTGGTAACAACAATGATACATAATAATATAATAATAATAATAATAGTACATGTGACCTTTTTTCCCCCTCCCTTCCCCCTCTTTCTCTCTCTCTTCTTGCTTATTGTGTTTTTAAACTCCATACACCTTCACTAGAATCATTTTGATCATTTTAGACCTGGAATTGACAATCTCTACTCTATTATACGAAAGGTAAAAGGAGCTGTTAACTTGAAAACTCCCGCTTCATGACAGAGCATTTGGGACAGAGCATTTGGAGCTTTGAAGACTCCATAATGACTCACGGTTATTCAAACATGTTCGAATGAAACAAAACACAACTCTAGGTCTGTTTTTGAGGAGCTAACAGCATTATAACATGGCTTAAAGCTCACAAGAGTCGACCTTTAACTAAATCACAATTACAGTATTATGACATTTTCAATAGACTCCTGCCTTGAAAAATGTAGTTATCTGGACTATATATTTTTCCCTGCTGCACTGAGAGCTCCATCTGGTCAGTATAGTCTCTTCACTTACATTGTTGACCACATTTTCTATACCACAGCTGTTTCACACACATGACTCTCCTATAACATAAATAATATTTCTCATCGAGCTGTGACCTACACTACCCCCTCTTATAGACTTCATATATAGTCCCACACTCTGTAGTACAACAGCATGGAGCCACAGCGGGCTACCACAAATGATGCTAACACTTTGACCCCAGCTATTCAAGTGCAGATGTCTTTATTCCTGATGTTTGAACTTGGTGACAGTTTGCCGCGTGGAAGACAGGGCAAGAAAGACTGTCATTTTTGAATTAACCTTTGACCTATTATTGAACAATAGCATGAAATCTGGAATAGACATTTAACTTATTGCTTGCTTGATAATACTATCTGCTACAGGTGAAAAAAAAGGAAAAATATATATATATTATATCTTGAGTGTTGTTTTATGTAACTTTATTAATTACATAATGGGTTATAACTAGTTTGGCTCACCTTTTCTCAAGTCCTTAAGCCCCTCTGTAGGCCCTGCTAAATGTGTTTAACTGTGATAGGGAAGGCTACATGTTTCCTTTGAATCTCTTAAAGGTTCTATATTATACAAAATTTACTCTTGTACAATGTTGTTACCTCCTCAAAAGCATACCTTGAGTTGTGTTTTGTGTTTTTTCACTAATTAGGCCTACGTAATTAATTTCAACATTTGTGATTTTTTTTTTTTTTTTTTGGATATTACTCATGAAAACACCAAATGATCCATATACAAATAACTGCTCCAACTTCCAAATGAGAGAAAGAGAAACATCATTACATTACATTACATTACATTACATTACATTACATTCAAAACTTCTGTTAAACTAAAGAGTTGAAGTGCAGGTTGAATTTAAATATTTTTTTTGCTGTAAATTTGACTTTTGCCAACACAGATTTGATTTGTTTCTCCTATGTGGGTGAGAGAGGAGACACAGGGGACCGTTGATGTGCAGAAAAAACTCCCACAATTCTTGGCTTTTAGCGCTCGTGTCTCCTCTGTCTCTCACTCATACAGACTTATCACGTAGCTCTATATTTAGGTTTTGACTACGTGCACTAAAATCTGCCAGTCTGTTTAAGTTTTCTGAAAAAGGTACTATATAGATGGATATCTGGAGCTGTATTTGAACTTTGTCCCAGTTTATATAACAATAAATAGGATAATATAACTTTTGCAGAAGTGATTGGTAGGCGTAATATTATTGCTAGCTTACATTCTACATTAGTTCATATTGAACAGTTATATTATGAGTCATTTATTGTTGCAAATTCACACCTTAAAATCTGAACTAAACCCAGAAAGCAAGCCAAATCTACATAAGGACTAATCTGGGTTTCTGGGTTCAAACCAGACTAGAGTGAACCCTTCTAGTCCTTCTGAGAACTTCTGTTAGTAAACCTGCTTTACAAGGTTAATTGGACATTATTTCTAGTCAGTGAACCAAAGCTTTGTATCCAAAATTATTATTATCCAGAAATGATGTGATGCTACTTAAAGAACAACTACAGAAGATTTTCAGACAACATGAAATCCCAGTCTTTTTCAAACTTACAAAAACTTTAAGAGAGAAACGGGTCCACACAAAGGACAAAACACCGAGCCACAAACAAAGCAATGTGGTCTACTCCATCTACATTGGAGAAAAAAGACAGCCACTTCACAAAAGGATGTACCAACACAGATGAGAGCGCAGCACTGGACTCGAGTCTGCTGTAAATCTCCATCTCAAAGCCACTAAGCACTTCTTTGAGGACAGTGAGGTCCAGATCTTAGACAGAGAAAGAATTGGTTTGAGAGGGGAGTTAAAGAGGCTATTTTTGTTAGGAAAGAAAAAACTTTTGTCCAGTTGACAGAATTGAATTTCTCCTTTGCCATACTTGAAGAACTTTAGAAACAAGTGTGAAAGAAGCAAAAATACAACTCCAGGTATGTTTTTGACGAGGGGACATTATAGCAACGCTTTTGTATTAAACACCATTGAACCCCAATACTGTTGTACTAAAAACATAATTTCAACTGCCATATTTTTTATACAATTATAGTTTACAAAGTCTATAGTCTTCACATTCACTTTAGAACTTACACTTCTTACACACATGACAATAGAAGAGTTATAAATGTAAGAACACAATTTTGTAATAAAAAAAAATAAAAAAAAATACATGAAATCCTCTATTAACCACCATTTTGACGACCTTATTGTTACCACTCTTGACACTCAGCCTCTCTTGTAACACAAAGGCACGTATAGAGCTTGGCTACGTAGAGCTTTGTAATGGACACTATCACTCTTACATACATGTGCAATCAATATTAATTCTCTTATCTGGGGACAGGCTCCATCCCATTGTTCACTCACACGTCACCTGCTGTGCTCCACTGTGACCAGCCCCATTCCCTTTGGCAGTGTGTGTGGAGATAGCATTATAGCGTCGCAATCTCATCTTATCTGTCCTTAAACATGGAGCAAATGTATAATGTCCAAATGGGTTAATGGAGATCTAATGCTGAACTGACTTTTTGAGTTTTAGACCATGTTATAATATTGCCTCCACTGTTGCGTTAGCCATTGATAATAGATAAAACAAAAGACTACACTTTTCAATACCATAGAAGATTCAGGTTATAGCGCCCTCTGCTGGGAGCTTGTATTTCCAAGACACATACATTATTTTAGGAAATACTACAGCTACAACCAGGGCTATGGTGTACGTTAGAGGTGCACTGCACGGGTGCGCCACTGGCTTGTCTTCATGGAGATGGTATTTTTTTTCAGGGAAGTTCCTCATTATGGCATTAAACACTTCTTTCTAACATTTATTTAAATACAGGTGTTTTTACTGCTCAAAAACCCAGAGAAACACGCATTCTTGCTATGAGTAGGTCTCTGCTCGTCTCCATGGAGATACATACATTTAATGCCATACTTCCGAGCAATCAACAGCAAGGCAAAACAATAACATCTCCATGGAGACAAGCTAGTGACGTACCCTCCACCAGAAAAGTTACACATTGCATCTTTATAAAGCCCTTAAAATGTTGACTATAGAATATTTAAGAACTGTTGTTTGAAAAAAAAAGAAGCAAAATGAATTGCATTCCTAAATCCTTTTGTCAGTGTGTGCGTTTAAATGAGTGGGTGATTATTTGACTTATTGTTCCTGTTGTCATCATTTCCTCTTGTGTATTAGTGAATAATGGTGTGATTCCCGTGTAAAGCTGACAGTGATGGTGACATGATGCGCTGCTCGCTGTTTTGTTGCACTTAATATAATTACAGAGGAGACGTCTTGGCTTTGTGTGTGCCCTGCTTCCCAATATGTTTGTGATAATTCTGTTGATGGAGTTTGTGTTGGAGATGATTGTTCAGCATCCATCTGATGTGAATGCCAAATTTAACCCAGATAGACACAGAGAGATAGGGCTGTGTTAGTAATAGCTTTTTAATGGAATGAAGGTCCAATTATTATCAAAATTGTCAGTAAAATAGTGGGTGTTTTCAAGCAGCAAGTCTACAGCCAATCAGGGATGTAACGATATCACAATCCGACTTTTTCACGATAAACATCTCACGGTTTGATATTTTGTGGAGGCTTACAAAATTGTGAATATGTTATCCTTGGAATATCCTTGGAAAAGCCTTTAAAATTTAATACTGTTGTAATATAAAGAATGAAGATTTAAAAGTGCATATTAACAGTTATTTCTTCATGTAGTCTGCACTGACAACACCAAAGGATCATGGGAAATGTAGTTCCCTCTGCTTTTTAGCTACTGCTGCACCATAGCAAGGCAAGGCAAGTTTATTTGTATATAGCACTATTCTTACACAAAGTACTTCAAAGTGCTTTACAGAATAAGAAAGACATTAAAATCACCCTAAGTATTCATTTATTCAAAGAGACTTGTAATTCGATATATGGTGAGGGCCCACGATATTATTGTGAGACGTTTGACGATACGATATCACGATATTTCAGTTATTGTTGCTTCCCTACAGCCAGTCCTCTCTCAGTAAAAGCATGTGGTTTGGAGCAGAGTTCAGACTGTGAAGGAAATTTTTTTTTAATATGTTTTAGTTAAATTACCATGATTAAAAGTCTGCCTTGTTTAAATTCATTAAATGATTATGGAGGGAAAAAAAACATATAAAAATAAGCAGGATGCCATGAATTAATAGTTTACTGTCTCTGGCGCTTAGGCTCTAAAAAGTAGAAATTTGGTCTTGTATGGTAAGAATTTTTTAAAATATTTTTAATTAAATGGCAATGATTAAATGTAATTTAATTTGTGAAATTAATATTAGTGAGAACAAAACTAAACTAAATTCATCAACTAATTCATTTGAGGGAAAATTAGCGCTGTTGCCATAGCAGTTAACAATTGAAAACAAAATATCCTATATACATGGGCATTCAGGTGCAGAGCCCACCCCACCTGCTGCTGTGTATTACCATAATGAACACAGAGCCATCTCCATCCAAATGACTGCTTTAGGCCTTAAGAGCATATGTGAGTCGTAATGCAGCGTCTCAAACTTTCCGAGATGACGTATTGATTGCACCAATCAATGGTTCTAAAAAGCAGTGAGTGCATCTGCTAACCGTAATGAAGGCACTTAAAACAAAGATCTATGTATGTCCTTTTCACTCAGCAGTTCGCATTAGCTTTGGGGACGGGAGAAGTAGCGTGTTTTGAATGTCAGGGAAAGTACATGAGAATTAAAGTTATTTTTTATAATTATTGTGTTTAAAGAAACTGCATAATAGTAGCTTGGTGCCTTAGTGTCTGTGCTATTGTACATTTTAATTTGTTAATAATTCCAGAGTTATAAAACATGTTGTGTTTTTGGCCCTAACTCTATAGCTCTAGTTTGTCTATTTTTACAGGGCCCATATTACGCTATTTTCTGATCTGTGTTATAATGTAGTTTCCATCACAAACAGACCTGGAGTTGTGTTTTGCTTCATTCACACATGTTTAACACACAAACCCAGCATATTTAGGCTGAGTTCTTCTCTCAAACAGAAAACACTGTATTCCAATTTGTGATGTCATGTGGTAATACAGAAAGTGCTCCACTGTGTTTTTAAACTCCAAACACTAGAATCATTTGGATCATTTCAGCCCTGGAATTGCCAATCTCTACTGAACTACAGGTAAAAGGAGCTGTTAAAATGAAAACTACTGCTTCATGACATCACAAGGTGGAATAAAGCGTTTTGAGCTTTGGAGATATAGACAGACATATATCAGGATTATTCTAACATGTGAACGAAACAAAACACAACTCCAGACATGTTTTTGAGGAGGTAACAGCATTATAACGTGACTTAAAGCTTAAAGTTGTAATATAGGACCTTTAAAGTTATTTTTGTAATTATTGTGTTTAAAGAAATTACATAATACTATCTGCAGTCATGGCGTCTTAGTGTCTGTGCCATTGTACGTTTTGATTTATTAATAATTACTGAGTTATGAAACGTGTTTTTGGCACCAACTCTGCCTCTGGTTTTAGTTTTTAAACAATATAGAAAACAACATGTATTTATGTATAAGGTAAAGTGAGGTGACGGAAACTTGACTGATAAAAGATTGTTGTCTTCTTTTCATTCACAAACAAACACTGATCAAATTCAGTTGATTTCACTTCAGCTTAGGACATATACACATTTTTCTTACTTTCTGAGCTTACTTTGTAAGGATAAACACTATTGACTACATACCTTCATTTATGTCTGGCAAATAATGCATTTGTGGAGCAGTGGGTTAAGCATTCATCCTCTTTCCAGATGGTTCCCTGTTTGAACCCCATTTCAGCACATGCTGTTGTCACTAACCCAAATTTAGTTCATATAATTTATTTGTATGTTGTTTCGTGGATTAAAGGTGTGCTATGTAACTTTTCTGCTTATTTCCAAGGAGAGATAATCGCTTTGCCTGAAATGTTTCAACAGTATGGCTTTAAACTGATCTTTCTCCATGGAGACAAGCAGACAACGCTTACTTACAGACTTGTTGCCGGTCAGATCTGTGGAGAAGGGTGCCAGCTGACTGTAAAGATGCAAGCTTTTTAAATGCCATACTGTGGAACATTCCAGGCAAAGCAGTATCATCACCTTAGAGAAAAGCAGGAGAAAAGTTACACAGTCCACCGTTAAAGGCCTGAAGACATTTTTCCAATATTGTCCTTACATCCTTCTTAAACTTTTTCCTGTATAAATAAACCATGCTATACACTCTCTCATTATTATGTAGGGGCAGTTTTTCCCCACTAAAACCCCACCTGGTCTGGGCAGCTGGGTCACTCGAGGGCCCATTTCTGCTCATCAAAGATTCATTGGCCTAAATCTCCTGGCTTCTCTTTCACATTCCTTAAGCTTCTTATTTGTTACATCTGCCCCTCCCCCATAGCCCCGCCCCCTTCCCCATACACACTCAGGGAATACTTTAAATTCATAAAGCACTCATCAACCTGGTCTGAAGCTTATCCGGTTTGTAATTGATTTTTTTTTTCTCTTTTTTACAATGCATAGCGGGATTTCTTTTTCACTGTGGTCATCTTTTTAACAATAGCTATGGGAAATGCAGTGATTATAGAACATTTAATTGATCTCGGGTTATACTTAAAGCTAGGTTTATGGCTCAAGGACTTAAGGCATGTGAGACTGCTTATGCTTAACAAGGATACACTTAAAATCAATTTCAACAAGCCAAAAACAGAAAAGCAGTAAGGAAACTGGATATTTTTCTCTAACCGAACTTATTTGCATAGAGAGACGTAACTCTGTGGATCTCTGTGGATAAAATTAGCTTGTCACGGTAACTCTTTATACACAATACAGTACAGATGAAGAAATATATGCATGCTATCATCAAATAAAAAATACAAGAAATAACGTTCTTGTAGGAGGACCAAGAGGACCTTTATTTGGCCTACAGTGGGGATATTACAGTGTTGCAACAAACAGTTCAAGAACAGCAGTAGAATAGAAATAGATACTCAAAAATCAAAATAAATAACTACTAGAAAATAGTCTTGAAATTTAACACAAAAATAAGGAAGGAAAAAAATGTAAAATGTAAAAAATATTGTAAAACAAAATTATTATTATATGATATTTATTCTTTAATTTTTCTCTTATTTTACCATATGATCACCTGAAACTACTAGTATTTGTGTATTGTGTATAGTCAAAGTTTTTACCATCTTAAATATATTTTTATATAGGAAACTTCCATTGATCTTGGACTAAACCTGCCAGTAGAGTTAATAGTATAGGCAGGACATAGCTATCTTTATTCCTTTATATTTCTCTTATTCTCTTACCATAAACTACTTGTTCTTGAATAGTCAGAGTTTCTAGCATCTTAAATGTATTTTTATGTGAGAAACTTCCATTGATCTTGGACTAAACGTGGCTGTTGGGTTTAAAGGACTTTATACTTTGAAATCAGCAGATGTCAAGACTGAAGGCGGAGTTCCAGGAAGTAGATGAGAGCGAGTACAGGAAGCAGAGCCTGGTAAAGCCCTTTCGACCTAATCCTACTGAGATGGGCTCTTTAGCTTTTAGATATTCCACCACCCCTCACCCCAGGGCCCCCAGTGGCACATACCCAACCCAAAGCCTCATGCATGTTTTAACAGGGAGCATCTCAGAAGGGGAGTGGGCTATTGACTGGTCCTGGACATGCCACAATAGAGAAGAGACAGAGTAAGAGCCCCAAAGAGCATCCCTAAGGCGAAAAGGGCTTCACTACAGCTAGCCATATATCACTTTACCTTATGCTAGCTAGTGTCTCTCCACATGTTGCCAGCAGACCATAATACTCAAAGAAAAGAAGCTATTCCCCAGATAGCTGCTATTTGCATGTTCGACAATGCCTAGGCTCTTTACAAGTGCTTCCTGTGATCCCTAAGTACCCTTTAAGTACTAATGGGGAGGACTTAAGGAACTAGCTAAAAACGTACCCATTTACACAATTTATATTTCAAGCGTTACTGTTAAAGGTCCACTGTGACCCTCTAGTAGTGGGTCTGTCACCCGCTTGTCTCCATGGAGATGTTATTGCTTTCTCTGGAATGGTTCACAGTATGGTAGTAAACCTTTCTGTCTTCATGGAGAGCAAACCAGACCAAGTTACAGGTCAGATCTGTTGAGAGGCAACCCCTCTCACAGTCAGAATGCCTGTTATTACAGGTATTTTTGAGCTGTAAAACCACCCGTAATTGAATAAATGTAAGGTAGAGCTGTTTAATGTCATACTGTGGAACATTCCAGGCAGTATCTCCATGGAGAGAAGCAGGTGACGGACCCTCCACCAGAAAAGTTACACAGTGCACCTTTAACATAACCATTTTAACTTATTTTACTAATTGGAGTGAAAGTGGTTCTATGAGTAGAGCATTCACCCACCTACTAAATGGCAGTAATGGTCCTATCCATAGATAGGACAGAATGATGAAGAATTGGGACTGTCGCCATAGCAATGAACAAATTTCAATCAAAATATTAAATCTCTTGAATTAGAAAAAGTTCCAAATTGTGCATATAATAGAAAGTTGACACCCATGAGTTTAGATCGTACATTTACTGATACCAATATATTTATAATTTTTAAATCTATACCATGACCAACAAGTTGGTGATAAGATACAGTAATGTTCATAGATTAAGTTTTAATTAAAAATGAAAACACAAAGATGTCATTATTATATAGTTTTTATTACATGATTATGTAAACCTACAACCACATTTTAGCTTAATTGCTCTTGTATATTATCTTAGTGTATTTCCATTTGAACTCACTAGTCTGTTTAAAAAGACACATCTGATGCACTGAGGACAAACTGGGAATAACATGAGCACACAGAGACTAGAAAAACAAAAACAAAAACCATGCCAAATATTGGTTAAAATTTCAATATCATACCGATAACGATATCACTGATACTGATCATTTCACTGAATGGTTACGTGTTCAAACCCCACTTGAGTGCATACAGCTGTGTCTCAGGGCAGGACACTTCACATGCAACCTCGATACAAAAAGGTAATAACATAAAATCACTGTGACAACCATGAATGAAAAATAAGAAACCAAAACAAAACTCATCATTTATCTCATCTGTTCTGGGAATCACAACACAGACCCTCCCCTTTAATAATAACAAAAGCACCACTCTCTCTCTCTCTTTGGCCCTCAGACAATTTTCTATAATCTTGGTCAGAAATATCCCCGGGCAAGTCTTCTTTGGACTGCACTGATCGGTAAATGGTCTAGACACATTCAACGCATTGACTCCGAAAGGTCGAAGGTTAAACACAATGGAGTGGGGAGAATGATCAGCCCTGGTGCCCTCCCATGGGTGACGCCTGACCCCCCCCTTCACATACACACATATAGAGTCATATAGGGTGTACATAGGCTTCATACATGCATGACTTCTCTCCCCATTATCCAAACAATGGCCTGTGTCACTGGAGTAATTGAGCCCTTCCTATAGTCACATTATAGACGTACATTTGATGATGTCAGCTGTGAGCTCTTCATTAAAGAGGCGTTGAGAGAAACAGACATCTGGCATAAATAAATAAGTAAAATTACATGTAAAAAGAAATGAAATCAAGCAATATTGAATTAGAAAAGGTCTAAACTGAGCTTTCTAGGCAAGGCAAGTTTATTTGTACAGCACAATCCGTACACAAAATAATTCAAAGTGCTTTACAGAATAAAAAAGACATTAAAATCACAATACACACAAATCAAAATGTAACATAAATAATAATCATAAAATCAACATTAAAAGTGAAGAGACAAGAGTGCAGAATAAAAATATGCAAAGTTAAAAAGAACAAATTTGAGTGTGGATTTAAACATTGTCAGAGGGGCCTGTCTCACATGTTCAGAATGACTGTTCCAGGTTTTAGCTGCATGAAACTTTGTAAAAAAAAAAAAAAAAAGTGCTGTTTTCAATTTGATTAACTATTACTATAAAGTTCAGTCAAGCTAAACAATGCATGTTTAACCTTCATACTGTATGCCTTTAAAAGAACAGTGAGAAGTATTGACCAAAGTTTTCTAAGCAACAACCAAGAGAAAGCAACTCCACTCCAATAAAGTTAAAGATGCACACTTTATAAGAAAGAAAATTAACTTAAAAGACAGGAAAAATAAATCTCAACTCTCAACAATCTTAACAATACGTTTTATGCCATAGTGTGGAATATTATAGCCAAGGGAACAATATATCTCCATGGAGACACGAAGGCAGGGATCCTCTTCCAGGCCAAATAAGTGTCAGGTTTGTGGAGATGCAAGCTCTTTGCCTCACAGTGAGAATGCAGGTTTTTCAGTGCAATACAGCATCCAAAATGAAAATAAAACTGCTTTTCCTTAAGTCTATATATATGTTTTTTATTTATACATTTTGACAGCAAGTTACATAGTTTGTGTAGTTAAGTAGTATTTCTCATCTTCAGTCCTATATTCATATTAATATTAATCCATTAGACCAGTAAACATATGTGACAGTGTTATGACAGCAGTTGAGCGCATGAAGCTGTGGGTGCTGGTAGGAGCAGTAAATATTTAACAGGGTCAAGTGGTGCTGCCCCCTATGGGATCTTCAGGGCGCTGATGTGCATCTGTGACTCAGGCCTGGGTTTGGGGATGGCTCAGTCCTCTTTGATTTTGTCCTTCTATAGACCAAACAAGATCACAGCCCACTGACATATGACCTCAATTTGGTGACAGAGATCGCCCCGGGGCAGGTGATGACTTCAAAACCACAGAGGAGACAGGCAGATGGATAATGGACACTGCTCCCATTCACCACATATAAAGACTGGTGTTTTTGTCTGCATCTCTTCTGTACTATTCACTATTACAGCAGTGGCAATCTGTTTTAATCATTTTGTATTTCTCAGATCTTGCATCCAAAAGTCATAAATATGTAATAATGGAATGTAAGCTGTAAAAAATGGTCATATCCGCTCTTTGGTTGGAGTTCAGACAGAATACACGGAGTAATGACTCATTTCTATTGTATGTAATGTTGTTCCCAGAAAGTGATTCGAGAATAACAAATGACAAAATAATTGCATGTTTTGGTATAATTTGCGATCAGACATTAATAGGTTATTGCATAAAATTTAAAGATGCACTGTGTAACTTCTCTGCTGTATGGTGCGTCACCTCTTTGTCTCTATGAAGATTATAAGTTATTGCGTTGCCTGAAATGTTCCGGAGTAGGAAATTAAACTTATCTTGCATTTATTCAATTACAGCTGTGTTTATTGCTAAAAATACAATGGAAATCCTACATCGTTACTGAGCAGAGTCACTTCTCCACAGATCTGGTGGCCAAGAGGCATTACCTGCTTGTCTCCATGGTGATAGATAAGTTAAATGTTATGTTGGGGCGCTCTCCTCTCCTCACACATGATCAAAATAGCGGACACGTTCGGTTTATAGCATTTTTTTCGAATCAGTTTCTATCAAAAAAAAAATCAATCTTTTCACATTTTTCGGGCTCCTTCACTGGATTTTAACTCACTAAGTGGACGCTGGTACCCACCTTGGAAACCTTCAGGAGTCTGTCACTGTTTTCTATTAATTATTACTTGAAAGCCCCTTACTGTTTGATGAATTCGGAGTACAACTTTGTATTTGAAGGATTACTTGAAATACTTGAATTTTACTTTTTATTTTCAGATATTTTGAATGTAAAAGTAATTTTTTTTATTTCTCTGGATTAGTTGGCTTTAAAACTACCATAACACTGTACATTGTGCTGCCCACTTGAATCTCCCCATGTGATCCCATATCTCAGAAACTAAGCAGTGACGGACCAGCAGCAGATGCACTGCTAGTTAATTGGAGCCTGGCTACAGCTGTTAGTGTTCATTACTTCCCACATTGTGAAGATAAATGCAAACCAAAGTACCTAAGCAAGAACACACAAACAGGGCCACCATTTTACAGGTGAGCTCCCCATGGGGACATAAACAATATTTATTAGTGTTTCCACGGTGACACACAGACACTAAACCCTGCGATAGCCGTAGTAGTTATGTTCACCGTATCCTGTATGGAAAGAGATGAGTAGTTAGCCATAAACAATAATCTACAAAAACAACCAACTCGGATCTGATTTGCATTTTCTCTCACACAGCAGATGGCATACTGCTTTACTCTTAGCTCGCCACTAGTGTTTTTTTTTTTTTTTTTTCTTTTTTGCTGAATTCACAGTATAATGTGTGCTACTTCCAAATCTTGCTTGCTGAACTATTTGCATTGTCTGGTCCTTTGTCTGTCTTTTATTGATTTCATTTGCTATTTTTCTATTTGCTAATTTTAGTGTTTTTTATTTATTTATTTATCTATTTATTTATTTCATGCTTTATTTTATTTAATGTGTTAATTTATATTGGGCCTACTCGGTGCAGCACTTTGGAGACTTTGTGTTGGTAAAATATGCTGTACAAATAAAGTTGGATTGGCTTGGTTGGAATGGATAATAAAATACTGGGTACTGGGTGGTTTATCAGTTATCAGTGATATCTGAGAATTTTCACAGGTATTGCATCGTTCGATATAAAAAATGTAGCCGATATTTGGTACAGATATTTTTTCTGCACTGCTCCAGTCTTTGTGTGCCCATGTCTCAGTCCCTGTTTGTCCTCAGTGCTTCAGTTTTGTCATTTTGAACACTCATGAATGAAAATGTGAATTTATATCTCACATTTACACATTTACAAAAGTGAAAAGTTAATTTGTAAACTTTGCTATAACTTAACATAAATTTGGTCTGTACTCTAGGTTTTAAAAACATAGTATCAGCAAATATGGGTTATCAGCTCAAAAAATCCATACATTTAATAACAACTACACTTTCTTATTACGGCACAGAAAGACTTAATTCATAATGAACAAATTGTTTAGTAGGAATGATTCAGTCTTAGTAACTGCTTTTAATTAATACCCTAACCCTAATGCCATTGTAGTAGCACCAGGACTGAACCAAGAATACTAAACATACAGCAAAATATAACTTGGGTCTAAACCCAGAAATAAACCAGGACTGGACCAGGATTAAACCAAGACCATAACAGGATCAAATTGAGGTCTACAACAGAACTGAACCAGCAAGTGTGAACACTGTAGTCCAGACTCAACCACGTCTAAAATAGTACAAAAAAAAAGACATTAAACCAGTAATACAGGACTAATGCATTGATGAAATAAGTAAAATAAAGATACATATTAAAAACCATGGTAACACTGTAGTAAGCGTTATATACAAAAGCTGTATATAAAGCTATAAAAGCAACAATTCTCAGTTCGACTTGAGCTAAACCAGCAGGGAGGCTAGTGGTGCAACAATCTGCCACTCAGACAGAAACACTGTAAAATAATACATAAAATCATGACAACAGGCAAAACAAAGCTGCAAGTGTGTGCCTGTCAAATGTCAGCGCGTACAAGTATTTATATAGTACTGAACAACAGGACTGGGGAAGATTTGAATGATTTAAGACAAGTGAGGCAATGCTCAAGGGAGTAAACACATAGAGATCTGTCAATGCAGTGGTAGTGATGGACATTAAAGGTGCACTGCGCAACTTTTCTGGTGGAGGGTCCTCTACTTACTTGTCTCAGTTTAGATATTATTGCTTTGCCTGGAATGTTCCATGGTGTGAACAAACATATCCAGCTACCCTTTTTCCATTATGAGTGTTTCTGTTTCTCAAAAATACAATAATTCCATCTGTGAACAGAGGCGCCTCTCCACAGATCTGAATTGTAATGTAGTGTAGTGCTGTAACCTGCCTGTCTTTGTCGTGAAAGATAGGTTTAATCTATACTGCGGAGCATTCTAGACAAAGCAATAACATCTCCATGGAGACAAGCAGGTGGCAGACCCTTCACTAGAAATGTTGGACACCTTTAGAGTTGTTGTTTAGTTCAGGGATAAATCCCGAGTTAGTTTGTCTAGTTAATTAGTCCATAACTTAAAATGATATGGTACATTTTTACAGAGACAGAAAGAAAAAGTTATTTTAGTTGAACTGAAAACGTGCCATCTCTTTGTTTAAATATTTACTGAAAATTTGAATTAAGAAACAGACTAAAATTTAAGTTTGCGCCATATAATGTCTGGCGGAGGGCACTGATTTTCAACAAAAAAGAGAGATTAATTTAAAGGTGCATTGTGTCATTTTTCTGGTGGATGATCCGTAAAATGCCTTTCTTCATGTAAACGTTTTTGCTTTGTCGGGAATATTAAACGTTTCTACTTTCATAGAGATCAAACCAGACCAAGTTACAGGTCAGATCTGTGGAGAGACCTGCTCACAGTCAGAATGCCTGTTTTTCTAGGCATTTTTGAGCTATAAAACCACCTGTAATTGAATAAATGTAAGGTAGAGATGTTTAATGTCATATTGTGGAACATTCGAAGCAGAGCAATGACATGTCATAGAAACAAGCAGGTGATGTAACCAAAAAGTTACACAGTGCACCTTTAAGAACTATTGGCTAATGCTAGCTAGCTTGTGACTGTAATTTTATGTGTGAGAGACTTGTTCAACAGCACAAATCAGCTCACCTGTTGATAACAAGTTCCAAACAAGTCATCTCTTTGTGGTCAGATTGTGTTAAAATAAAACTCAGATTAGATGTAACTTGAGTAACAGAGCTTCAGACAGCGTAGTGCTTTCAGTTAGCACAACCCCCAGGGAATGTTGATGCCACACCTGCAAAGTATCAACACACAGACATACATATAGGTACTTCTTTCACTTTGTCAGTATTACAGTCTTTACTCCGCTCTGACTGACTCCCTCTGTATTTGTTTACCTGCTCCTTGTCTTCAGGTGACAGGTCCTTTGCTTGTGTTAAACACTGTCATGTTTCCTGTCTGCTCTTTGTCACTGTGATGATCTGAAAAAAACAAAAAAAAAAAAAAAAAAAAAAAAAAACACTGCGCAGTGATTGGTAAACAGCTCCACTCTCTGTGAATTCAAACAGCCCAGTGTTTACCATGTAGCCAGATTTGAGTCCATTCATAATTTGGGCACCTTTCATGTTTATCTTTAGAAAATCCTCAGATCATCACGCTGCACACCTGTTGTGCTGTGCAGGTATGAGCTACAAGTCTACAGTCTTCTTCCATGTGAGGTAGGCTTATTTAAAAAAAAAATAATAATAATAACACTGGGACAAAGTACACCCTCGAGTTAGTAAGGAAAATGTATGTATTGTCTCCTAATGCTTTACTGTGTTTCCTTAAAGAGGTCATACCCAATTTTTGCAAGTAATTGATATGTTGATATGTAATGTAGTGACGTCATGCTGGGTTGGCTGGGTGTTCTACGTGTATCTCTAATGGTAGAATGTTAAGGAGTTACCATGGTGACACGATACACACATTAGCAAACATAGCCAAAAATGTTTTAAGATTGTATTAAAACAAAACTCAGATTTAAGTCTAACTTGAGTAGCAGATCCTTAGACAGAGCTGTGTCTACAGTTAGCATCACACCCCCAGGGAATGTTGATGACATCAGCTGCAAAGTATCAATAAAGTACAAATCAGTACAGATATATTGTAAACAATAGATCTTGAGGTCAAAATGAGATCTCTGTGTGCTGTCTGTATCTGATTATAAAGCATTTTTATCGTCTGTGAGCCAGGAAGTAATGCTGGTGCACTGTTAGCATGCTAGTTGTTAACATTAGAGACAACAAAATTAATTAGGATGCTAGGAATGCATTAGGGAAGTGTTTTTCACATTTCATTTGACTTTTGTGTTTTCTGCATACTTGACAAATAATATAAACTTTTTTAATGTATTTATTTATTTTTAAATGATTTGTGTTATATTTTTCTATTATAATATGACAAACAAACATTTGGAGATCTCAGCAAATAAAATAAACACCACCAACAATAAAAATACAAACAAACAAACCAGAAAAACAACAATAACATATATGAGTATAAATTATAATAAAGGTTATGTAATAAAAGTATATTAAATAGTAAAAATAAATATACACATTGGCTAGTATTTCCTGTACGCCCTTCTTAATGCAGGATATAAAGCACTGTACTACAATCCATCCTGCCTATACTTAACTAGCCTTGTATTTGCTGTATTGGAAAATGAGGCTAACATAGCGTGATTAATGTGCTGTTGTCTTGCCCCATACAGAACTCTCTGCTCTCCGTCAGACATAGGTTAGCCAGCGAGCTAACAGCCTCCCCTATACAGAACATATACAGTGACGTATGGCTAACATGGAGCCTGGCTAAACGCTGGCCAATTGATCATTTACACAGTAACCGGAGAGGAAGAGCTCATCGAAATCAGTGGGGAGACAGAGTGCTGCTGCCAAGGCTAATGCCGCTATCTCTCTATTTTCTAATGCACTGTCCTTGCCTCGTACAGTCCTCCAGTATCTCCCCAAACACCCATTGCTAATGTTAATACAGTTTTCAAAGCTATTATGCTATACTTGGTTATGAAGGCTTTTATTCACAGTGTGTTTGGCTGGGTTTGACCTCATTGCAGCATCTTTTCAGTTGATATGATGTTATTTGACTGAGCAGTTGTGGTCAGTAGAGATAAATAGATGAACTGCTCTGCCTGGAATGTTCCACAGTGTGACATAAACAGCGCTACTTTACATTTATTCAATTACAGGTGGTTTTATAGCTCAGAAAAACAGGCATTCTGACTGTGAGCGGGGTTGCCTCTCCACAGATCTGACCTGTAAACTGTCTAGTTTAGTGTTCATGGAGATAGAAAGGTTTAATACCATATACATAAAACATTCTAGACAAAGCAATAACATCACCATGGAGAAAAGCATTTGATTAACCCTCCACCAGAAAAGTTACACAATGCACCTTTAAGAACACATTTTTTATTGGGGATAAGCAGTTTTGGATCATTTGACAAATTGACCATTACAAGAAATAAGGGCTGGAGTTTTGGAGACTGTCTGATCTAGTTAGTATAAAAATAATGCATTTTATGTATATAGTGTTTTTTGGACTCTCAAAGACGCTTATGTGATTAAAATACAAGATCAGCTGCTTAATGTCGTAGCAGAAGAAGGCTAGTCACACAGGCCTTGAATAAAATACGACAACAACAAAAAGTCCTTTATTATTACAAATGGAATAAATAAAGGGCTTTTATTTTTGTAACCAGTGTGCCTTGGACATTTTATTCAAGCCCTGTGTGACATACATTGTGATATGACATTAATGATCTGGTATTCTCATTTATACTTAAAGAATCCGTTGATGCACTCAAACTACTTGTCTTGTTGCAGTATGTTGTTTGATTCCTGAGATGGGCCTAAACAAAAAAAAATAAATAAATAAAAATAAAAGAATAAAAACCTTTCTCTTGCAAATTAGTGAATTTAGGTTAATTTCTCACTATAGAATTAGTAAGAAAGATTTCAGCGCCTACTTCCTTCCTTTCATGGTTTGAAAATCAGGTGTCATGAATAGGAGACTTAAAATGTAACCTGCTCTGTCTCCATACAGTCCCATGTCATATGTCTTGTTTATTTCAATCTCTCCTCTTTTCAGTTTGCAAGACATCCGTAAAACCCACCATCTCGTCGCTCCGAAACTCAAATAAATTGGTCCCGTGTCAACCTTTCCTCCGTGCTGCCACGCTTCTCACTAAAACTGCTGACGAGCAACAGCAGTACTGTCAGTGACCTTTAGGGGGCACACACACACTCACACATATATATATCTCCATATTACTGCATTGTATCACTGCAGACTTCGACAGTGTAGAGTTTGGTGGAATCTAATGGCACAATGTCCCTTCAATTTGAGTCTCCGCGGCCAGCCAGGCGACCAGGTGCACCATTTGTACTTTATTCAAAGGAGAGGGGGAGGGGGCCGAGAGCCTCTTAGAATGGGCTCAGCTGATTGCCTGGCTCCAGGAAAGTGAGAAAATGAGGAGGTGAGTGGGTGAAGAAATCTAGTCCAACCTGAATAAAAATAAAGGTTGTAAGAAGGATTTTTACTTCTCCAGCATTGGAAATCTCACCTCGAACTAGGGCTAAAACATGTTTGAATGACATTGGTATCTCGACATATTGTACTGGATATTGTCTCTGTAGATTACACTTTTTCCATTGCGTTTGAGGGAAAATTTATAGGTTGAATCAGACGAAATTATGTGTTTTTACTTCATCATAACATAAAGAAAATAACTCAACTAGTGCTGCAAAAATTCATCAGATTAACTGACAAGTGTGATTACATTAAAATAGTAATAATGATAGTAATAATAGTGTTACAAATGTTGGCAAATGTCAAATAAAGGAGATCAATGGTCACCTATCATCTTGAATAAAATTACATTTCTGTCAACTTAGGCTTGTCACAATAACAAATTTTGAAGCACGGCATTTTGCTACAGAAAACTATTGTGATAAAAGATGTGAACTGTTACAAATAAATAGCAAAATGAAGCAATACTTAGCCATATAATTTATTTATTCAAACTTTTACAGGTCGACAGTAGCTCAGTTGGTAAGAGCATTTGTCCATTGATAAGAAGTTTGGTGGTTTGGATCCCACTCGCATAAAAAAAAAAAAGAAACAGAAAAACGTATCTGGCTAAGCAGCCAGATCCATTGACCCACAAGTTGGGGGTGTGATTCCAGCTCCCACAGATGTCCTTGGAAAGACACTAAAATCACAAAAATCTCCCCATTATTACTAACTTTCAATAACTTCTGAGCCCCAGTATATATTGTTCCATCTTACATACTGTATATTGAACATTAAGTCAGTTGCATTATCGAATAAAAATGTAAATAAATAATAATATTTTTAAAAACAACAACATTGAACAACAACATCCTGATTAAAATTTTATTTAAGGGTGCACTGTGAAACTTTTTGGTTGGGGGTCCCTCACCCGCTTGTTTCTATGGTGATGTCATTGCTCTGCCTGGAATGTTCCACAGTATGACATTAAACAGGTCTATTTTACATTTACTCAGTTACAGGTGGTTTTATAGCTCAAAAATACCTTGAAAAACAGACATTCTGACTGTGAGCGGGGTCGCCTCTACACAGATCTGACCTGGAACTTGGCCTGGTTTGGTCTCCCTGAAGATAGAAAGGTTTAATGCCATACTGTGAAACATTCCAGACAAAGCAGTAACATCTCCATGGAGAAAAGCATCTGACAGAAAAGTTACACAATAATCGAAATGTACAATCAAAATAAAAATCTTTGACTAGTCTACTGTAGTCTATGAAAAAAACACTCGCTGACTAGTTGTCTTCTATAATAATTAATCCTTACAATCTTAAACTCAACAAACATGTTTCATTTTATAGTGTTGTGGTATTTTTTGTACAAATATGTAAATTTGTCCTTTACATTTGTCCCACCGTTCCATGCTACCGTGGCAACCTATCAGTACTAGTATGTGTCTGCAATATTTTAGTTCGATTTTTCCTCGTCCTTACCAACGTTACAATAAATTTCCAATACATACATATATATTGTAGATCTCCTCCCTTTTACATCCTCCTAATCCCCATCAGCGTTGCCATAAGGCGTCCATATTTAATGAGCTCGGATGCTCTTCCCTCATGACCTTTGACCCCCATGTCCCTACTGGCATGCTGGATTAAACATGGCTCCCCGCGCTGTATAGTATGAAAATAGTAGCTAGCCGGCAACCTGCTTTAAGAGTCAGCCTATAGGCCCTCCTCTGGCCCCTGTATTCCCCCAATCAATAAATAATGGGGCTGAGGAGGCAGGAGTGAGGGGCTAACAGATTGTGAGAAGAGAGAAGGAAGAAGGAGAAGGAAAGGAAGGAAGGAAACAAGGAGCTAGGAGAAGTGTGCACGCCGCTGTGTTGTGCATCGCAATGAGAAGCAGTGGGACCTGTCACCTACGGAGACACAGCTTGACAGAGGGAGGGTCTGCGAAAGCTTAGAGCCACATCAACAATGGCAAAATATGGAGAGTGAAAGCCTTAAAAGAAAGATATGCGAAATTAAGACGACAGACTGAAAAAATGGGAGGGATGTAGGTTGTAGAATACATTGTGAGTCCTATTGAGAAAGGGAGAGAATACAGGGGTGTTATTCAGCACAGGGACATTTCAAAGTCACTGCAAATTACACTGGTTAATGCATACAACATAGTGGAAAGCTCAGCCAGGCAAAAAGAAGACCATTAAATAAAAGAAAAAGCGTATTGTTAAAGGTCCTATATTATATTTTTAGCTCCTCAAAAACATACCTGGAGTTGTGTTTTGTTTCATTCACACTTGTTGGAGTAATCCTTTATTATTAGTCTGTCTACATCTCCAAAGCTCAAAATACTTCGTTCCACCTAGTGATGTCATGAAGCAGTGGTTTGCAAGTTAACAGCTCTTTTTACCTTTTCTTCAGTAGAGATTGGCAATTCCAGGGCTGAAATTATCCAAATGATGGAGGTGGTGAAGGTGTGTGGAGTTTAAAAACACAGTGGAGCACTTCCTGTATCGCCACATGACATCACAAGGTGGAACAGAGTTGTTTTCTGTTTGAGAGAAGAACTCAGCCTAAATAAGCAGGGTTTGTGTGTTAAACATGTGTGAATGAAACAAAACAACTCCAGGTCTGTTTGTGATGAGGAAACAACTAAAACAAATTAATATGGGCCCTTTAAACATTAATAATCAAACATATTTCTACATCTGGCTGCAGTTTTACACAGCCAGTTGTTTTCCATTCGTTTTTCTTTGGACCAGCTGCTGTTACTGTCAATTATTTTCCTATTGACAGTTAATTACAGGAGCATTAAGAGCAGTCATTAGGTGCTGTGCAATAATGTTTCCAATTCTGCAGGTAATTTGTTGGAGCCATAGTGGAGAGTGTGAGTGTGAGGGGAGCAGACAGACTGAACAGGAGCCCCCTCTCTCTCTCTGCCCCTCGAGAATCTCATATGAACTCATTTGCATACTCCGAGTACATCTGAACACAGTATACACAATTGGAACATATGCACTTGCCAAAATATTTGCTCTCATTTCCACTCTAGACAGTAATGTAAGAATAATTAAAGGTGGACTATGTAACTTTCCGCGTGTGCGTTGGGGGAAGGGGGGGTTGCGTTACCTGCTTGTCTCCATGGCGATGTAATTGCTTTGTTGCCATGTACAGTATGCTATTAAACATATCAAATTTGCATTAATTCAGATACACATGGTTTTGGTTGGCTAAAAAATACCTTGAGAAACATGTATTCTCACGATGAGCAGGAGCCTTTCCATAGATCTGACCTGCAGCTTGGCCTTGTGGCATCACTTTAAGGGGATATAAATTGAGTTAAGGTATTCTTTGGTACTCCTTGGCTATAGTAGTTGTAGTAGTTGTTGTAGTAATAGTAATAATTAATTTTGTATTATTACCTCCGCCAAGGAGGTTATGTTTTCGCCTGAGTCTGTCTGTCTGTTTGTTTGTTTGTTTGTTAGTTAGCAAGATAACTCAAAAAGTTATGGACGGATCTTGATGAAATTTTCAGGAAATGTTCATAATGGTAAATCCAACAGATGATTAAATTTTGGTGATAGAAAAGCACTCAGAGAGCGCAGACCTCCGCCAAGCAGCTCAGTTTTCAAAGTGATCCAGAATCCAGGATTTCTTCTGGATCACTTTGAAAACTGAGCTGCTTGGCGGAGGTCTGCGCTCTCTGAGTGCTTTTCTAGTTTAGTATTTATTTATTCTCCCAGGGTATCAAATGTACTCGTTAGAAATACTAGTAAAGGTGCACTATGTATGGCAAAATCCCTGTTGAGGGGATTTAAGTTAAGTTAATGTACTTAGTATGTAGTAGTAGTGGTAGTAATAGTAACAAATAGTACCTAGCTAGAGGATTAAAATATGAAGAATAGTCTTAGGTCTCAGTGGTCTTAGGTTGTCATGTAGTGTCTTGCTCAAGGACATCAGCCACACCCCCAACCTTTCAGTTATAGTTGACATCTCTGCCAATTGAGCTAATACTGCTCTACATAGTTTATCCTTATGCCCATTTCCCCTTGGCACAGAAATGTCAGCTGCTTCCTGTCTGAATCCAAGCCCATCTGTTGAACCATAATCAAAATTTCCATATTTTTTTCCTTCATTTTTCCGACGTCTCTCCCTGTCCTCCCCCAGACTCATTTGCAGGGTTTAAATGCTAATTCCTCAAATGGAGAGAATTCTCAGGGAGGCCACATATGCTGCTGGAAATGTGAATTTGAGACATGATGATAACATAAGTGCATCCCAGTAGGTCCAACTGTCTGCCACATCTTTTATGTTGGAAAATTGTGGTTAAATGTATTTTTTGTGATGTTTTGAATTGCAGTTTTGACACAGTAAGCTAATAAAATAAAATAAAAAGACAATACAAAAATACAATACAAAACAAAAACAAAATCCTGTAGTAATTTCAAACCAAATCCAAACTTAACTTGAAAAAATGAACACTTATTTTCAAATCATAACAACAGAATTCAACATATTTTTAAAGCCACAGTATGTAACCTTTTAGCCAACAAATATACAGTAAATTCTAAATCTAAACTGAACCATGACTAAACCAGGACTTCTTTCTTTTTGTGGCAAGTGGCATGTTTGTATTAAAGGTGCACTATGTAACTTTTCCAGTAGAGATGGCATTGCTTTGCCTAAAATGTCCCATGGTATGACATTCAACATGTCTGTCTTGGAGTTGATCAATTACAGTTGTTTTTATTGCTGAAAAACATGCATTCTTTCAGTAAATGTGGTCTCCTCTACACAGATCTGACCTGTGACTACCCCCGTAACTGCTTATCTCCATGGACATATACAAGTTTAATGTCATATTGTGAAACATTTCAGACAAAGAGATGGCAGATGGTGTAACTTCCACTAAAAAAAGGTACACACTATTGTTTTGAAATAAAATAAAAGTTTTTCTGATATTATTTGTGACTTTTTAAGCTTTTTTTAAAAAACTCAATCTCACCTCAAATAAAACACATTTCTATTTAAGTGCTTAAGACATTGAAGTGGCATATTTGTGTTAAAGGTGCATTGTGTAACTTTTCTGGTGGAGGGTACATCAAATGCTTTTCTCCATGGAGATGTTATTGCTTTGTCTGGAATGATTAACAGCATGGTATTAAACCTTTCTATAAGATAAGATAAGATAAGATAAGATAAGATAAGATAAGATAAGATAAGATAAGATATGCCTTTATTAGTCCCACAGTGGGGAAATTCCAGGGTTGCAACGCACAGTTCAAGAACAGCAGGAAAATGGAACATGCAATAAAACAAGATAATAGATAATGGCTTAAAAATAATTTAAAAATAGACTTAAAAATAGACTCTAATGTAACACACTGTTCTGGTGGAGCAAAAATATAAAATACCAAAAAACTATTATGTACAATAAAAGTATAATCATTGAGACCAAACCAGACCAAGCTATAGGTCAGATCTGTGGAGAGGCAACCCCGCTCACAGTCAGAATGTTTGTTTTTCTAGGTATTTTTGAGCTATAAAACCACCTGTAATTGAGTAAATGTGAGATAGATCTGTTTAATCTCATACTGTGGAACATTTCAGGCAGAAGAATGACATATTTAACTGTTCACTACTGTCACACCAACACACACTCTGGGTTTACTTCAGTCTTTCAGTCTTCCTCCATTAGCTGTAGTATTTCCCATAGGCTACAGTGGAGGAAGGGGCTGTGTTTTGGGGGTCCTTTTATCTCTGTAATCTCACTGATGGCTGTCTGAGAATGAGCTCTATTGTTACTTCTGATACTCTCAAACAGCTGCAGCTACCTTTGGGGCATTCAAGCGACATCGCAAGATTTTCCAAAGCGTGTTGTCCTCTGTGTATTTACCACAAACAAAATATAGACATCCAACCATTATTTTGTCTTTCTTTGCTCTCTCCCCCTTTTTAAGAGTCTAAAACAACACTCTACAAGCAGGCGTTAGGTATGAGGGGAGATCATTACTAACCAGTAAAGAAAACCATGCTATATTCTTACTCCACTTGAAAGATAATTTGGACTGAAAAAGAAAACATTTTGAAACCATGAATAACAAAAAAACAAGAAACATATTCTTAAAGCCCAAAAGTAGGTGATATAATGATAGCTAATTAAAACAGCATACTTCACAGCATTCTCTCTCCACAGAGGATGCTGCCAAGAATAGCTTTAACTTTCTATTTCCAATGCATCAGATGACATGCCACCTCCAGAAAGTTACACACTGTATCTTTAATGATCAAATCTTTGTATTATTTACAGTGTCGAATAAAGCCACATAGCAGCAGGTAGTACCCACACCACACTTTGAGAATCACTGCTCTAAAGACCTGTTATGTGAAAACCAAACCAGCAAAGGTTGTATTATTTTGCGTTTTAACCCACTACCCCAGAGACCTCCATAATCTTGCACATTACATTTACAAAACAATTACCAGCTAGTTAATGCTAAAAGTCATTAATAAATCCACTAACGCAGGAAAAGGAGTAGATATAACAAAAGAGCAGCTACCTAAACGTGCGGCTTTGCGATAAAATTCCCACTTCGCTTTGTGCTTTTCTGTTAATTATCCAGAGATCCTCGTCAGTCCCTGAACCAAACTCATTCTATCAGCAAAAGCACCTCTAGAGACACGAGCACTGCTAATATTATGTAAATGTGTGTTGTGTGGAGTCACTGCCAAAGGGTAAAATCGAGCTTAGTTAATACTGCTCAAACTCAAAACATAATGTGTTTGTTTTCAATTTGATGTGTTAAAAGTGCTGTACCTAATTTTTCCTGTCTTACTTCAGTTTGCCGCGGTACGTTCTTAGAAGTATTTTTCACCTTCCCGTACAGCACATTCCTAGCATCCTAATCCTAGCATCGTAGTTGTTGAATGCATTGCACAACTTTCGGAGAGAGATGTTGTTAAAGCTAACAGCATCTAGCATGCTAACAACGCACTTCTGGATAAAACACTTTATTATTAGATGCAGACAGACAATGCTGTATCATTTAGATCTTTAAAGAGTTCATTAATATCTGTACCTTGACAAAACTAAATCTGATTTGTTTGGGTAACCTCTCCTGCTTGTTTTTAGGTTGTTAGATTTTAATGCCATAGTATGGAACATGCAAAGTAATAAGATAATATCTATCTCCATGGAGACAAGCATGCGACGTTACCAGGGCAAGTTGTCTCTGGAGAACAATTTCAAGGTATTTTGAGCAATATACATCCACAATGAAAGTGGTGCTAGATAGCTTGCTTGGAATATTCTAGACAAAGCACTAACATTGCCATGGAAACAAGCATGGAAACAAGCAGAAATTTTCTCTATAAGAAAAGTTCCATAATGCACCTTTAAAACTACTTAAACCAAGCTTAATATCTTGAACTGTAGTCATTATAATTCGTGTAGATAATCTTTTGCAGTGTTAGACCTACTGTAGTGCAGTTTGTCCAGCAGATTCAGGGGGGCAGAAGACGAGTGGTTTGGGAGTGAAAGTAGCAGCCACAGCAGAGGTGGCGTTCCCTGTGGGGTGAGTGTTGATTAATGAATGGCGTGTCTCCATCCTGTGAGCTGCACTTTCACTTTAAAGGAGCACAGTGCCAGACAGCTCTGTGCCAACCGCCTGCTCGGGCACTATGCACTGTCACCACTAACACAGACAGAGGGCACGAGGGGGAATGAGATGGAGGGGAAGAGGGGGAGAGCGGAGGAGAGGGGGAATGAGAGTGTGGGGAAGAGGAGAGAGGGGAAAGAGAGGGCAGGAGGGGGGATGTGATGGAGGAGAAGAGGGGGAGACGGGAGGAGAGGGAAGAGGGGGAATGAGATGGAGGGGATGAGGGAGAGAGGAGAGAAAGGGAGAATGAGAGTGTGGGGAGACAGAGTAAAGAAAAGACGAGAGTGCAAGGAACTAGAGAGAAAAAAGAGTGAAGAGGAGGGGGAGAGAGAGAAAGACAGGAAATATGGAAAAGAATAGAGAGAACGGCAAGTAGAGAGGATGAGAATGATAGGAAAGGGATAGAAATGGTCAAATTTTTTATATAGCGCTTTTCCACCTTCAAGGCACTCAAAGCTCATAGAAGAGAGACTGGAGAGAAGAGAGGAGAGGAAAGGGGGGAAAGAGAAGTGAAAGGAGAGATTGGTTTGCAAAGAACGAGAGAGAAAAAAGAGAGAGAGATGGAGGAAATGTAGAAGAGGGGAGAGAAAGGAAAGTAGAGGAGACAGAAGAGAAGGAAAGAGAGAGAAGGAAATGAGTTTGTACTATATAGAGAGAAGAGAAATAGGGAGTGAGAGGAACGTTAGGAGAGGAGAGAGAGACAAGTAAAGGGGAGCGATAGGAAAAAAAGAAAAGAGAGACAGTGAAGAGAAAGAACAGAGAGAGAAACAGGACTGGAAGAGAGGTGAGATAGAGGACCTGTTTTGGAGTCTATGAGTTTTTTCTTCACACAAACTGCCCCCTGAGGTGTTCTAGTGAATGGGGCTGACATATGTGGTTATTCTAAACTCCACATTTTAGCTTTGACTTGTTTTTGTTTCACGCCACTGAGAAACATTTGGAATTGATGATTGTCGTTTTGTTTTTATCCAATTATTTTTTTGCTAATCTGTTTTTCTTCTTTCTCTTTTCTTCCATGTGCTGCCTGCAATTATCGTCCAAATTGATCTCTGTCAACACAAGGTATGTCTCACTCTATGCACTTTTGATTATTATTGTTTTGACAAAGGTTTTTTTTTTTTCATCATTACCGATCTGGGCTTGCTGTGTTGGTATTTGTGGTTTTTGGAGTAAAAAAAAAACACATTGGGGTATTTATTAAGTTAGTAATCACTGGAAGAAAACACACTGGATTAAGTTACCGTTACAAAGTTTTAAAGAGGAACTTTGTGTAAGGGTTCAGTATATTGTTAAAGGATGGAGATGTTGCCTGGAATGTTCCACAGTATGGCATTACACTTATTTATTTCAATGGAGACAGCAGGCAATGCCACAGGGCCAAGTTACATGTCAGATCTGTGGAGAGGCGAGCCCACACACAGTAAGAATGCATCTTTTTAAGTCAATAAAAACCCATGTCATGGAGACAAGCAGATGCTGGACCCTACACCAGAAAAGTTACACAGTGCACCTTTAAGATTCCTACATTTGGAAAAAAAATAAAATAAATGAACTAAAACAAATGGCAACTTAGAGCGTTAGCAACTTCTTTTTTGTTTTTTAAACAATACAGTAGGAAATGTATTTACCTAACTGACATGTTTGTAATGTTTAAAAGAAAAACACTGAATAAATTTGAGCCTTTTATAAACCAGTGCAGATAGAATATACATTGATTTCTCTCTCAAATAAATTGCATCTTTATGTTCATTTGAGTAGCATTTGTATGATAATTGTAATTGTAGTTAGCCAAACAGAAAGCTAACAAAAGCTTTAAGTCTCTACAGTAGTGTAAAGTATAATCATGGTTCAGCGGTCTAATTTCAAAATTAGTACATTAAAATGTAAAAAATAAAACAAAATACAATAAATACATAAGTAAAGATAAATAGATAAGCACAAAAGACTCAAAGAAATGACTAGCCAACAGGCTAGACAGTTTGCTGAATGTCTCTTCCTACTCTTCACCCCACTGCATGCCATTTCTTGCACTATACAATAAAAAAAAGAATAAAAGAAAAAAAAAATAGATATGTTACCAAGTTCCGCTTTAAAACCAGTTGCTTTATAAAATGCACATTGCTAAAAGGTAACACATAAAGGCTAACACTAGTTTTACAGCAATTATGTCACAATCCCGCTAAATGCTTTGAGCTAGCACTACACATTAGTCTGCGTGAATTACCCTGCTATCTTTTGCCTGTCATTTCTGTGCTTGAGATTTTAAGTGGAATCCTACTGACCTTTTAGCTGTAGCCATTTACCTCTGGCATCACAAAGGAGGAGACTGTTAGCTCTTAGCAGGACTTTTAGCATCATATTCAAGGTGGAAAAGCGTGTCAAGCGATCAAAGGCACTTAGTCTGTCAGAGGACTCCTCGTGTACGACCTATGATTTGGTCTCTGTAGTTCGTGGTAGTTGTAGTTCACTCCTCTACGGTTCTATCTCTCTTTACCGAGCGCGCAGTCTCTTTTACACTTTTCCTCTTTGGCGTTTTGTGGGTTTTTCGCGGCTGGCTAACCTCTTCCTAACAGCTCGCCCCCTGCTGGGTCTTTTTCAAAAGCACTTCCACCTCCAACCAGACCGCTACAGCTCACAGCCACTCACACACTGTCTGCAACTCCGTACACGTTATAATACTGCTAGATACTGTATGGTGGTATTGCAGTTTCTGCTTGATGTGAAGACAACTGAGCAAATAATATGCGATATATAATACATTAGTTTAAAGGTGCACCGTGTAACTTTTTGGTAGGGGGTCCATCACTTGCTTGTTTCTATGGATATATGATTGCTCTGCCTAGAATGTTCCACAGTATGACATTAAACAGCTTTATCTTAAATGTATTCATACAGGTGGTTTTACAGCTCAAAAAGACCTAGAAAAACAGACATTCTGACATGAGCAGGTTTGCCTCTCCACAGATCTGACCTGTATCTTGGTCTGGTCTCCATGAAGATAGAAAGGTTTAATGCCATACTGTGAAACATTCCAGACAAAGAAATAACATTTCCATGGAGACAAGCTTTTGACTGACCCTCCACTAGAAAAGTTACACAATCCACCTTTAACTTCATGTTTAATGACCTATATTATGCCAAGCTTGTTTATTGAGCTTTAAACTTCTTTCATCATAAAAACACCCAGAGTTGTGTTTATGTGTTATAGTACTTCTTTGAGTTTTTCATAACACCATATATGTGTTATGATATTTTAAGGGCATAACTTGGCCTTATTTAAAATGCTTCAGAAATCTGAAATTTCTTCTCATAATTGCCATGAGGTGAAGAAGCCGTTTGGATGGGTGGCAAAACATCTTTACTCCAAAACTTTGGTTCCGTTCACAGAATTTTTATGTATGCCCAAGAGTTATATCCATGGGTTTTGGAATTATGAAATATGAACACAACAACAATTAACAGTTTAAACAATATATTCCATCTTTTGAAATTGATAAAAAAAAATAAATAAATAAAAATCAAAATGTTGCATATTAACAGTTCGATAGACGGTGTATAAATTGACATAGATAACCCGCTAGCCGACATATTCTAAATAGGAAGTGTTCATGGGGGCTCGTTTGGCTCCATCGACTTTCCAGTTGACTTTATAATGGAAAATTGTCACCCTTCTCTCTGTAACTTTGTCTTAAAATATTCGTATTAACCCGCCCTTTTTTATTTTGCTATTTTGCACTTAAATAAATTCCTATTCCTAATATGGACCTATCTCCAAATTCGCTCCTACAACTGCTTCATCGTGAGCTTCATTTGATTGGAGCTAAATGCTATGGGTGACGTCACACTCCCTTTTTGTACTTCTTTATACAATCTATGGCTAAAACCCATTAATAGTTTGAATGTAATTAACAAAACAGACAGTAAATTCTAGATAAATTATTACGATGTATTAGAGGTTGAATTTTCCAATGTGATTGATAGAAACATAACTTTTTCTCATATTTGTTATACCAATTGAATTTATTATTGGACAGCTCATATGGTATCTAACTGCTATGCTTAAGTAGATGCTAATGTAGATGCTAATGCAGATGCTAATGTAGTCAGATGAGATGTGTAGCGGTGGTAGCAGCACGTCTCTGTGGTGGGGCGTACCTGGAGCAGAGCGAGGCAGCAGCAGGGTGGACAGCTGGAGGTGGGACAGGGAGGAGAGGGCCACGATTAAAGGCTCACCATTAAAGTAAGCACATTTTACACTGAGCAATGCTGAAAACCAAGACTCTGCAAAACTCATCGCAATCAAAGGAAATTTAAATGGCAAATCGCAAAAGCTGCAGTTTTTGAAGTGTGTGATTTTCTCTGCAAACAATAAAATCTCCTGTCTTATTCGGAAAAAAAATGCTAACCCTGTAGTTTTAGTCTGTACAAACATGTTCTGAAATGTGATTCTTGTATTAGATGAAATCTGAACTGACAGGCTTTTTGTCAGTTCTTCTGGATGTAGTTATAATGTGAACTTTGACAGGATCCTAAAACATAAATTGCAAATCTAAAAGCAATTAGATACAAAAAATGTACACTAACGAAGAAAGAAAGGCATAAAAAGATAGCATCTGCTTTTGAGTTCAAAGCAATAATGTATAGTTTCCATACACATTAAAAACATACATATTGACCCAATTGCTTAATTATAGTGACAGTGGAATTGAAGGTTTAGTGTCATCTTAAAGGGACACTGTGTAACATTTCTAGTTCAGGGTCTGCCACTTGCTTGTCTCAGTAATTTGCTTAGAATGTATTTTTCAATGTATTTTTGAGCGCACTCCTAATGAAATAACTGCTAGATGTTTAATGCCATACTGTGGAACATTTTTTGCTTGATAAGAAAAACTGAAGGAAATAGCAAAACACAAAAATATATATGTATATGTAATACTACTAAAAGGCTGCAAATCGTTACTTGCTTCTGGTCAGTGTGACATTGACTAAAATCCCAAATCTTGAATCGAAAAGTGCAAAAAAAAAATTCAGCCCTATACTTTTTGACAACTATTAACCTGCTAAGACTTTTTCTGCCTTTCATACTCCATCTGACAGTTCACAGTGACACAGCACCAGTTTCTATTGACCTCATTCACTGTAATTCATTCATAGCTTTTGCTGACTCTGCCTTTGCCTCTATAGTAATCATAGTATCCTGACTGACATGCTGAGGTCATGTATAGACATAAACTGCACATAAACACACACAAGGACACTATACTACATACACACGCACACACACACAGACACACACACACACACACACGCCTCCATCTGCTCTGTCAGCTGTCAGTGCCCATTGATTCATAAGTCTATGGCACCTGTGAAAGGCTTTACTGAGAAGCATCGATCACTGTTCTGGATGGTGCTGACAAACTGGCAACTTCAATAGGCTCCTTAGTAACGCCTACAATACATTGAGTTAGCAGTTTATGGTATAGCTTACAAATGTGTCACTTCATCATGCTAGGAGGGATATTCCGATCTACAGTCATAGTTTAAAATCAAATTATTTGTCTGAGTTGTCCATGTCCATTTGGGATATGGGTCAAAATCCTGTTTAATTGATACAGTCTAAGGAAATCAACCCAACTAAGGCTGCGTTTCCACATCTTTTTAAAGCAGACCTATTATGGAGCTTTTGACAGTGTTATACAGTAGTAGTATACAGTATACAGTCCCTGTTTTCACCGCCTCTAGCATACACCTAATGCTCTGTACTTCTTTCTTAAATTCAGCTTTCTTAATTGGTGATATGCGCAGGATTCAACAGCATTGCGTAGTTATTTTGGTACAAATGAAAAAAAAAATAATAATACGTTGCTCGCTAGCATGATCTGCAGCTATCCATCAGAGATGCTGACTCTTTATTATGATGATGTTATAAAAGGATTTTTTTTTTCATGTAAGAAAATTAAATTTGTCTAGTTCCCGTACAGATATATTGTAAAAAATAAGTTTAAGTAGGTTTAAGTTAGGGTTTAGGTTAAATTAGATCTCCAAAATTAGTTCAAATTTCTTTGTAAAAAGATTTTAAAAAATTGAATAGTTCTTTTGATTTATTTGAAGAAGTTGAAAATGAAACTTTTCTCTTGTGGTCGAAATCAAGTTTGAAATTGTGACAACACAAGTAAATATATGTGTTAAGATAGGTTTGGATTTAGGCTAAGGTTAGACAAGCAGTACCTATGGTCAAAGTTAAGATCAATCTCCAGGAAATGAATTCAACGTAATGACCCTTAAAGGTGCATTATGTAACTTTTCTGGTGGAGAGTTTGTCAGATACTTTTCTTCATGGAGATCTTATTGCTTTGTCTCGAATGTTTCACAGTATGGCATTAAACCTTTCTATCTTCAAGGAGATAAAACAAGGCCAAGTTCCAGGTCAGATCTGTGGAGAGGCAGCCTCGCTCACAGTCAGAATGTCTGTTTTTCTAGGTATTTTTGTGCAATAAAGCCACCTGTAATTTAATAATTGTAAAGTAGATCTGTTTAATGTCATACTGTGGAACATTCCAGGCAGAGCATTGACATATCCATAGAAACAAGCAGGTGACTGACCCCCAACCAGAAAAGTTACACAATGCACCTACTAGAAGTCTCCAGGAAATTCACTCAATGTAACATCCCTAAAACAATGAAACTTTACTGTGTTGGTCTTTGTTTTCCTGTTGAATATTCAGCGTTCCAGCCCGTTGCTTTGTGTAGCTTCCTCCTGGAGTACTGGTCTTTTCTTACCACATAAGTAGGTATTAAAACACCTTCCTCCTCGCTCAGTGACTTTGAGGAAAGTGGTTAGAATAACAGTCTCATGAATATTCATACGCACCTGTTTCCGTCTCACTTCTTTGGGTGTGCAGGCAGAAGTTTGGAGCTCCTGGTGGCTCCATTGTCTCCTTGTCAGTTTAAGTTAGCTAATGTGTGTTTAATTGTCTGTGTGTGGGCGCATCTCAGACTCGCCAGCCAACAAAGCTTTTCAGAGTTTAGTTTTGTGTAATACAGTATGTCTGGAATAACAGTATAATTGTTTCTGAAACTGAGGGATTAAAATGTAAAATAATTACAATATCAACTTAAAGGTGCATTATCTTTTTGGTTGGGGGTCCAGCACCATCACCTTCTTGTTTCTATGGAGATGTCATTGCTCTGCCTGAAATGTTCCACAGTTTGACATTAAACAGCTGTACCTTACGTAAGACATAAGAGCCAATTTTTCCTAATTACTTTATTTTTCCTAATAACATTGTACTTTGCGATGAAATATTAGAAATTCCCAAAAATGGAACATGATCATTTCTATTATTGAACAGACTCAAGACCTTGCCATATTACAAAAAAAAAAAAAAAACAAAAAAAAATCAGTGAGCAGCCTGAGGGCAAATCAAAATAGTTCTGAGGGCATTTAGCTCCTAGGCCATAGTTTGGACACCTCTGATTCATGTTGCCAAAATCATAGTCTGTTGGTCAAGAGTTTTTTCAATGCAGTACAAAAAGAAACTGAGAATTAATGTGTCAAAAATGTAATAAACAAAGCTAGTTCATTTTTAACTGTTTACAGTTGTCCAAACGTATTCCTCACTTTCTTTTCCTAGCATTCTAATTATTCACTTCAGTTTGTTCAAAAGCGTGTTTTACAACTTTCAGAGGCCAGAGCAGAGTTATGCTATTATGCTAATCTCTGGGTCACAGCATTCTATAGGGCAATATTAATTAATACAGATGGGGGACAGCTAAAATTTAAATTGTTAAAACGCAAAATTATGTTGTAATACAGTGAGTTCTTGGGTTTAGTCAATAATTGAAAATAACAGGCTCAACATTTGTGAGTTTTCCTTTTGGATATTTCATGGTAAAATACAAGGCAATCAATAGGGAAATCTGGCCCTTGCCCCCCATCTGGGAGTATGTCATCATCACATTCTAGAATCTGAAAACCACCAATACTAACAACAACTAGCATGCTAACATCAGTCTTACTTCCTGGTCTGCTCTATAATTACATTCAGACAGCAATCTCATTTTGATTCTAGGAACTTTTACAGTACTAATACTGGGACTAGACAAATTTAACTTTCTTACATTATAAAAACTGCATTGTCCAGTACAGTCTTTCAAACTAACTTGTCCAGTATAGTCTTCCAAACTAATGTAAAATAAAAAGTAGTCTGGTTGCATTTTCAATTCTCCCTAGTTGTATTCCTTGCTATTAGCGATCCCATTCTCTTGCCCGTGTCTCTGCTGCTCCGGGCCCTGGTATAAAGCGCTTTAGTGGGGTATTTCTAAATGCCTCTGCCTGATCTCACCCTGAACAAGTCTGTGATGTCATCAGCAGTCGACAGTGATGCAACTTCAGAGAGCAGAGTGAAAATGACTGTAGGCTGTGTCTGATCGGATTACACAGAGAAGAGGGGCTGAAGGGTGTGAGCTGGCATCTGTGTTTACACCCTGTGCCAATGCATTTACAGACACGTAAAGATGATCTGAGGCGGGTTAGTTCAGGCTTGTTCTATTTGGTGGTACATAAACTTCATAAACACTAACTAACAATAAATGCTGTATTCATGTCCATATTACACAAAATTGACTCTTGTGAGCGTTAAACAAAGTTCTAATGCTGTTACTGCCTCAAACACATACCTGGAGTTGTATTTTGTTTCATTCACACATGTTTGAGTAACCCTTTATTATTAGTCTGTTTACATCTCCAACGCTCAAAATACTATGTTCCATCTTGTGATGTCATGAAGTGGTAATTTCCAAGTTAAAAGCGACTTTTTACCTTTTGTTCAGTAATAACTGGCAATTATAGGGCTGAAATACTGGCCCTTTAATGATTTTGGCCATTGCTGGGTATCCGCTGGCATCACAACATTCTATACGCCAATAATATTTAATACAAATGTGGGCAACTAAAAATGAATATTGTTAAAATGCAAAATTATGTTTTAATACAGTGAGCTCTATGGTCTAGTCAGTAATAAAAATGATCAGGTTCAACATTTGTGAATTTACCTTTAGGATATTTTATGGCAAAATACAAAGTAATCAATAGGGAAAACTGGGATTATAACATCACCATATTCCTGAATCTGAAAACCACTAATTCATGTAACTGATGCTATTATAAAACCATGAATTTGCCACCAAAAATAATTATAAGACATAGTTTATGCATTTATTTTTGTGCTCTTTGTAATACAGCAATGCACACACATTTTGATTTAAATGTCAGTGTATTTTGTCGGGACAATTTCCATAAATGGAGATGTTTATAAAGGACAGTTACAATCTAGATTAGAAAATTAATAATGATCCTTCCTATTCATGGGTTTCAAGCTATGGCAACCGTCCTCCGTTATCATAGCAATTAAGCAATTCAGTTCGTTAAATCTTTTGAATGGGGAAAGGTCCTCACCAACTCCTTCAAATTAGGAAGGAATTGCCAAAAAAAGTCTAGAACATCTGTAACCAGATGTCAATATAAAGAAGTGATACACAACACTACAGATATTTTAAACTAGAGGTATATTTGATTATTACATTAATTAAAACAATATCAAGTACCTAGAGCTTCTTTAAAATGCTCTTTAAGATGGCCTGTAGTTGTGCAGTCATCCCTCTGTCACTCACTATTCCTATGACCTCACTTTGACTGGTTTGTGGTGAGCTCACTGCACACAAATCAAATCAATAGATCTTAATCTACACAGTTCTCCTGACACCTTTATAAACAGTGATCTGGGTTACTCACAAGTTCACACCTCAGCAACCCGCAGTATGACGACACCAACTACTTTACAAGTTATAGGCCTATGCAGAATTTAATCAGTGGTTGTGAATTTTCTTCTTGTGGTACCCTGGAGTTTTTATGATAGTTTGATTTAGTCCTGGTTTAATCTCACTTTAGTTATAGTATCAACATGGTTTTAGTATAATTCTGTTTAAGAGTTGGTCTAGTACTTGTTCAGATCTAATTTAGTCCTTTTTCATCTTGGTTTGTTCAGTCCTGGTTTAGTTCTGCCTCAGTCCTGGTTCAGTCCAGATTTAGAACTAGTTTTATCCTGGTTTAGTCCTGGTTCAGTTCTGGTTTAGACTTGGTTTACTCCCATTTTAGTCACGTTTAATCATACTTTAGTAATAGTGTAATCTATTTTAGACCTGTTTTTAAGTCTTGGTTTAGTCCTGGTTTAGACCTGATTAAGATTTGGTTTACTCTTGGTTTAGTCCTAGTTTAGTTCTGGTTAAGTCCTAGTTCTTTTCTAACCTATTTTGTGTAGAAACGTCAGCAGCACCACTGTTTTATTAAATTAAATTATCATCCACATAACTTTGACATTGTGGCCTTTTGGTTTTTCCATTGTTCATCTCCCCATCACTTCGCCGTCCCCACTGTTCCTTTTCCCCAGCAGATTGCTGCTATTTGGATAAAGTGCACGCATGTCCTGAAATATTTCCACTCCTCATATGCGCTCATTCCCACACCAGGATCCAACATGGCGGCCAATTACAGCGTGAGACAATGCTCACCATAAATCATCCATTGCTCTGTCAGACACGTAGGGACCACAGAAAACATGCTTTCTTCACTCCTCTCCTCTCTTTGTTCTTTATTCTTTTTCCATCTATGAACCAGATTGGAAATTACATCACGCTTAATTTTCATATTTTTATCCACATATTAATTACAGTATTTTGAATGCATTTGTCATTGTCACTTCTTGATTGCTTCCACCAATGCTTTTGCTTGAGTAGGTAGGTTTGTATGTTAGCTCGCTCGCGAGATAACGCAAAATTTATTGGTTGTGTTTTTTCAGAAAATACAGTGTGTACATGTGTGAGTGAAATATGATTAATTGTAGCAGCTGACAAGGAGTCAGTAAGCACCATATATGCTCTCTACCATTATGAGAAAACCAAACGCATAGACCATGAAGTTAGCAATTAGCAGCTGATGCTAACTTCTTTAGCATTATATTCTTTTACCAGTCTAAGGTTGGCAAAAATAGATGCTTAGATTTAAAGCAATTATTTTATAGATATTTAAGATATTTTGCTGTGACCTCATGCTGGGGGTGTTCTACATGTAGCTCTATTGGTAGAATGTGGTTTCCATGGTGATCCAATTAGAAATTACATTACATTGGCAAACAATTTCAATAATTTTTAAAAATTCAAGTTTTTGTTTAAACTCAAGGAAAAATAGAAAATGGATTTAAACAACACATTTTCAGACGCCTGTGGTCATTTCAAGCGTTCATGGTCCTGTTTAGAAGTTTGATTTTCAACGAAAAGGTGAAAGTGACTAACTGAAAAACTGCTGGCTAATGTCAGCTAGCTTGTAACTTTATGTGTGAGAGACTTGTTTAAGCGCACAAATCATCTCACCTGTTGTAGTTCCAATTAAGTCAATTCTTTCTGGTCACATTGTGTTAAAATAAAGCTCACATCAAAATCTAACTTGAGTAACAGAGCTTCAGACAGAGTAGTGCTTGCAGTTAGCATCAGCTCCAAAGTATCAGTACTATCAAAACTGTATGTGGAGTTTAACTATAAATTGGGTATATTTAGACTTTTCCTTTAGAGTTTTACAATGGCCTTGATATCAGGACTAGTATAAGACCACACGGTTATAAGAAAATACTTAAACATGTGTGCAAAATGGTTCTGAATTTAAGTTTGGAATTTCAAGCTCTAGCTATCACGTCTGTAGAAATTTGCTGCAATGCTTACCGCCTACCGCCTCCTATCAGAAATGGTCTTTAAGGTCAAACATTTGTGTTGACTTGGATAGAAAAATCTGTAGAAAAATTGTAGTAAAACTTCTCTCTGACCTTGCTAACCCAGACTTGAGAAAGGAACACCTTGTCCATTGTATTTTCACTCACTGTCTCGACTCAGATGGTGAAGGCTGGTCAACAATATAGATCGAAAATAATTTGTTTTTTGCAGTTACTAACAATAGGCCTATATAGCGAGGTTAAAGGTGCACTGTGTAACTATGGATTTGTCATTGCTCTGTCTGTTAAATTCCATGTAATTAAGCAAAATTTGTCTTGCCCCTTTACAGATATTGTAAAAGCAGCTCTTCAGGTCAAAACAAGTTCATTGCGTAGTTGTGTAGTCTACTATCTGCATGTAATTAGAAAGTGTTTTATTGTCTGAGAATCAGGAAGTGCGTGGTTAGCATGCTAGGTGTTGTTGACATTACTGTGATGGCAAGACTCTTCTGAAAGCTGTGAGGAATAACTTTGGACTGCTGCAAACTGTATTGTGTAACTTTTCTGGTGGAGGGTCCGTCAAATGCTTTTCTTCGTGGAGATGTTATTGCTTTGTCTGGAATGACTCACAGTATGGTATTAAACCTTTCTATCTTCATGGAGACCAAACCAGATCAAGTTACAGTGTAGATCTGTGGAGAGGTGACCCCGCTCACAGTCAGAATGCTTTTCTAAGTATCTGTGGGCTATAAAACCACCTGTAATTGAATAAATGTAAGGTAGAGCTGTTTAATGTCATACTGTGGAGCATTCAAACAGAGCAATGACATATCCATAGACAAAAGTTACACAATACACCTTTAAGATAGAAAAAATTCAGTTACAGCACCTTTAACTAGACAAGTGTGTCCCATCCCTACTATATCAGCCCACACAGATTTGCATTTTATGTCTGCTTGGTTTTTCACAGATGCAATGACCAAAATACACCCTGAAGTCCTGTGGCGATGTTGTTGGAGTAGTGATAGGGAGTTTAGGTGTTTTCTGAATTATCAGTGGAGCCCCCCTTTGGCAGTGTGCTAATTAAAATAAAGCTGAATATGATAACACTCGGTAATGTCACATGACTTTTTAAGGTGCCAAAACTCAAATTATAGATTCATCCTGGTTTTTATCACACATCAGAACCGTTCACACACCTGCCAATTCTAAGGTCTTTTACTGCAACATGAAGCGAGTATTTCAGTTTCAAATGTTGTATGTTGTAAATGTGTCACCTTGACTTTGTATCCCAAGAGCATATGCATATAAACTGTGAAAAATATGTTGGTTTCTAAGAAAAGCTATGAAACAAAGCTATGAAAAGCTACAAATGTCTAAAACATGGATAAAGTTGTAAATAAGAGTAAGTAAGTAATAATATTATTGGTAAAAACTACTCAAGTAACTGTTTGAAGATGACATTTGATGTACTTTTTAGTTTCTGGTACAGTCAGCACACTGTTTATTTTAGATGTTAAAGGTCCTATATTACACAAAACTGACTTTCATGAGCTTTAAACCATGTTACAATGTTCCCTCCTCAAAAACATACCTGGAGTTGCGTTTTGTTTCATTCACACATATTTCAGTAGTCTGGTCTGTAGTGGTAGTTTTCACGTTAACAGCTGCCTTGTACCTTTAGTTCAGTGGAGATTGGAAATTCCAGGTCTGAAATGGAGTTTAAAAACACAGTGGGGGATTTCCTGTATTACCACATGACATCACAAGGTGGAACAGAGTGTTTTCTGTTTGAGAGAAGAACTCAATATGCAGGGATTTTGTGTTTAAAAATGTGTGACTATAACACCACAAAAAATCCAAGTATGTTTTTGATGAGAAAACAACATTATAACAGATCAGAAAATAGCCTAATATAGCCCCTTTAAACAACATTTTTTCTTTTATTCAATGACAAGTCAAAAAGTTCAAAAAGTGAATTCAGTGTAACTCTGTACTACTAGCGCTTAGAACTGGAAGGTAGGTTTCAAACTCCACACTGACCAGTACATAAAGTTGTTGTGTCCTTGAGCAAGACACTCATCCACCTTGTCTTTTATGACTTGATGATGGACGGAGGGGTTTATGGCGTTGGTTGGCAGCCTCACTTAAATCAATCTACCCCAGGGCAGCTGTGGCTACATTTGCAACCACTGCCTGATGCCCAGTGAATGAATAAAGCAATGTTAAGCATGTTGAGTATCTTGAAACACACTAGATAAACCCAAGGTCTGCAGCACTTTTATTTCACATGATTTCCACATATAAAAATCGGTCTCTGGTCTAAAACAGCACACTCGTAATTGTTTTAAGTCTATTTGCTCCCCTGCAGTGATGAGGACAAAGCTTCAGCCTGTGCATGTCACTGCTATAGCTGACATTAGAGGACGCTCCCTGGATGCGATCCTATCTTAGTCTATGTGATTTCCTCTTGTCATGCAATACCCCCAAATCTGAACCAGGATCAGCCGCCAAGATCACACCCCCGCCTACGAGCATTAATAGCAGCAGATGAATGGGCCCTTGCTATGTGTGTACGTGGCATGCGCTTGGCTGTTGCATCTATATAGTCCCCGATAAGGATCTATACACTGTCTGACAGCCTATATAAATCCTTTTATGAACATCTTTATCGGGGAGATGGGAGTACTGGCACCAGGGCCTGCTCAGGTCAGATTGTTACATCAGGATGACAGCTCTGCCTTCACTCGTGAGTCTGGCCAAACCAAAGATGGAGATATAGAGGGTTTATTACTCCTCGCAGCCGCCTCAGAGCCGTATAAGCTTGTTGTCGTATCTGAAAAATGGTGTGGAATTATGGCACAGACGCATGTTGCATTGCTAACACGGTGTCATATATCGATGTCCTCGGAGTTAGGATCAAAGTATGAGGGGAGAATTGTAATGCATGACCAATGTGAAGCAATAACAGCGTGCTTCCTGTTGCTTTCATTGTGGAAGACTTACTGTATAGAGAAAGAGTATTACACAAAACTGACTTTTGTGAGCTTGAAGTCATGTTACAATGCTGTTACCTCCTCAAAAACATACCTGGAGTTGTGTTTTGTTTCATTCACACATGTTTCAGTAATCTGGTCTGTAGTGGTAGTTTTCACGTTAGTTTACTTAAGTTGATATTTGAAATTCCAGGGCTAAAATCACCCAAATGATTCTAGTGAAGGCACTTCCTGTATTACCACATGACATCACAAGGTGGAACAGAGTGTTTTTTGTTTGAGAGCAGAACTCAGTATGCAGGGTTTGTGTGTTTAAAAATGTGTGTTTAAAGCTTATAAAGTTAATATGTTTATCCAGTTATTTTGAACAAGTGAGATTTAAAGGACCCATATTACACAATTTTCTGATCTATACTTATGTTGTTTCCTCATCAAAACATACCTGGAGTTGTTGAGCCCTACTGCATTCTTCTCTCAAACAGAAAACACTCTGTTCCACCTTGTGATGTCATGTGTTAATACAGAAAGTGCTCTACTGTGTTTTTAAACTTCATACACCTTCAGCCCTGGAACTGCCAAACTCTACTCAACAAAAGATACATGCTAGCTCTTGAAAACTACCACTTCATGACATCACAAGGTGGAACAGAGCATTTTCAGATTTGGAGATGTACACAGTCTAATAATCCAGGATTAGTCAAACATAAACACTCCAGGTATGTTTTTGATTAGGTAACAGCATGTCTTAAAGCTCATAAAAATCCATTTTGTGTAATATAGGACCTTTAAGTTTGTTTCTCACCCAGTCCACTGCTTCAAATGGTTTAAGCAATGCCTAACTTTGATCGTTAAACACATTTAATTAAGCACAAAGATTTAGGAAATACTTACTTGATGTGTTTTATAAAAAAATTAAGAAAAAGTGTGAAAATACTGTATGAATAAATATTTAGGACCTGTTATACCTTTTATTGTCCAGCTTGTTTCAGACAGACCACCAGTCTTTATACACAAACCCTGTAAGTTTATGAAACATGCACATTTAAACCAATATAAATAACTGTGGAGCCCGAAGCCTACAATTTGTCTCCACTTCTCCCAATGCATAGAGCTGGCAGGTGATTTTCAGGTGGACTCTCTCCTCTCTCTCTTCCATCCCCTCTCCCTCTTGATCGCCCAGGCCGTGCCAGTCCTTGTTGCCATGGTAACACGGGGCGAGCCAGCCGAGTACAGCAACACAGGGATGTCGGAAGCAACGTGGTGGGAAAAAAAAAAAAACAGAAATAAATAAAAACATGCACAGAAGGTCCGGAGGGATGCACTTCCCCATTTCCGGGCTCTCCGCAGGGACCTGGGTGCTGCTGTTCTCCCATGGGTGTCACATTCACAGGAAATAGGTTTTAGTCCAGGACAGAGAGCGCATGCTTGAGCTACACTGTCCCCAATGAGTCCAGTGTGGAAGAGTCACACATTATATTTGCCTGAGTGCAGAGGGGAGGAACAGAACCAATACCAGTGAAAATAGGCACTAAACCACCATAGAGCTGCCCATAAGGCAATAATAACATTACATTATTATAAAATACATCTGCAGACTGGAGCGCTTGTGTAGGTTTGTCAAAATAAAGTTTCCCAGTTACTAATTAAAACTAAAACTAGCTTCAAAACTACTGTATGCTTGTAAACATTTTTATTATTATCATTGAGTAGACGTGGGAGATGTATTGAAAAATGGAAAATATAGTAATTGCTGGTTTAGAGATACCAAAATTAGGCGAGTTGGTTGTCTATAATTAAAACAAAGTTATAAGCAGTACTTTTGCAATTTTAGGACATTTCAGATTAAAGAACGACTGATATGTTTTTTTTTCATGATCGATGTCGATACCGATCCAGAGAAACTGATGGAAGTTCTGCCAATCTTTTTTGGCCAATATGTAGGGTCAAATTTGACTTTTTTTTTTTTTTCTTCAGATTTCTGTTCGTATAAAAGTGTTAAAATAAAGTTCTGTGTGTGTTTTTAGACAGCAGATCGACCAAAACAAAATATCGGTTTATGCTGGAGATTTAAGGCCGATAGCTGATATGCTAAAAAGCCCAAATATCTGTATTATTGGTCTGTCTCTATTCTTTATGCATGTGTTGTGTGAAAATTATTGAAATAATGGAAAAAAAAATATATACATTTTTGTCAGTATCACCCATTCCTATTTGAGACTGGACTTAACTTTGATATTACCCATGTTTAGTTGGGTTTAGTCCTGGATTAGCCCAGTTTAGCCTGGTTTAGTCCTGGTTTAGTCCTATAATTCTGGTACAATAACAGCACGTATTCCTATTATTAACATTCCATAGTTTGGCTCTATACGCCCCCATTTATTTTACCTATAAAGGACTAGCTAATCCTCTTTCTTTCCTGCCCATCGCCTCTGGTCTGTTGGTCTGAAATTGCTTTTATAGTTTTATTTCTGGTGCTTTTGTCGTTTACGCGTCCTTGTTTGTTTGTATAAAAGCTGCCGGGGGATAAGCTTATTAACACCAGTGAGCAAAAGCAGGGCTGTTAATCAGATGGCATTTCCAGCACAGTTGGAAGTGTGTGTGTGTGAAGTATAGTTCCACATAGACAGGTGCTCAGACAAGACAATCTTAACAGCAAGCGCAGTCATTACAACCTCCTCTTCCTGTTTAGCGAAAGGCTCCCATTACTAAAAGTGGTCAGAATGGAGACTCTGCTGGACGGCTTTCAGCTTTTTAGAGAAACATGGAAAACATTGGAGTTAGTTATGGAGAGAATTAAAATGGTATTGTCTTTAAAGGGCTTATATTATGATATTTGCTGATCTATGTTGTAATGTTTTCTCATCAAAAACGTACCTGGAGTTGTGTTTTGTTTCATTCACATATTTAACATAGACTAGAGTTCTTCTCTCAAACTGAAAACTCTTGTGATGTCATATAGTAATACAAGAAGTGCTCCACTGTGTTTTTAAACTCTAGACACCTTCACTATAAATAATAATAATAATAATAATAATAATAATAATAATAATAATAATAATTTAAAAACAAAAAAGCTATTAAAACATACAATCTACAGGAAATATCTATAACTGAACAGTATTATTTTCCACTGCATTTTATTTTATTTAAGTACATTGATTTCGAGCTAATGTCTTGTATGTACTGTATTTATTATTTACTGTTTATAGATTTATATATATATATGCATATTTTTATTTTCTTTACCCAATGTGGGTTCAATGTATACAGTATGTATAATATGTTTATTTTTCAATATGGCTCGAAATAAAGTAATCAATCAATCAATCAATCAATATATCGCCCTATATATCCTATGTATTGTTTTTATAATTTTGACATCCCTAATTATCCCCTGGCTTGGTGTCTGTATATTTGATTATGTTAAATAAATAAATTTAAAAAGAGACCTTCACTAGAATAATTTTGATAATTTCAGCTCAGGAATTTGTAATTTCTACTGAACAAAACATAAAAGGTCGCTGTTAACTTGGTGGAACAGGGCTTTTGAATTTTGGAGATGTAGACAGATTAAAAACAGGTATGTTTTTGATGAGGAATTATAACATGGCTAAAATCTGTGTAATATAGGACCTTTTAAAGTATCGTAATGACTTGAAGCTGAATCATGCCTGCATTTTTGTGTAATACTTTCATACAGATTTGTCATGATACAAAAATTTCAAACTTGATTTCGATATAAGGAATCAACTCATAAAAGTATAAGAAAGTAGAAAAATAATAGTTATTCCAAACCTAGAGCAGTGGTCTGGGCATTATATTTTTCTCATAGTGTATGACCAGTGCCTTGGTAGAGGTCTGTTCTCTTATGTTTCTAGTATTGACTTTTTGTCATGTGTATTTTTGTTATTTTTTGCATTCTTTTGTTAAATAAATGTCATGTAGCCTGCTAAACATTACAAAAGTATTCATTATTTTTTACAAATTAATTAATCAGTTTTATTAGATGACTCCATTCTAACTCTAGCAGTTGTTATGTTTATTTAATTACTTCTAAGCCTAAGCACACCCATGTTCACACAAACTACTTTTTGATATTTGTGAATCAGAGAAATGCTTTGAATGCTCACTGTATCAGACTCGTAACATTAACCTTGTGAAGTGACGAATAACTCTATGGTAATTAGTCTTGGCTGTAATCTGTTTTATTTTCACGTGCCGTCGTCAAGCGCAACACACAAAACAAAAGCAGCTCCGCGTGCATCTCTCGTTCCTAATTACAAACATATCCAATTAATTACTCCAGTCCTGCTTTTATCTGGTGCACACGCGAGCAGGACCGATCAGAATGCAAAGTAGTGGAGTGACATGCCTGGTGCCGAAGAAGAAATTAATAATTAGATCCACGCTGCTGTCAAATTTATGCTCTCTGATTTTCACCCTTTAAATGGTTTCTGTAAAGATGAGCAGTCATCTGAAGCATTTATGGCTTTCCTTCTTCTAGCTCCACCTACTTTTCATAATAAGAATGAGAAAAACACAACAACTTTCTCAATAACGTTTAATTTTGCCATAGCAGTCTCATTGTAATCCCTCATTTGTCTAGGTAGGTTCCATTGCGAAAAGCTGTCAACTGGACAAAAGGTTTTAAGAGTGAATACATTTTTTCATTCATACAGGTAGCTTCTTCAGTTCTGAAAGGGTTCTGGTAAGTCAATGAGGGGGCACGCTAACTACATTGAAACTAACACACCCTACTTGTTTACAATACGTCTGTCCACTGACAGTTCACACCTTAGGAACTAATTACATACACTTTACTATGAACAACTAGGGTGTTAGTTTCAGTGTAGCTAGATATTTTCTTTTGCCTTTCAGAAATAACTTCAAGATTCAAGGTCTAGATTTTGTTCTTTACTTGTGTTGTGTCTTTGGGTTTTATGCATTGCACTGAACTAAAACTTGCAGGTAATATTGCCTCACAACATAAAACGAAACAAATTGCTTTATAAATATAAGGTTAAAGAGTATTAACAAAGTATATTTATACTATCTCTGGAAAGTGTTTTTAATTGTTCATTAATTTGGACTGTCGCCATTAACTTCAGGCACACTGGGTCGATAACACTCATACTTGCTAGTGTATTTTTTTCTTTCTTCATTCCTTATTCGTCAGGATCCATGTACAATTTCATTAATCTTAAAAAAGAAAAGATTATTTGTACCAGATTAACTACTGCTTCTTTCCACCTTTACTGGTACTAGAAGACACAACAATTAAAAACTACAAATACATAAAAAACTAGTGTAATGAATTTCGTATATCAGGATTTACCAATAGCATTTCAATGGACTACCAGTGCCAATGTATTTCCAACATCTACTAACCCACCGTATTATAAAACGCCCCATTACTCGCATTCTAAAGCCCCCAAGATGGATTCTATTTATTAGTATTGTGGAGGTATCACCTTTCCCCCCCGATCTCTTTGAGGCATTTGCCCTATTTCGTGGTGAGGAAAATAAAAGCCTTTGGGCCTTGTGTTTTTCAATTACACCGGGTGCAGAGAGCAGGGGGAGCCAGGGGGAGAAGGGGGAGGAGATGGGAGGAGGGAGAGATATACAGGAGGAGATGGAGAGAATGCTACCAGGACCGTGGACAGGTTTGTGAGTGTGCCCTCTGGGAGCAGGTCCAGGTAAAGCAGAGGCGTTTTGTTCTTATTTAGCGCCTGTAGCTGCTGTGGACTGAGAGAAACAGGCCTAAACCGGAGACATGAGCAGAATGAGGCACAACAAAAGAGGAGCAAAGCAGTGGAGTGGACAGTGTGTGAGAGGAGAGGAGCTTCAGGCTACCGAATGAACAATGGATGCTTTGCAGTGGCATTGCGCTGGGGGTTTACTGCATGTATGTCTATTGTGGAAAGTTCAGCAGTTACCAGGGTGACAAAATGCACACAAAATGTAAACACTCTTAAGTTCTAAAAACTCAAAAATACGGTGAGAGTGACTAACTGAAAACTGTAGCTTCTGACTAGTCATTATTTCAGAGGTACTTGTTTAACAGTACAAAGTCAGTTCTTTATGGTTACGTAATATTGTTTCAGATTAAAGTCTAACTTTAGTTGCAGAGCTTCAGATAGTGCCTCTAGTTAGCATCACATTCCCATGGGATTGTTGATAACATCAGCTGCAAAGTATCAATGTAGTGACTGTTTAGCAGAGGTATACTGTATTTATGTAAAAGCACCATTACTTCAAAATGGTATTACCGTATTTTCCGGACTATTGAGCGCACCTGAATATAAGCCGCATCAACTAAATTTTCAAAGAATTTTATTTTTGTACATATATAGGCCGCACCTGTCTATAAGCCGCAGGTGTCCACGTCTTCAAGAAGTTTTCAAGTTCCGAGCATCTGCTTGTATTGCCTCTGAAAGCTTTTGTCGTCTTTTTGCATTGAGTCAGTTCGTCACGCGCGAGAGTCGCTCTGGCGCTCTACAGCGCATGTCTCGAGCAGAAAGAGCCGCTGTCCTGTCTGGGATCATGTCAGTGTCTTGTATCATGTCAGTGTCTTGTAGGATTTCAACAGGATTTCAGGCTCTCCCGGGGGTCGGGGTTAGTTGTATCGATCATGTATGAGTGGATGTCCCGCTACTGAAGTTTGAGACGTTTCGTCTCGTCATTTAAGCCTCACCTGCATTTAACACATGCGGGTCATTAAGACGTATCCCACTCACTAATGTTCATTTAGCAGCAGAACTTATTTTATCACGCAGCGATAAACTGTTTTAGTGCTGACAACAGCGCTAGCGAGTGTTCTAACTAACCCTAACCCATGTTCACCGCACAGACAGCGGCGCTTTCTGCACTCAAGCTGCGCGCGCATCCGCTGTGTTCATAGACGAATAATCCGTCCATATATTAGCCGCATCGGTGTATAAGCCGCAGGGTTCAAAGTGTGAGAAAAAAGTAGCGGCTTATAGTCCGGAAAATACGGTACTCAAGTAGAAGTACATAGTTGTCCAAGAACTACTTTGAAAGACAGCCTGCTTTTCCCAATAGTTATTTAAACATGTTTACATGAATTGCTTTCAAATGTGTTTAAAATGCCAAATGAGTATCTAGTTTCAATATTAGTTTTAGTATCGATTAGTATCTGATTTTCAGTTACCATGATACAATGCACACATTAGCAAACATAGCCCGATAACTTTAAAAACCTCAAAACATAATAAAGCTCATAGCTTTGGGGTTAGAGGGCTTTAGAGAAGACAAAAACTTTGCCTGTAGAGTGAAAGAATTGACGCCGTGGAGCATGACTGAAGGAGGGAGAGCAAAGATCAAAAGCTCTCTATCTTTATTGTACAATACAGATGCGCCTGTCTGTGCTTAGTGGGCAAACAGCCAGCGACACCTCTCAAAAGAATGTGCTCAAAACCATTTTCCAGGATACAAGAAACTGTCTGCCCCAAAATACCCAAACCACAGCGGGAGGCCTGAGTCTGGTCTCCGGGTTGGACAAAAGCTCTGTCCGTCACTGCTTGGGGTCAGGAGGGTGGTCAAAACTCAAGATAGGGCGCTATTAAAGACTCCAACTCACCACATACGCACGCATTGTAGAAAGAATGCATGGCTAATCAAGCTAAAAACAGCACTAACCTTGAAGTGCGGCTGTGTGCGTGTCTATGATAAAAGATTTCATAAAAGGAAGAGAACTTGACCGGAGCAAAAAGGCAGGCAGTTACGGCTATTGAGCTAGTTATAATGGGGGACTATCATGAACGGCGAGCATTGATACAGAGTCGAGTCCATGTTTCACGGTGGGTTTTGGTGTTAAAGGGGGCGAGACTGAAGAACGTTTCATTGCCAAAGATGAGCAGGCCCCGGGGCTAAAATACCGATGGTGGTTGGGTGCTCTTCGGACGATGCGGTGACCTATGGGTATCATGTGGGTGGGGGGTGTGAGAGGGTGGGGTAGGAGGTTACCCGGCAACAATCGCGACTGTCACGAGAGGTTGACATTGACTTAGGGTTTGTCACAGTGGGTTCCTCTTTCTCACGCATACATTAGGCGCACATGCATAAGGCAGGACAGGCACGGCAGTCAATCAAACCTGGCCGTGGTCATGTCAAAAACCAAAAAGCTGTCAAAATGTCCACTGCTCATGCATACTACTGTATAAAAAGTCTCTCTCTCTTTCTATCTTTCTATCTCTGGGTCTCTCTCTCTGTCTGTCCCTGTCTCACTCTCTGTCTGTCTCTCTATCTGTCTCCTTGTCTCTCTCTCTGTCTCTCCTTGTCTTTCTCTCTGTCTTTCTTGTCTCTCTCTCTGTCTCTCCCTGTCTCACTCTCTGTCTCTCACTCTGTCTCTCTCTCTGTCTTCTTGTCATTCTCTCTTTCTCTCTGTGTCTCTCTGTCTGACCTTAAAACTTTCTTGACAGTGTTTGCTAATATGTGCATATGTGTCACCATGGTAACTGCTGAACATTCCACCATAGGCATACATATGGAACACCCCCAATGTGATATCAGTTCAGAGTATCCATTGATAAATCTACTGACCATCTCCAACATGCTTTTTTGTCATTTAACATTTTACTTATGATGCTTGTTTTGAATACAGCATATTTTTTTCTTTTTTTACTTATTTCCATAACTCATGTACATGTGTAACCCTATTTAACATACCGTAGACTGTTGTTCTTTTAACGAGCGACTGACACTCAAATCCTTTCTCTTGCTCTGTTAACCATTCACTTTTCATTACAAAGAAATCAGCTTTTTACCCAGAAATCCTAATAATATTCCTATCAGCGGGTAATTACAGTTCCTTCAATGGGGCGTTAATCCACACGTGCCCTCTCTGTGTTATCAGGCAGAATGGTGGAGCAGCTCAGGAGGTAGGCCCATAGACAGCCCTAAATTACTCTGTTATTCTCACAAAGGAAGCGCACAGAGGTTGGTTTTGCCTTTATGAGACATTGTGAATTCTTGAGTTTTACCACATCTCTCTTTACTGCTCAAAATAGTGTGCTAGCAAATGAACAATGTTTTTATCTTTTTCAGCTTCCTATTGTATGCAATGTTTTGAGGACTTTTCACCTACATATTTTGTTTTTAATTGTTGATTACTATGGCAACTATACCATTTTTTAAACATTTCAAATCCATACATGTAATACAGGGGGATTAACATGTATTCTTTGTTCAGTTTCTGTTCAAAATAATACAGTTTACACCTCCACCACGGAAACGTTACACAGTGCACGTTTTACTAATGTACGAACAGTTATACCACAAAGCTTAGAATACTTGGATTATAGGGGCCTGAAGCTGCTTCCTGGTAACAGTGTGAATGCAGTTGGCTAATTTGCTGTGGGCTGTTAGCAACATGAAGCTAACAGCCTTCGTTTTGAAAATCAGTATTGTTAGAATAACCTTGGTAGTGTCTTTGCTACTTTTCTATTCATTTTTACCTTGCTATTGGGTAACTTTATACCACTCTCCAAGTTATGTTTGGTGGTCTGTACGCTTATAAACCAAAGTAGGGTGCGAAAAGGAATTTTACAAACAATTTTCATTCAAAGTGTAATATCTGCTAATGTTCTTCATAATACTGTATAATGCTCCCAGTGTTTTCAGAGTGCCCATCTTCCTGCACTAATGTTATGATACTAAAATTTCAAAATCAATTTCAGTACTAAGAAATAGACTCAATACTGATTCTGATACCACGATGATAATTAAAAACACTCTTTCTTTAAACATTAGATTATCAACATTAAATCGTAGTATTTTCTTTTATATTACCATGTGGTCTTATATCTGTGTACTCCCTCAGTGGTCCAGGTAGGTTCCATAGTACTCCATGGGCATATATTACTACTATGTGCTTATACGTGTTCTGATACAGCTCAAGATAATTCTAAAGCTATTCTAAAGGTTCATTTCTGTCCTGCGAATGTGACTTTTTTAGTATCGATACCTGCTCAAATGCGTATCTAGCTTCGATACTAGTTTTAGCATCGATTAGCATCTGATTTTTGATACTTTTGACAAAACCCTGCCCTGCAATGCTGCCCTTTCCCCAGACCCAACTATAACACAGTTGGCTGGAGTTGGTCCTGCTTCATTAAAATGGTAAAGAGCTAGAGGAGGATAGCAACGCTAATCCCCCAGTTTGAGCTAGCATACTTCAGTTTTACACCCCCAAGACACTGGCAGTTCTGCGCCGGAGATTCCCTGTGCTAAAATACATGGCCCCTGGGAAACAGAAATGATTGGGTTCAAATAGGACAGTTAAAGGACTCGTAGGGAAGGACAAAGGTGGAAGGATACAACACATGAGAGCTTTATTGATCCTGAATGCACGATGTGCTTTTGGGAGCCACAGCTTTCCACTACAGACATAATCAGTCATTGTCAGACAGTATAAACCATTCCCACTGGGAGTACTGCAAATTGCTAATGCATTGTTCATATCAGTGAATATATGGGAAGTTTTTCAAAGAGTAACATGTACCACAATATTGTAACAACACAAAGGGTGGCTTGATCTCTTAAAGTGCCTATGACAGTTTAGACTAGTCATTTCACTAAAACACAGTTAACATCATCAGATTTTGCTAAATTGATTTTTTCAAATTTTGCTAAATAGCTTCAAAATCCTTTCCCATTTTTCCATTGCTGTAGGATTAAAATTTTACTTCCTGGTTGGAAATTATGACATCACACTAGAGAATTCCATAACTGCAACCATGCTGTAGAGTATTCTAAGGGGGCACTCACACTAGGACTTTTAAAATTTTTATTTTATTTTTGCATTAAACAGACAATAAGGAAGACAGTCGACATAACAATAAACATAAAAATAACAATAACAATAAACATAAAAAAAGATTTTAGAACCGTGCCCAAGCACAGACAGCCCCTAAAGCGCGGTACATTTGTCCAGTGTGAGTGCAATCAAACTGTGCCCAGGCATGGCACAGCTGGGCCTTTGGCCTGGTTGGAGGAGGTGGGCCAAAGCATAGCACGGCTGCTCATGTATGCGCACATGCACAACTTTACTATACAAGCCCTGTGTGTGCGCTGACAATGAATAAACTCCATTCCAAAACACACAGCAAATTCGCGCTTACCTTCAGTAAGGACTGTGACAGCGGCAGAAGTTTTGCAGCCTTGTCTCCGGCTGGCCTCAAGTGCTCCTCGCTGTTTTTATATCCATAAACTCACAGAGGAGCGCGTATTGCAGCAGGACTCATATCTGCCTCACAGTTTAATAGATATTTCATGCCGCTGGACTTCTTTCTCTGCTAAAGCATTAGCTCTACTGCACAACAAACAGCGCTGTGTGATGATGTCATCGGGCCCAGTTCGGTTCTGCAGGTGTGAGTGCGGGCCACAGAGCACTACGCAATCGTGCTTGAGCACGGCTCTTAAGCCCTAGTGTGAGTGCGCCCTAAATCTCCTTTAATGTACACAGAAATTATGATTTGACAAAAAAAATAAAATTTATATATATATATATATATATATATATATATATATATATATATATATATATATATATATATATATATATAGTTGAAATCATGTTTAAAGTATTGTACAACATCATCATCATCAATATAGAACTCTAAAACAGAACTTCCTGTAATTTCCAACATATTTTTCAACTTTTCGTCACAAACTGCTTCTTGATTAGTGTATAACTATAATTTATATTTAAAACAGGTATTATTAGATTGGATTTCACAATTTAAAAGTGCACAATGTAACTTTCCTGCCAGCTGCTTGTCTCCACGAAGATGTTATTGCTTTGCCCAGAATGTTCCACTGAATAGCATTAAACCTATCTATCTCTATGAAGACAAGCACGTGACGCCAAGACCACAGACCAAGTTACAAGTCAGATCTGACGAGAGGTGAGCTCACTAACCAGGCAAAGCTATAACATCTCCATGGTGACAAGTTGTGTCCCTGCCTTACAAGTACACATCCCCCTGGTGTTGGATTGTATTTGAATTACCCATCCAAAGCAAAGCACTACAGAGCAAATACTTAAAGGATCTCTCATTTAGTCAGACCTCTTCAACTCTGCTCGCCAAAGCGCAGTAAGAAAAATGCTTTAATTTCCCCATAGACCCCAGATACATAGGCTCTCCGCATGGCAACAGCATTAATCCTTTTACTGTGAAGCCAAAATGACACCTCTCAAAACACAGCCGTGGTGTTTTCTTTCTGTAATTTCATTTATTGATTGCTATTTAAACACAGCTATTCCAGCAACGTAATAACTTATTGATTGACTGGCTAATTAGTATTACATGTACAAGGACTTTTGGATTTTTGTTTGGTTTCTGTAATAGAACAATGTAAAAACGCGTGTACAGCGAATTGAAAATGTTTCATTATATAAGGCTTGTCTAGTTTCCATGTAGATTTTATTGCTTTGCCTGGAATGTTCCACAGCATAGTGTTGTAGACTTATACATCTACTGTTATAACTGATAAAACATGCATTCTTACTGTTAGCGACAAGCCTCTTCACAGATCTGATCCGTAACCTTCTTGTCTCTATGGAACATTCCAGTCAAAGCAATAGAGAGGCAAGTAGGTGGCAAAACCTCCTACAGAAATATTACACAGTGCTTCTTTAATCAAATTTTAATCAAGGTCGATTCTAATTCTTAAAGGTACTGTATACTTGGGTCTTTTTACTGAAGAGGTCTAGAGCCAGCTAGTAACCAGCATGTAGAAAGATCAGATTCTGGAGAAATAGCAATGGTTAAAAGTCTACATTGTTTGTATGTAGAACATTAATGCTCTTATACATATTTCATAACATTTAATTTGCTTTTGATGAAACAAAATAGAACTGAATAAAAATAGTGATACCGTTTCACCTCTTCACCAAATCTGCTTTGGGACAGATAATGAAAGTGAAACAGCTTTTCCAGCCACTTAATAACTTATTGATTGACTACCTAATCACTACTACAAGCACAAGGTCTTCACATTTTTGGTTGGCTTGCGTGATGCGCTTCACCAGAAAGAACAATGTAAAAATGCGTGTACAGCTAATGGATGAGTCTGGATTTAAAGTGCCTCTTCAGCAAGTCTGCTATGGGACAGATAATGAAAGAGAAACAGAGCGAAAATAGAGAGAAGGGAGGAGAGGGGTGAGAGATGGGAGAGGGGAGGAGTGAGAGAGGAGAGGAGGAGAAGAGGAGAGGGGTGAGAGAGGGAAGGGTGAACAAACCCATCTGTCTCTGTCCTCACGTAAAGCACAGAGCAGCACTCCTGCAGACTATGCAATTAACCCAGTGTAAAAGGTGCAACTTCAGACCCTCTGGTTGTAAGAAATCTGAGACCAGAGACCCCACCTGATAATGCACTTCATATTCTAGCTCAACGTTACTGCTTTATGCACATGATAGCATTATATTGGTAGTAGCAGTAGTCTTGTAAGAGATAGGGGGTAGGTGAAAACAGAACATTTCTTAGAACCCAAGCCTAGGATGCATTAGATTCATTATAATAAGGTTAAGAGGTTGAAGCCATGTTATAATGCTGTTACTTCCTTAAAAACATAGCTGGAGTTGTGTTTTGTTTCATTCACATGTTTGAGTAACCCTTTATTATTAGTCTACATCTCCAAAGCTCAAAATGCTCTGTTCCACCTTGTGATGTCATGAAGCAGTAGTTTTCAAGTTAACAGCTATCTTTTACTTCAAGTTCAGTAGAGAATAGCAATTTCAGGGCTGAAATTATCCACATGACTCTAGCAAAGGTGTACGGAGCACTTCCTGTATTACCACATGACATCACAAGCTAGAACAGAGTGTTTTCAGTTTGAGAGAAGAACTAGAACCTAAATATGCAAGGTTTGTGTGTTAAACGTGTGAATGAAACAAAACACAACTCCAGGTATGATTTGATGAAGAAACAACATTATAACAGATCAGAAAGTAGCGTAATATGAGGCCTTAAAAGTATCTTGAACAGATTTCTCTACACCTTTCCTCGAATAACTCCACTCCATGTTCCCCCCTCAGTTCATTCCTATAGCTGTACAGTGTAGTAGTGCAGTGTAGTGTGGCTCAGAGCCGTGGCATGGGGCCAAGGCTACAGTCATAAAGCAAAGACAGTGGTGACAGTGCTGAGATTAAAAGGCAGGGGCTTGTGAGTAGAGCCTTAGACTGGCAGCTTCATAAATATAACACACAGGGATTGCCCTAATACTGGGGAGCACCAGATCATCGCGGCCATCACACACAGAGGAGCGTGCACAAAGAGATCTGTCTGCAAGTCAATGTACAGGAAGTCTAAAGGGCCAGTGTGACAGTCCAGCCACACACTCAAACCACTCATACATTATTAGTGAGGCTGAAGAGTGGAATGGTATTTTCCATTTCCTTAGGTGTATAGTATGATTTTGATGGTGATCTATTGTTACTGTCAAGGTGGCATTTATATAAAAGAGGAAATAATGGACATTCGGGCTGTTTGAGTATAGAAAAAATATATACATTAAAATGTAATGACAATTCTTCAAACAGTTCGTTGCTAAAAGAAGGTGGTTCATCAGCGTGACTTAAATTAAATGATCAAACTGTCTGAAATCAAAGTAGACGAGGGAAAGAACAGTAGGAACAGCCTGTTGTAAACATACTGGAGGTGTAGAAAGGTACACTTTGAGAGCAAATTTTCCACTCAGAATATGTATGTCCACACTGAATGGACTTGTTTTTGATTTGGTTTGTATCGGTATTGTTAACCATCTCAATTTCTTGATTACACAATTTTGATAATCAATATTAGAGCGACAGTTTGTCAGAAGTCTCTAAAATTTTGTATACAAACTGAATTGCAAGCCCCTAATCAATAAATAAGTTTTGTTCAGCGGTATGGGTGTAAATAGTGCTAGAAACTACATTAACCATGATCCTTTGCCCTGTTATAGTGCAGCCAACATTACGTTTAAACTCGTTAGCCAATGGTAGTTTCAGTACCACCTTGAGAATGCCTAAACTCATCTGATCTTAAGGGTTGGGCCTGGATGGAAGACTGGGAATACAAGAAGCCGTAGTGGGTTGGCAGTTGCTCAGTTAGTCCCTGCTGTTGTTATGTTCTTGGGCAAGACAATTCACCCACCTTGTCTTCAATTTAGAGGTATAAGGTGTATGAATGAAAGTCTGTTTGTGAAAAGGAACGCAGGACAACATTCATCAAATAAGCAACTGTGTAACTGTGAGCGTTAAATAGCAAAGTTATGGAGCAAACATTCTAACATACTGTACTTGGACATATACCATTTTAGATCTTAGTTTTGATCGTATTTTTTGACCAACAAGACATCTCAACTATCTCAACTATTCTCAAAATGCGAATCATCTCATAACACACCCCAATAGCAATTTCCATTCATTTTCTATCACCCCATTCCACAGACCACGGGAAGTTGTAGCCAATCTGGAAAAACCATGGGCAATTGGGGTTTTAGTTTTGAAACACAGACCAAAACACACTCATTTTGCAAATTGCTCCGCCCCAGGACACACTAAAGCCAGACGGGCAGACATTCGCCATGACAACCTCAAATTCAAACAAATATGAAAATCACTGCTGCTTTTTTGTTTTCATTTCTACACGGACAAGTGCACACGCAGCAGAGAAAATGGGAGTTTGTTGATAACTAGGCCTTGAAAGCCACTCAGGTTGAATTTAATGTTCTACTTGAGAAAGAGCTAAACGTGCCTTCTCTGACAGTCCCTTTGTTTTTAAACTCTCTTCTTTGTGTTGCAGAGTGGTAAACAACTGCAGGGCCTATAGTAGCAGTAGTTTGGCTAAATTATGCTTAATATTTTATTCTATAAATACATTTAAAAAAATTTATTAAAAGTACTGTACCTGATTTTTACTGTCTTAAAAATGTGAAAAACAAAACTAGTTCAAAGTCATTCCTCACTTGCCTTATGCATTCTGAGCGTCCCAATTAGTCACAATGATGAGTTTCTAAGCATTTTTCACAACTTTCAGAAACCAGAGCGGACTTGACTGTCACAGCAACTAGCATGCTAACACGCACTTCCTGATTAACGCACAATAAAACACTTTCTGATTATGATTGCAAGGCAGTACACTTTTTGGCCGCGGCTCCGTCACCTGCTTGTTTCTGTGGATATGTCTTTGCTCTGCCTGGAATGTTCCACAGTGTGGCATTAAACAGCTCTACCTTACATTTATTCAATTAGAGGTGGTTTTACAGCTCAAACATACCTTGAAAAACAACCTGTAACTTGGTCTGGTTTGGTCTCCGTGACGATAGAAAAGTTTAACACCACACTGAAACATTCCAGACAAAGCAATAACATCTCCACGGAGAAAAGCATTTGACAGACCGTCTACCAGAAAAGTTACACAATGCACCTTTAGCGTTGTACTTGAGCAACAGCTAAACATGAATTTCTAACAGCTAAACCCGCTCCTTTGCCAAAGCCTGTGTACAGCGGTAAACAGCTGCAGGGCCTATAGCATAATTAAAGCTGTATTGCAGTGTATTTGCTCTTGACGCTCGTATGTAGACAAGCAGAAACACACGCTACGCATTTTTGGCCCGATTTCTGTTAACATCCATTCAGATTTATTACTTATGCTTTGATGCTTTTGAGACCGCTAAGTGGAGTGCTTTTTCCTGCTAATTACACTTAATTTCATCTGTTTTTGTGTAGTTTTGTAGCTTTTAAAATGTGCCGAAACCAGGAAAAATAGTATTGAAGCTCATTGATATGATTGCCTGATGTGTGGGTATATGGAGTATTCATTATCAAGGTCAAAATATGTGCATGTCTATATTGTATACAGATTTTTTTCTGTTTTCTGTTTGTTGGTCGTGGGCTTCGAGATATGAAGCAGATCCAAGTCATGTGACAAGGGTATTGTAGTAGTGGTTTCCTGACAGTAAATAGGACACAAAAATAGGTCAGAGGAAGATTGAATACAAGTAGTTTTTATTATTGTAGGTTAAAGTTAGACCAGTGCTTTGTACTATAAAGTGATTGTCCAGTTTACCTTAAGGTTGGCAGTTCAAGTCCCAGCTCAGACAAGTGCATATTGTTGTTGTGTTCTTAGACACTTCACACACTGTATGTATGTTAATGGAAACAGGCATGTTACACCATCAGACCAAGTTACAGGTCAGATCTGTGGAGAGTCGACCCCCCTCACAGTAATAATATATGATAGTGAAGGTATTTTTGGGTGATAGAAACACCTGTAGTAAATAAATGATAGATAGATTTAATGCCGTACTACAGAACATCCCAGGAAAGCAATAACATCTTCATGGAGACTGGCATGTAGCACATCCTTCACCAGACAAATGATTTAAAAATTGGTTGAAGAAAAGAATACAAGAATTAGTCCTGTAATCAGTTATCTAGAAAACAGGATCTGCCATTACTTACATCATTGAGAATGGAAGACGCAACACGCTTCAGGATTCAACCCACAACCTTCTCACTACATGGCAACAACACAAAGCACTTTGTCTACAGCAGTAGTTTACAAATCACGTCAGTACACAGTGAGACAGTTTACATTCACTTTAAGAGGTCAGCCTGTTTATTCATCCCACCTGCTCTCTCGTACAGTCTCTGGTGACGTGTGCTCCTGGCTCTTGAGTGGGAGGTTTACAAACTGTCTAGAACTCTACCAGGAAAACTTCACATCATCCCCTGATGCAATACACAGTGCAGGTTAACCACTAAAGCCCGTATAGTCACAAACATCACTGGTGTCCTGTGTTATCTTTTTCCCCGTCTTAGGCATATCAGCCTCCTCTGTATTCCTGGAAGTATCGGAGTTAGAGCTGAAAAAAATAAGAAAAATATCTATCTCTGAGTTTTCTGACAAACTTTGCGATTGTATTTTTGTGATTTATGTTTTAATAATAATTTTCTGTTAAAAAGTTCACATTTTAATTACGTTCAGAAGAGTTGACAAAATAATAAGACTGGATATTTTGCTGTTTGTGGAAGATACTTATGGTAGGCCTACTTGCAGCCTTTACGATTTGCTGGTTGCAATTTCAATTTGATTGCTCTATCCTCCAAAGTTAGAGTTTAATCTAATCTGACTTCTTTTAACATAATCTGACCAAAAAGAACTGACAGTTGTGCTGATTTGTGCTGTTAAACAAGTTCCACTCAAATTTAGCCTTAGCCAGCATTAGCCAGCAGTTTTTCAGTTAGCCGCTTTCACCTTTTTGTTGAAAATCAAACACTTAAACCAGACCAGGAACACTCATACTGATCACAACCTCCTGAAAATGTATTCTTTAAAAGCATTTTGTAACATTTCTTGAGTTTACTTTGGTAACTGCTGAACATTCTTCCATAGAATCACATGCAGTCCTCCCTAGCGTAATGTCACAGTACAGTATCAGTAGTCCCAAACACATCATTGGCATCGTGCTTTCTGTTTTTTCCCCTGGTTCTGTCTCCCTGGATGTACCGGAGTGGAGATGAAACGCTTTGAGGAATGCTGGCAGACAGGCTGCGCTTTACCGTAATCTAACCTGGAAAAGATGAAAGCCGAATGGGACCCTGGGAATAGAGGGATGGAGGGAGGGGGGAGGAAAGGTGAGAGCCCAAAGAAGCGTAGGAACGTTTGGGGAAAAAAGAGGTGGAGAGAGGCCAGAGAGGAAGAGAAAGAGAAGGGTGAAGCGCTGATGAGAACATGGAGAGGTTTCAGAAAGGTATGCAGCGGTAATGTGAGATGAGGGCAAGGCATGCTGGGAAATAAACTTTAAAAGAAATTTGACTTTTTGATATCCTTGGGTTCAAAGTGATGTGAAATTAACATGTTGACAAAGCAATTAACAATTCAAGAAAAATAAATAAAGAAGGTCCTCAAAATGGCATCTGTTACAGGAAATTTAAATCCATTAATAGTACCATTTTTATTTAGTTCATGGTTTTGGCATGAAGTTTTGACCAATGGCTATGCACAAAAATTCAATCCAAATGGTTGTCTTGTGCATAGCCATAGGGTTGTCAGAAATTAGACAAATCAAAGGTTTTCGGGACTGTTTCCATAGCAATTAACAATTCAAAACTAAATATACTGTCATTTGAATAGTGGAATGTTCTCAAATATTAGTTATTTTAAATGGTTTTGTAAGATAGAAAAATGTTCATGGGGGCTGTTTCCATAGCAATTAACAATTCAAAAGTATTCTTCCATTTGAATAGTGGAAAGTCTTCAAAAAGAATAGTTTCTTTATCGTTTTTTTGTACCCTAGAAAAACATTCTTGGTTCATAATGAAATCTTTTCTTCATCTTGACACTGACTTCACTTTTAGAGTCTCTCGTCTCTTTAACTTTTTAACTTTTCGGCTCACACTCATTTGAGCACTTTGCATTTTGTCATAGCAGATGTTTACATGGCTGAACTCCTTTTGACAAACGCAAACTCCAATCAAAACAGTGAGATTAAAACTCAAGCCGACTGTGAAATAGCCCTGCTCCATTTTGCATTGTAATAACTGCGTGCCAGAGTCATTGGTTCAGGCTGACATCCACCGCAATTACGTCTGCCCAAAAGCTGACAGCGCCGCCACAAACCTGTACAATTTAAATTTGCACTTCTTTCAGTGGAACAAACTCAATTGCAACACCGCTGACTGCACATTGAAGTAGCATCAGAAGTAGCGGTGTTGTCACTTGAAATGGCTTGTGTGTGTTTGAATGATAATTCAGGTGAAGGCCCGTCGCCACGGTGACAAATCTCTCCTCACGCAACTTGTATTCGGAGGAGGGAGACCGTGCTGAGATGTTACTCCTAATTGAAATTTTAAAGTATAAGAGGATTTTTATGCACAACACAAGCTGACAGTTCCCATTCAGCAAATATCCTCTTTAAAGCTCGCACTGTGGAGAGAGGAAATAGAGCACAATTTGGTTTCAATGTGGGATAGTAGTTTTTGCATTTCAATTTGGTAGCTAGGTAACAAGAAGGTTCCAGTTGGGAATTCTGTGGGGGAATATATGTCATGTTCTGGCTATCTAGGTTTTCCCCATCAGTAAGTAAGGTACTGTTAAGCTATAGGTACTTTTTCTTCCTGTTTAAAGATATTCTATAGGGTCTTCAGATGCTACTGTGATGGATCAAATGCAGAGTACAAAATACACAACAAAATAACACCTTCGTTTGAGTAATGTACATTTTAATATGTACTATTTTTGTGGAGTCTTTAATGCAAGACCCAAGCATCACAATTCCACTTGAACTGAATCTACTCGTACGCAATCTATACATTTAACCTTGATCTGAACTACTGACTCTCCCTCTATATGCTCATTATATGGACCTGGATACACTACACAGTATTGCATGTTTGGTAATTGCGTACAAGCCTCACTGTTCATGCCTACGCACCATGCTAACAACATTAGCTATCATTTTATGCTTTTGCTCCCTGCTTATTGCATTAGTCCCTCAGTCTTTGTGATTAGATAACCAACCATCCTGAAACAATGCTCATTTATTTATGGGGCGAAGTTATTTGATTCCCGCTGTGCCGCCCCTGTTATTACCCACAATGCAGTGCTTTTGTGCCATGGCAGGGGCGTGAAGCTCTAATGTGTTCCCTTGATAAAGAAATGGCTAATTTTAGAAGATTCTCCCGTAGGGGCAGTGAGAGGGCAGAGCAGACTTGAGATGTCTTCATTACTCAAAATGTGAAACTGGTGCAAATACTGTAAGGTACTAAAAATAAAGAGACCAAAGTTCACATTATAAACATTGATAGGTCAAGTGAAGAACATGTGTCTATATCATGGAACATTATTGTTATTATTATCATTATTATCATTATTGGTTGCTAAGTTAACATTGTGTCCCTAAAGTATATGTGTTAGAAGCAGGCAACCCCGCTCACAGTCAGGATGCCTGTTTTTCTAGGTATTTTTAGCAGTAAAACCACCAGTAATTGAATAAATGTAAAGTAGTGCTGTTTAATGTCATACTGTGGAACATTCCAATGACATATCCATAGAAACAAGCAGGTGACAGACCCTGGCTTGTATTGGCTCAAATCTAAATCTCTATTACTGAAGCTCTTTTGGGGCGTGTTCAAGTCTGCACTTCTCAGTATCTACCAAAATGGGTTTATAGAAGTGGTTAGCGGATGGGGAGTGTACATTTTCTTGTGGTCAAATTGATTAACTCAATTCAAAACTTGCAGTAAGACAGTAAAACAAGATGTAACTTTCAGCAATTTATCCATTGTTTTTTATCTTAATATTATTTAAGATGCTCAGTGCAACTTTTCCAGAGGGTCTCCACCTGGTTGTCTCCCTGGTGATGTGGTTTCTCCTAAAATGCTACACATTATGACACAAAACAAGCAGGTCAAGTCACATGCAGGTCAGTCTGTTAAGAAGAATACATGTTTTACACATACCTTTGACCAATATAAAGATGTATAATTGATTATGCATAACAATCTTGGCAGAACCTCTGTCAGAAAAGTTAGTTCACCTTTAAAAGTAGTATAAAAATCCTCCAAAATTCACCCGGTGGATTCCTATGCATTTATATTAGACATTATTGTTTACTGCCCAATGTGACAGTTTTCTTCTATCTTTCTTCGAGTAATTTCCAGTTTGATAGCAGTTTGTGCACTATCTCTAGCCTCAAGGCTTTAGTGCAGTACTCCTCCTCCCCTCTCCTCCTCTCCTCTTCAATCTTCTGTCTTTTCATTTTGCCCTTTTCTCCGTCGCTTTGTCTCCTCCTCTCCGGCCTGTGCAATGCTTTCTCCGTGTAATTTTTCACTTGAGTGGAATAACAGGTATAATAGAGGGAAGGTGCCAGTCTGTTTAATAAAGGAATAAAAGCAGCGGCCCAGATGAGGAAGAGTAAAGGACCCCCCAGAGCCCTGAGACTGGAGCAGCGACATGCGTTCTTCAGTTATCTGTACACAATAACACAGCCACCACTTCACACACACTTATCTCACAGGAATTGGCTGTGAGGCTCTTCCCTATTTAATTAGAAACTTGGAGAGGCAGCTCATAAATCACTAAATCGGCAATGAACGCGAAAGGAGCGCACAAATCTGCACATGTCCGAAGGTGGCCATTGGTAATTCATGAATTCATGAGAATGTGAAGTGTGCTTCGACCAGTGATCCATAGAGTTAATATGTTTTTGTGAGCAGCACAGGTCCTTTCCTGTTGCAGAACATGGCACCAAATGAATCCCATGTAATGACTACCTGGAGAATAACTGCAAAGCTGTGCACTCCACCGGCCTCACCTTTTAAAGGAGCCTCAGAGTAGTTATAAAGTGCACAGAGAGAGAAAGGTCACAGTGAGGGTGTGCGCGCACCACTGTAGTGTATTCTACTAGTGTAGTATAGTGTAGTGTATTCTAGTGTAGTGTAGTGTAGTATATTCTAGTGTAGTGTAGTGTAGTGTAGTGTAGTATAATATAGTGTAGTGCGCTTGAGTCTCCAGAGCTCCTCTGATGGCAGTTTGTGGTAACAGGATCCAGGGGGATATGGTCTCAGACAGAGTCTGGCTCTATGCTCCCATCTATTATTCACTCACCTGCTCATACCCCCTCACCCCAAGACACACACACACACACACACACACACACGCGCGCGCACACACACACACACACACACACACACACACACACACACACACACACACACACACACTGCTGACTGTTGTTTACTTCATGTGTGAGAGAATAAAAACATTACATTTGTGGAAATGGATTAAAAAGTGAAGAGTGAGACTTCCCTGACGTTTGCTGGAGGTCACCTGCTCTGGTATTCTTCTGTATGTGGTTGAATTGTATTTCTAGTGCATTTTCATGTGTGCGTTTTTCTGTGACTTGTGTATGGTCTATAGCCCTGAGCTCCCTGTGATTACTGTACAGTTTGTGTTTCAGGAGGTAGAGTAGCTGTGGTCTAAATGATACTCTCCATAGCCTGGGTCTATGCTGCTGCCTTAAAGCACCAGTCCTGATTCGACACAATGGGTAGATTTGCCCTCACTGCTGTAGGAGTGAGTTCACTTCATTAAATGCTCCCAGAGACTTTAAGCTTTCACACCGAGGCCTCTGGTCACTAAGCATAATGGGAGGCACAGTGCTCTGTAGTGCCCCCACCAGGCTGCAGCCATAAGTGCGCAGGTGATGAGGTGCATTTAAATGATGCCGTTGTCTTCATGGGGTCCTTGAGGCTCTTATCTCCACAGTCGGAAAAGCCAAAAAAGGAAAAACAGTGGGAGAATAATTGGTTTGAGAGAGAGGGGCTATATGTTTTATGTGAGCTGGGCCAGATATTTGTCTGTCCTAAATGAGGTGTGTCAGAGGATCTACCTGTCGCCTCTGACCTCCTGTGGTGGCGCTAATGAGCCGCTGACAGAGGATCTGCAGAGACACAGATATATTATAAAGACTTCCGTGACATGTCTCTGTAATGTGGAACTGATGAGGAGCAGATGAATACTGAGGAGGCAAACTCAGAACTACCAAATCCATCACTTTGAGGAGAGCAGACTGCAGAGAAATTGAAAGGAACCATTGGTAGAACTTTAACTTTAATTGTTCTGTATTTTAGGTTTGAACAGCATATTTCTATTTTAATTAAAGCCATAGTTTATAACTTTTTGCCAACAAATGGACTATAATATATGCATTTTTTTTTTTTACATAATGGATGTTTTTATTGTCCTGAAATACATAGAAAAACATGCATCTTAACTCTGAGTAGGCTGCCATCTCCATGGAGAATGTTCCGAAGTATGGCTTTAACTTTCTATTTCCATGGAATCCTGCAACAGACCTTCCATTCCCAGAAAGTTACATAATATCACTTTAAAATGAACAATCTTGCTATATTCAACACATTGTGAGGAGGAAATATACACAAAAAAACCTGAAAGAATAGAAATTTATACTATGGTGGACTTCGTAGTTATAGTATTAGTAGAAGTATGAACAGTATAACCCTGAGCTGTTGGATTACTGTGTTTATTTTAGTCAACTGCACAAAGCTCCAAAGTACATGAGTAAGAGGGGCAGGCAGTTAGTACCCCCCGCCTGGACACAGCTCTGGGGCAGTGAACAGAGAAGGTGATGATGGTGGGGAGACCTGTCAGTCACCCTTTAAGGTCATAAGGGAGCGAAGAGAGAGGAAGGGAGACAAGGAGATATGAGACGAGGAGGCACAACGAGGGGAGAGGAGAGGAGAGAGGAGTGAGGAGATGAAGGAAGTGAATCAGGAAGCCTCTAGACACGTGTCCTCTCTCATGTTTTAACACCATCATCTCTCACAATAGCAGTTTTTGTGCCCTCTCTCTCGCTCTTGCTGCACTAACCCTCTGTCTTTCTTCAATTTCTTTCTTTGTCTCTCTCTTTCTCCTTTGCCCCATCTCTCTGCCCCCCTCCCTTTCTGTCTCCATACATCCCTCTTTCTCTCCCCTTTTTCATCTCTTTCTCCTCTCTCTACTCTCTTACCCTTCCCTCTCTTAGTCTCTTCCGCCCTCACCTTGTTTTTCTCTCCCCTCTCTTTATCTGTCTCCCCTCCTCCTTCTCCTCCTCCTTCTCTAGTTCCCTCTCCCTCTGTCTCTTCATTGTTCTCTCTTTCTCTTCTTCTGTATCTACTCCCTCTCTCTCTTTCTTTCTCTTGCTATCCCCCCCCCTCTCTCTCTCAACCCTTTCCCTTTCTCCTACTCTTCAGCCCCTCTCTCTCTTTCCCTCTCCCTTCTCCCTCCCTCGCTCCTTCAGTCCCTTTGTCATTCTCTTTCTTCTATATCCACCTCTCTCTCTCTTCTCCCTCTCTCTCAGCAGGAGTAGAAGGTTATATTAGTAGGCCACACAGAGCTCGGGGCACAGTTCTACCTTTAATGCCACGGTGGTCACTCAGCGATCCAGGGGTCCGCCCGCAGCTCTGTTCTCCAGTGTCAGAGCCAAGGTGCTGCTGATGGGTGCTGCTGATGGGTGCTGCTGATGGGTGCTGCTGATGGGTGCTGGGACAACTGGATTAAAGGAGATTTTACTTAACTCCCAAGTGAACGCTCTGACCTGAAAAAAAAAAAAAAAAAAAAAAAATCTTTAAACTACATAACACTGTGTCTTTACATGGGAAACTTTACACCTCGCTATTTTATTCAGCTATTTCTGAGATTTATGTTTATGTTGCTGGATTACATTACTTTGCAGATGATGTCACCAACATTCCCTGGGGGTGTGATACTAACTGAAGGCACTGCTTTGTCTGAAAATGTGTTACTCAAATTAGACTTTAATCTGAGCATGATTTGAACTGACCAGTCTGGTGCTGTACCAGATTTTTACTGCCTTAAAAATGTCCAAAACATTTTGCAGTGGTCAAAAGTTACTCCTCACTTAACCTAATGCATCCCCAGTGTCCTAATTATTCACCAAGATTACTATAAGCACTTCTGACAACTTTCAGAGACCAGAGCAGAGTTTTGCAGTCATGGTATTGCTAATAATAACTAGCATGCTAACAGCGCACCAGCATTACTTTCCTTTTGCTTTTTAGTAAATGGTCCTATTACAGTAGCTGCTTTAACCATGTATCTGCACCGGGGCAAAACTAATTTCTGAAGCTGTACAAATAATATTAGACTAACAGCTATTAAGTGCACTTGAGTCTCATTTCCACAACATCTGGATGCCTTTAGTCATTGGGAGGTAGCCAGAGTAGCACCCCAGGAATCTAACCCACAACCTCTGAGCCGCTATACTGTACCCCCTCACTTACACTGTATATCCAACTATATTTATAAGTGCATACGAGCGGTAACAACTTGTGATTCTCAGTGTCTTAATCCAAGTGTTATTTAAACAACCTTGCCAGGAGCCTGAAACGCAGAACTCAACAGAGATAAACAAACCAACGCACTACAGGACCACCACCAGAGGTCACTCTCCTTCTGAGCGGTGACATTGCCGGGACACTTGGCGCTGTGGTTAATTCGTTGCTAACAATGGCGTTTCCCTGATTCTCGAGCTCCGAGCACCTGAGTCCATTGTGCGCCATCAGGCAAAGACTTTGATTAAAACCCTGCTGTGGAGAAGATATGGCATAATACATACAAAAGTAAACCCGGGCCTAGAGTGGGTTGTGCTCAGTGCTTAGTAGGAGACCAGACTGAGGCAGGAGAAAGACTACCAGCAGAGGGCGAGCTAAGTGTCACTAATGAGCCAGATCTGGATCCAATTTCCATATGTAATTGTAGGATAACTGTTCCCCTTGAATAAAATTATACTACTTTACAATTTCATATCTGGAAAAACTAGCATTAGCAGTGACAGATGAACGCATGTTTACAGTAACTTTTTACCTATGAAAATGGACAAACCTTATAACGTTGTGCTATCAAGCCCTTCTTCAGACATGTCTGAAACGTCACAATATGGTGTCATTAAAATAACAGTGTGGGAGCTCCAAAGAACTGCATTGCGGATCTGTTTTTCTTTGTCAGTTTTTTGTCTTTGGATCCGCACGCAGTTGAAACTGGATGTGCATTTCTCTATCTACCAGTATTTAAACCTTATACAAGCATGATTTTTCTGTGAAAAGTGCTATTCACAGTTTTTGTAGAGTTTGTTTAGTTGAATCTTGTACTTTGGGCAGCTTAAGAAACAGATGTGCAAAGTTCTCATTCCAGTTGCATCTTGTTAAAATAGAATGGTAGCAAAAAAAGCAAACACAGGGCAGGATTTTTGACACTTCTTGGCATTTGTTGATTATAAGAACCCATCTCCAAGTGAAGGCAGGTCAAGGGAACCTTAGCTGGAGGATTCTGCCTAATAATTAGAGGAGAAGACAAGATGTTGCTATTATTTTATGAAACTATAATTAATGTAGTGTAATGTAATGAAATGTGGATCCACTATCACGTGTCTGGTCCCGCATTTGAGTCCAGTTTATTCCTGTTTAGTCCTTGTCCTCTTATTTGCCTTATTTTTCCATCCATTCACCATCTTATACAGCATTATAGTGTTATGTCTAATATCCCCAGATTAGTGTCTCATTATACCCGCCCACTGCCCACTGCCCCGTGCCAGTCCATTTTGGCTGGAGCTATATATTGAAGCAGTGAATGGGCCATTGATTGACACTGAGAAATAGATTGAGTGTGTGTCTTTACTGCTGCTCACCTCCTCTTTCCCTCTTTCTCGCTCTTTGCCATACGTTTGAATGCGCTGGACAATTCTGGGCTATCAGACAAGCTCTATTGTGTATTTGACAGTATGAATGGGTGGCGTGGATAGACACATTGCTATTATGTTGTGATGAAGAAAGTGTGTATTTTTGTATTTTTTGCCGCTTTTGCTGCATGTATGGCTAGCTAGCGTAGCTTTGGTTGTGTTGGTTGTATGTATTGGACCAGTGAGGATGCTAAGCTTTGCCATATGTAACAGGTGCAGAAATTGCGGTATGGTGGTGCCTTCATATTGACAAGTTTAAGGGTAATGTTATAATGTTGTTTCCCCATCACACACAGTTGTGTTCTGGAGTTGTGTTTTGTTTCATTCACACGGTTTGACACACAAGCCCTGCATATTTAAGCTGAGTTCTTCTCTCAAACTGAAAACACTCTGTTCCACCTTGTGATGTCATGTGGTAATACAGGAGGTGCTTGACTGTGTTTTTAAACTCCATACACCTTCACTAAAATAATTTAGATGATTTCAGACCTGGAATTGCCCATCTCTCCGAACAAAAGGTTAAAGTTAGCTGTTAACTTGAAAATTACTGCTTCATGACATCACAAGATGGAATGGAGCATTTTGAGCTTTGGAGATGTAGACAGACTAATAACACAGCATTACTCAAACATATGTGAGTCTCTGTGTTTCCCTGTCTCTCTGTCTCCCTCTCTTTCTCTGTCTCTGTCTCTCTGTATTGCTCTCTGCTCTGTGGTATTGCCTGTGTCCTGTGTGTTGGTTATGGCCCTGACTCTCTCCTTGTCTTTCTCCTTGTCTTTCTCCTTGTCTCTCTCCTTGTCTCCCTGTCTCTCTGTATTGCTCTCTGCTCTGCGGTGTTGGCTGTGTCCTGTGTGTTGGTTATGGCGTGTGTTCCAGCCCTATGTTGGACAGACTGTAGCTCTGTGTGAGGGCTCCGGCTGCTGTCACCTAAACTGGATAAACACAAATTATATGAATGGCTCCCCAGAGAAAACCAACTACCGCCATTATAAACACTACCAGTACTAGTACTGCTACTTCTGCTACTTCAATTTCTACTTCTACCACTATAATATACTTCTACTACTAAAGCTTCTGCTACTGCTACTATTATCATGTACTACTACTATAATGTACCTCTGCTACTACTATTATTATATTACTACACTACAAAAATGATAGTGCTACTACTACTGCTGCTACTACTACTTCTACTACAACAATAACAACAACTACTACTACTATAATAATATAATAATATGCCTCTGCTATTACTACTATTATATTACTAATACTACTGCTGCTATAATATTTCTCAGCTGCTGCTAATATTACTACTACTACTACTACTACTACTACTATTACTATTCTATTACTACTACGACTATAATATACCTCTGCTATTACTACATTAGAAAAATTATAGTGCTACTACTACTACTACTACTACTACTACTACTACTACTACTACTACTACTACTACTACTATTACTACGACTACCACATATTAATGGCTAACTAGTAATAGGCATTCCATTAATACTCTTTATCACAGTCTTAGCATCTCTACGATCATACTTGACTAACTACAAACTGACATACCAAAAATACCTCTTGGTTAAAAGTGAAAGTTTTTCCATTGCTGCTAAATCATACTTTTCCTCCTGCTATCACCTGCTGTCACCATAACACTTTTGCTACTACTGTTATGACAATATTTCTATATCACCATACTAATATTACAGTACTTCAGTCGCTACTGCTACTGCTACTCCTACTACTACTATTTCTAAATCTATAATTTGCATCTTGACATCATTTCACGCTCTCTTTCAGTCCCATAAATCTCTACCCATATATTCTCTCCCCTGCATACGTCTTTATCTGTTTTGGCTTCAGAGCAAAAATATTTTCCCATACAGAAATACAAAACAGCACCTAGACTCTGCCATTTCCTATATAAATACATTACTATCGGCAAGTTCAAGTGTGAATAAGTGACTTCTCCTGAATCTGAGTGGTTTCCATACAACTGTGCATCACTTTACACATATGATCCAAAATCAATAGGAGCAGATGTAGTCGGCCGTAGGCAGCATTTTTCAGGGCAATTTGATAGTGGTCTCCTTTGGGGCAATGCTACAGTAGAAGAATGTAGAGATGATAAACACAATGCAATCTAAATAAACAAGAGCTGAGATAGGCTGCGATTATACTGTATTGATTTATTTATCTCATTATGTAATTGTGTATAGTGCTTTGTCTGCTATGAAAGATGTCCTTGCTGCTTCTCTTTTCATTTTATTTCTAATATTTTATGTTCTAATATTTGTTGATACATAATAAATGGACATAGCTAACATGCTAGCTGCTGTGTTCCAAATAGGAAGTGCGCATGGGGGCGCTTCCGGCTCCATCAACTCTACTGCTTACAGTGAGCCTCGTCATTTTGGGTTTAAAATTTTCATTTTAAACCACTCTACATGATCCTGGCATTTTTATTTCACTATTTTGTCTGTAAATACATTTTCCTAATATGGAACTTGATTCCAAATTCACCCCATAACTGCTAGCCTCATGAGCTTCATTTGACTGGAGCCAAACACTATGGGTGACGTCACACTCTCTTAGTCCACTTCTTTGATACACATGTAAGCTGCCGTGTTTGTTTTGACATGGGTCAGTCTATGCATTTCTCTGATTCAGACTTTGACTTTGTAAAGAATAAAACAAAGTCTGTCTTGGTTGGCCAGGCTACAAAACAATTAATTACTTCAGTGTTAATGTTTTATTTTCATTAGAGCAATTTGAGTAGGTGCAATTATCAAATCGCAAAGGCTGCAATTATTTAAATACAGTAGAATGTCCTCTGCAACAAAACAAAATAGCCTGTCTATTTTTATATAACATTTTTCCTTGTACCTGTAGTGTACTACTGCCATTACTACCACATATTAATGGATGACTAACAATAAGGATTTATTTATTCATCTTTTATTTTCTGTGACCTTGAACTGTTACTTTTTTCATTTTTAATACTGTTTTTAGAATCTTATGGATGTCATCATAATATGCTATATATAAATTATACCTACAAACTGACATACTAAAAACACCTCTTGGTTAGCAATTAATATATGATCCCGAGAGTAAGAGTTAGAGTAATTTCTAGTCAGTTTGTCATTAAAAGGTTTCAGAGGTAATTTGAAAGAAGCAGAAGAAGAGGTCAAGTATTTAAAGGTGCACTATGTAATTTTTTTAGTTGGGGGTTCGTCACCTGCTTGTTTCTATGGATATGACATGGATATGGATATTAAACAGCTCTACTTTACATTTCTTCAATTACAAGTGGTTGTACAGCTCAAAAATACCTAGAAAAACAGGCAATTTTTTTTTTGAGATCCTAGCCCAGATTTACCCAGTGAGGAAAAAAAAGCTGTGCCTCACAATTGACTCCAGCATGCTGACTACTGCTACTATTACTAAAACTGCCACTACATATTAAATAGTCTATTTTGCCATTGTATTAGTTTAGCAGTGCATATTTCAGTCTTCTCTCAATTATTAAAGCTCCTGGAGTTGTTTTCAATGAGCACTCTGAACTCGATCCTACTTTTTAAACATTTTGCAAATCTAACCACAATTCAAATTTTTCTCCAAAATTGTACACCCCTATTTTTTTATCATTCTCTCATATTATTCCCCTGCCCTGTGTAAGCCAGTATCGCTGTGTTATATTGTGGTATTGCCCCATAGAAATCAGCTCGGGTTTGTCTGTAATCGACACCAGCTCAGAGGACACAGTAGACCCCGGGCTCGCGAACAGCCAGAGGAAATGCTGTAGTTTCCGTTTTGCGGTGCCCACAGCCAGTTAAGAGGTTTCGCCTGTGGTTTTCACACCGGATTGGCTTCCCTTTCACTCTCACACCTTCTGCTAGCTGTTAGCCTCATGGCGCGAGGGACTGTCAGTGAGCGAGGGACAGAGGAGGGGAGAGAAGGAGAGATTGTCACTTCATTTTTCATTAACAAAAAGTGGAAATATTGTGTGTACAGTCAGAGTAATCGCTACACAGTTTGTCATTAAAAGGATTCAAAGGAAATTTCAAAGTAGTAGTAGTAAAGTAGTAGTTGCAAAGTATTGAGGACTATTAGAAGTATTCGAAGGTCAAGTATTTAAAGGTTCACTATGTAACTTTTTTAGTTGGGGGTCCGTCACCTTCTTGTTTCTATGGATGTCATTTGCTTTGCCTGGAATGTTCCACAGTGCAACATTAAACAGCTCTACTTTACATTTATTAAATTACAAATGGTTTTAAAGCTCAAAAATACCTAGAAAAACAAAGCATTCTGACTGTGAGTGGGGTCGCCTCTCCACAGATCTGACTTGTAATTTTGTCTGGTTTGGTCTCCATGATGATAGAAAGGTTTAGTGCCAGACAAAGCATTAACATCTCAACACAATGCACCTTTAACACATATTCAATGACTTCTGCAAGAAATTGTAATTACTGATACTTTGCAGCTGATGGCATCAACATTCCCTGGCGGTGTGATGCTAACTGGAGGCACTACTGTCAAAAGCTCTAACTATTTCAACACAATCTGACCATAAAGAGCTTAACTACAACCGGTGAGCTGATTTGTGCTGTCTCTCGCACATCAGATTACTATCACAAGCTAGCTAGCGTTATTATTGGCAGGTATTTAAAGATATAATATCGAAATCGGTATCAGAACTGAAAAAACTGGAAAAAGCGCATCTCCACTGTTAATTGCAATAAAATCAAAACTGAGATTTGATCTGTGGCAATTATCAAATCGCAAAGACTATAACTGTTCAGCTAAGAGAATGTCTTTTTATTGGGGGAAAAACAGTGAACCCTGTAGTTAAAACCTCTTCAAACGTGCTCAGTCTTCTCTCTCTCCTCTCTCCTGGAATGTGAACTGAATCCTGCTTTGAAATAATACACTGTGAGAATATAATAGAAATCACAATACTTGGCTGGAAAACTCTTCTATCACTTCTATCACAATACATTACACCACTGTTGTCTACAAACACGTCCACTTAAATTATTACTGCTGTAGTTGTGCATCCTTACCACTAGAGGGATTTTTCTAAAGGGGTAGTGGTCTGTTTTGGATGTGTGCCCCCTCTCTCTCATTTTCTCTGTCTTTTTTCTCTTTCGCTTCCTCCCTCTCTCTCTTTTCCCCCCCTTTCCCCCTGTCTCTGTGTTTGAGAGCAGTGTATGTGTTGTGAAATGTTTCAACGTGCAGCCTGTATTTCTCTGGAGTATCCCTAATTATCATATGAGCAGCACTGCACACCCTATGGGAGACTGGGAAAGGAACACACCAAATGTTAGACTTTCTTACATGGATTCTTATTACTACTACAACTGCTACTGCTACTACTACTACTACTACTACTACTACTACTACTACTACTACAACTGGTACTGCTACTACTCTTTTATCGTTTCTTGGCAGCACAGTATTTGTCAATCATAATAAAAAATACCAAATTAGCTGAATATCTTTGCCAGTGTATTACTACTGGCATTCATATCCATGGAGATGTTATGTTTTTTTCCCTAGAATGTTCCAAAGTATGACATTAAACTTTTAAGCACGAGATCAAGTTACAGCTCAGATCTGTGTGAGCCCGTTCACATCAAGAATGTATTTTTGAGCAATAAAATCACCCGCAATGAAATAAATGCCTGTTCAATGTTTAATGCTATTCTGTGGAACATTCCAGGAAAAGCTCTATGGAGACAATGCCAAAAAAGGGGAATACCAGAAAAGTTATGCATTGCAAATAGTAAGCAATTGTACTTTAATGTGAATTTAAAGGGCCTATATTACGCTATTTTCTGATCTATGTTATAATGTAGTTTCCTCACCAAAAACATACCTGGAGTTGTGTTTTGTTTCATTCACACATGTTTAACACACAAACCCTGCATATTTAGTTCTTCTCTCAAACACAAAAACACTCTGTTCCACCTTGTGATGTCATGTGGCAATACAGGAAGTGCTCCACTGTGTTTTTAAACTCTATACATCTTCGCTAGAATCATTTGGATAACTTCAGCCAGTTGCCAGTCAGGATTTGCCAGTCTCTTAAGGTAAAAGATAGTTGTTAACTTGAAAACTACCACTACATGACATCACAAGGTGGAACAGAGCATTTTGAGCTTTGGAGATGTAGACAACTAATAATCAAGGGTTACTCAAACACGTGTGAATGAAACAAAACACAACTCCAGGTATGTTTTTGATGAGATAACAACATTAAAACATATCTTAAAGCTTACGAAAGTCATTTTTGTGTAATACTGGACCTTTAAGACGCACTATACAAATTCCTATTGTTTCTCACATCCATGTGCTCCTATGTATTGAATAGTGCAACTCCATGCAGCTTTCACCTTCCACCCCACACAAGAGGGTCTGTGTCTGGCAGTGGAGTAGTGTCTATTATGTAGTGCTAATGTGATAGCGGAGATTAACATTGTAATCCATTTAGCATAGATCAGCTAATCCACTTTATTACTGTTGAAAAGGAATCAGATAATATTGGCTCGAACCACAGTCGCTGCTTTAATGATTTTAAGATGATGAACAATGACTTAATGATATTTGAATAATTGTGTAATAATTTAATAATGGGCACTGGTAATAAAAGTAGGATTAGGCATTGTGTTGTGATCTATAGTCATTATGTTCAGATGCTTTCACTCTATAAATGGACAGTTTTGTTGGGTTAAAACGTGTATATCTTAAAAGATTTCACAATATAGGCCACGTTTCTTATACCCATTTGAGCTTATTACCGTTTATCAGAGAGAGGGTCGACTACTGCAGGACAGAAGTACAACATGTATAGATAAAGGTTACGTCTGTAGAGAGGCAAGCCCGCTCACAGTAAGAAACCAAGGTACAGTCTAGCAAAAAAAGCACTGTAATTTAATAAATTCAAGATAGTAGATATGTTTTATGCCATAGTGTGTAGCATTCCAGGTAAAGCACTGACATCTCCATGGAAACAAGCATGTGGTGGACACTCAACCAGAAAAGTTACATAGTTCGACTTTAAAATGCACAGAAAAAGGAACTCACATCTGTTTACATTCACGTAATCTGAAATTTGATTGAGAATTTTTAACCTAAATTTAAAGAATCAAGTATTTTTTTTCCACCTCTCTCTTCTAATTTAAAATAAAGCTTATATATCATTTGAATATACTTAAACTCCAACTTTGAGCTTCACTTCATACTATTAACAGTATTCCAGCCAACATTGTTATTGAAATGAACAAAAAACCTCCTTTTTCCTTGTCCGTGCCTATCCCTCAGAGACTACAGATACCAGGATGCACGCTCACTGTTCCCACGTGGCCCATTTGTTTAGTTGGTCTCAGATTGAATGATAATATACAGGAGCTTCCCCCTTTAGCCTTTACTCTCCCCAGAGACCACAGACACAGTAAAACATAAGATGGGACCAAAGCCAATGACCTCTCCTTCTCCCTATTCAAAACTCTCTTATTCTTTTATTCACAATTTACACCAAAGCAGCCCAGCTCAAATTAACCCAGCGTCCCCATAGATGTGATAACCTTATAGTGTTCAATCTGGCCTTGCTTGTGTCGGACTTTCCTTTCTTTTCTTCTTTCACCAATCTCTCTCTCCCTCTCTCCCCCTCTCTTTCGCTCCCCGTCTGCTCCTTTCTTTACAACTGACCCAAGCGACTACAATTGTTCCCAGTGAAAGTTTATAAAGCCCTTTCATACAGGGGGGAATCTAAGAGGGCTTTGCGATGGAGGATCAGCGCAGGAAAGCCAAGCGCCAGCAGGTTGAGAGAGGGAGAAAGAAAGAATGAAAAGAAAAAAAAGAAGGAGAGAGAGAGAGCACAGAGGTGAGGGATGAGGCCTGCTTTGTAAAATGTCATGTTGTGAAAGTGGATATCAGGAGACGCACCAGGGACTCAGCTGCTGTGCCCAGTCTACTCCGGTTTCCCTTTGAAATAGATGGATTATAGTAATGTGTGTGGGGAGCCAATAACAGTGATGAATGGGGCCAGTGTTAAACTAGGGAAATGTACAATGTGATAATATTGTATTTGGAGCAAAGTTTTGGGTTTTCTGGTTGATTTGTTGAAAAGAAATCTGAAAATCTAGGCCTAGGAGCAGCGGTATTTTTAATTATTTTAAATTTGTTCTGGCTATAATTGTCTTTAAGAACTTTGACTGCAGTGTTTTTCAACCTTTTTTGAGTCACAGCACACAATTTTGATTGGAAACAGTCCTTGGGGGTGTGACGCTAACTGTCTGAAGCTCTGTTACACAACTTAGACTTTGGCTTTATTTTAACACAATCTGACCATAAAGAACTGACAAAGCTAGAGGTCAAGCAGGTGAGATGATCTGTGCTTTTAAACAAGTCCCTCTCACATAACATTACAGTCACAAGCATTTGCCAACAGTTTTTCAGTTAGTCACTCTCACTTTTTGCCATACACATACAGGTAGAACACTCAAAGTATATATTACCAAATCACAACTTTTAGCTAATAAAGAAGTGAGATATAAATACAATATTGGTTTTTATTGTCTTTTTGACCCAAATTTGACCCATCCTTCAATGGCCACTGGGGCAACCTGTAAAGAGCAGTAGGACCCATCTCTAGATCTTGTAGTTTTGGTCAGGACTACCTTAGCTGGAGGATTTTATCTATGGTGCATGTTTTGGGTTGAATACATTGTCTATGCCATGGTCTGGTTCTTTCAATTTGGTGATTTTAGTGATAGTTTTGGTGTAGTTTCTTTTTTGGTGCAGAACTTTGCTCAGGATACCCCCAAAATGGTAAATTATTAAATGAAATCCATATTTTTTTCCAAGCCCCCCCGGCAATACCACAAGGCCTTCTTGCTGAAAATCAAGGTTTTATTTTGACATAAATTCAAAGATTCTGCCTCCAATCCCAAGGGGCCAGTAGCCAAACCAGTAAGTACTATACTTATATACCCCTGAACTACACTGTATTTTGGTCTACAATTGGGGATTAAGGGGATTTTTGTAAGCAGAAAGTTGGCAGTTCAAATCCTGCTCTACCCTGTTCATACCTTTCCTCTGTCCATGGGCAAGACACTTCAGCTACCATGCCTTTATACAGTATGAGCAGTATTAGTTTTATGTATCAATATGGTTTAATCAATGAACTTCTTCTGTCTGACCAGTAGATTGTGTTCATTGAAATCACAACAGGAATTTGCTCTCAAAATGCAGATGTTTTGACCTGGTTTATAGTTAATATCTCTGGAATTTATGGGCTTTTCCACATGAAACAAAATTCTAATGTGGCTAACTGTAAGCACTGCTCTGTCTGAGGCTCTGCTTGAGGCTAGACTTTAATCTGAGCTTTATTTTAACACAATCTGATGATAAAGAACTGGCTTAGCTGGAACTACAATATGTGAGCTGATTTGTGCCATTAAACAAGTCAGTCTCAAATAAAATGACAGTTACAAGCAAGCTAACATTAACCAACTTTTTTTTTCAGTTAGTCACTCTCACGTTTTTGTTTCTATTGATCACAGGCCTCTGAAAATGCACTCTTTTAATTCATTTTGTGTTGTTTTTTTTTTTGTTTTTGTTTTTTTTTTTTAAGTTTTTTAGATGATCTTAAAGGTGCATTGTGTAACTTTTTGATTGGGGTTCTGTCACCAGTATCACATTAATTTATCACATTCATTTAATTACAGGCGGTTTTATAGCTCAAAAATACCTAGAAAAACAGGCATTCTGACTGAGAGCGGCGTCGCCTCTCCACAGACCTGTAACTTCTGCATCTCCATGGAAAAAGCAGGTGGCGGACCCTCAACCAGAAAAGTTACACAATGCACCTTTTAAAACTTTTTTGACCCCGTTTATAAATGTGTACATTGTGTCTCCATGGTAACTTCTGAACATTGCACCACACACATATATGTGTAGAACACCCCCAGCATGATATCACTGTAAACTGTCCATTCAAATGTGTACTAAAGAACAAAATGTGCTTTTAATTGTCCAACTATTGTAATATACCGATAACACTTGAGTTAAAATTAGCCCACTTTATCACAAGCGCATTAATCTTGCAGTGCGTGTGCTGTCTGCTCTACCACCTGCCTCCTGTCCAATTATCCCACGTTTTGCCTTCTACCTATGGGCCCTTCAGAGCTCCAGCACCACCAACAGTCGTCTCAACTTTAACAAGAGCAGCTTCACACCTGTCCAACAGCGGCACCACCTCTCCACATGGGGTGCTGAGCCTGCTGGGCCGGGCATGTGTCAGTACAAAGTGTTACTGGGGATTTCAGACAGGGGACTTGATGGAGATGTCATTTGGAGCAGGCTGAAATAGACTAAATGTAGAACAGATGATTAGGGATGAGGCAAGATCTCTGGGGAGTGAGCTTGTGGGTTTTTAAATTTGCTGCCACTCTGCTAATACTGTAGATTAGGTTACATTAGACAGCTGAAGTGTGCAATAGCCGTCGTAATAATTTGCCAACATTGTGTCTTGTGTTGTCTGGTGGTGTGTGTGCATGTGTGAGTCAGTGGGAGTTTGAGGGAGACCAAAGACACAGATTGGCAGCCACTTTTCTCTCAATCTGTCCCAAGGCAGCTGTGGCATTAGGGGGATTTGCCAGCAACAAATCTGGGATTGCTTAAATGAATGAACTATATAAAAACTAAACATTGAGTGCAGTAACTTTTAGTAATAGTTCATAATTAATAGCAATATCACCATATTATTATTATTATTATTATTATTATTATTATTATTATATTATTATTATATGTTTTGTTCATAATGTTTTAACATGTAAGATTAAAGCAAATTGCAGTCAGGATTTTTTAGAACAAGTTCTATACATAGCTGGTCTTGTACTGCAAATTATGTAACTGTTTTTGACGTTGACTTCTTTGCCTGCTGTAGCACTTTGAAATGTCCTTGAAATGTGAAGTGAAATATAAATAAATTGTATTATTATTATTATTATATTGTCAGGAATAATTTTGAGACTAACAAGATGTTTTTGGATATAATTACGTGTATAGTTCTACAGAAGGTGGTATTTATGAAGCAAATTTCACTCACTCTCCTATATTCATACTACTGATGTGTCCTTTTGCAAGACACTTCACCCACCCTGCCTTAATACAGTATTAGCGTGCAGCAGGAACAAAGTTTGACATAGTGCATATTTTAAGTACCTCCACTTCTGCCGATCCTTCATAATATAGTGTGACTCGGAGCAGGTTGAAACAGCAGGTCTATGTGATGGAGTCTGTGAATGTGGAATAAACAGATGTTCCAACAACCTCAAACACGTTGATTATGTTGTGTGTGTGTGTGTGTGTGTGTGTGTGTGTGTGAGTGTGTGAGTGTGTGTGTGTGTGTGTGTGTGTGTGTGTGTGAGTGTGAGTGTGTGTATGTTTGCCTTCTCTTTCTGCTGAGTAAACTCACTTGGAGGCTCCAGCGGCACCTCTCTCACATAAGCCTAATTACTGTGATCTGCTCTGAACATAGTGATACTGCAGCACAGGTTTTGAATACTGTACAGGAAGTCACAGCCAACGCATCGTAGTAAAAATGACATACGGGTCCCAAAAGATGCTTAGAGTATGACTGATTACAAATTTACCCTTGATCTCTTTGTTAATGCTTCATAGTCTCCTCCTTCTTATATTTATTTGATATTGAGGTTGCGAGTTCAATTTTAATATCAAAATTTACATGATTGTCTACACTATTCCCTACTTGGGGCACCACGCCATTTTTAGTGGCGTCCGAATGTCGAGTGAGTGAAAAAGTAGTGCACTCAAAAGTGATTATTCTTATGATTCTACAATGTTATTGCCTATTCAGCCCGTTTATTTTAACATCGTCTGGTACGTGGAAAATGCAAAATGGCTCCTTCTCCATAAATACTTGAATGTCAGCTGGATTTGAGTGAGATTTGTTGTTAAATGTTTATCAGAGTTTACTGGACTCTCAGTATATGGTTCTCAATACAATATTATCACAGTAGTATCATGATGTGAAAATATAGGCAACTGCATTACATAAACAGGTCAGCTTTCTAGATAAACAACAAAATGGTAGTGCTGCTACATTCACGTCAACATTTTGTGAAATATACAAAAAATACTTGGGATAACAATATCATATCACAGAATTTACATTATATTCATTTTTTTTCCCACATTCTTACCCATAATGTGAACAAATGTGTAGATCTATGAATGTTAAGTTGTGAATAAAAAGTCATTAAAAACACTCAAAAAGCAAAGCACCACTATACAAGTTGATCCCACTAATGTTAGCCACGTTAGCAGTGAGTTGTGGGTTCTTCTTCTGGACACTAATGTAAATGTGTGTTGTGTTTTCCAGATCCGTGTAGATGACTCTTCCCGTGCCCTGCAGTATGAGACGGTCCAGGCTGTGACCAGTGGACCCATCCTGAGGGACATGGCCTTCTCCTCAGACCACCACCACCTCTATGTCATGTCCGAAACTCAGGTGTGTTACACTGAAACTCCTGTTAACTCTATAACACACATATAAAAGTCTATAGGTTTGAAGATGTTATGGAAAGTCTTCATTCATCAACAAGATAAGATTGGCCTTTACTGTTTCTCATGTATTTAGTTGTGTTACTTGTGTTCATACTTGTGGGTTTCAGCTTTCTCCTTCTTAAAGGCGGCATTTTGTGAACTTGTAACTATTCAAATGATAGTTAACTTGTGATTAATCACAAATTAATCGCACATTTTTGTCCCTTATCTAGAAAAGTGGATAGGCGCCACTTTGTGCAAATGTTGTTGTTTTTTTTTGTTTTTTTTTTATTGCAAACCATAACAATTGTCAGTGAGACACTTTGTGTTCGATGTTCCACTCTCATGTTCCTCTTTCATGAAGTGCTCTGCAACAGTGTCAGAGAAGTGCTTCTCTTCTATCTTCATAAGAGTTAAAGTAATTGTGTGGGGTTCTATGTCTCGCACCCACACTTGCACAATCGAACCGGGCCATGGGCCGATGATGTTATCACACGGCGCTGTTTGTTTGTTTACATGTCGTGCTGCAGAGCTAAAGCTTTTAGCGGAGAAAATAAGTCCAGTGGCAGAAGTTTCTCTTAAATAGTGAGGCAGATATGAGTCCTTCTGCGATATGCGCTCCTCCGTGAGTTTATGGATATAAAAACAGCTCGGAGCAGTGAGAACAGACGGAGACGAGGCTGCAAAACTTCTGTCGCTGTCCATAGTCCTTTATTCACTGTTTTCCTCGTATGAGTAACATCTGCGCACACACAGGGCTTGTATAGTGAAGTCGTATGTGTACGCGTACATGAGCAACCGTGTCGCGCTTTGGCCCACTTCCTCCAACTGGGACTTCTCAGTTTCGTACAAAAAGTTTTGCTTCTGATTAACAGCAGCATCCTGTAGTTTTTCTAACCTTACTACCACAGTTTATGAAAAAGCTAGTTCACTACAAAGAGCGTTAATCTAAAAAAAATGTACTCGTTAATAACGCAGAATTTTTGACAGCGTGAATATATATTATATGTATGTATATATATATAATAATATAATTATATATATATTATATATATGTATATATAATAATATAATTTTATATCTATCTATCTATCTATCTATCTATCTATATATATATATATATATATATATATATATATATATATATATATATATATATATATATATATATATATATATATATATATATAATTATGTTACAATATTATGGTTTGAAGTGTTAATTGCTGTGCTATGGCAACAATGCAGTCTTTTACTTTCACTACTGAACCTATGGGTAGCAAATACTGTTTACTAAATGAGCAACTGTGTACCTAAAACCAGGCATGAAAATCTCTCACCTTTTGCCGTTTTGAAGCCAAAACAGGTGACCAGTCCATCTGCCTCACATCAGCACACCGCTCTTCGCCTTTTCACGTTCTCTCTCCTCCCCACGTACAGCTCACATCGGCTCGGTACTTAGTTCGCGCTGATAAGAAGGGCAAGACGAAATGTGAAGCATAAACTAATCAAAATTTATGCTACAGTGTCGGCACAGTAAGCCTACAGTGATATGTGGGCTGAAGTTTGCCTAATAAAATGCCAAATAAATCTGTTTGTCATAATATGCGTTTGGCTTGGTAAATGTGCAGAGGCTGCTAAATACTGTACCACAATAAAACCAGTAAGATCATTTAGAAATTTGAAAAAACAGGTTTAAAAATCCTACCCACTTTCTTCACTTTGAAGCAATTTTCTGGAACGTGTCAATGGAAGCTATCTTAAAGAAGGGGTTCTCAAACTCTGGGTGAGGGGCCAAAAAAAGGTGCACAGACTGTTTAGGTTCAGTACAGTTTGCTTGGCTTATTTTATGCCTAAATTAACATTTATCAGTTGGGGATAGATTAAAAAAAAAAAGATACATATGTGCCAAAATAACCCATTTTTTGCCTGTAGAACATAAGTTTTTATATAACCATGCTGCCACTAGAAGTCCAATTTATTCTATTTTAGATCATTTAAATTACCTCAAACATAAGTGAATTGATTTTTAAGACAATATGCTAACCCCAGCCACAAGAGGCCCGTTACTAAATTTGTGTATTATCACCAATTTCAGATGTTTGTCAGTGAGTGGAGCAGTAACTCCTAAACAGAACTATGATATACATAAAGCTGCATTGTGGTTGGGGGGTCCGTCACCTGCTTGTTTGTATGGGGATGTCACTGCTCTGCCTGAAATGTTCCACAGTATGACATTAAACAGCTCTACCTTACATTTATTCTATTACAGGTGGTTTTATTGTTCAGAAATACCTAGAAAAACAGGCATTCTGACTGTGAGCGGGGTCGCCTCTCCACAGATCAGGTTTGGTCTCCATGAAGATAGAAAGGGTTAAGACCACACTGACAAAGCAATAACATCTCCATGGAGAAAAGCATTTGACAGACCCTCCACCAGAAAAGTTACACAATGCACCTTTAAGTGTAGTATCCTAGATGTTTATTAATAACAAAACAAGACATTTAGTTGTTTATATTTTGGGTTTCTGTCTCACCATTCATGATACAATATTTTACTTTGAATTGTTAATTGCTACGACCATAACCCCAATTTTCCACCTCTCTCAATGGCTTCTGTATATTGGCAACGCTCTATTTCCTAAGGTTCAAGATTTTCTTATGTCAAAACAGTGTTAGCATTTCATTCTAGCCCGACCAGAGACGAGACACTGACTGCTGTGTATCCTGTAGTTTTGCTGTTTTATATTACACAGAGTCAGAGTATAGGGACTGCGGGGCTGAATAAAAGCGCTGTATTATATGGACTCTAGCTGACAGACTGGCTCCTTTTGTGTGTGATTGTGCACTATAGTTTCGCACGTAGCCACATCTCTCTTAGTGCCTTTGATGACATGGAATGTGGAGCGAAATAGCAGAGCACTCTGGGTAATGGACCCGGGCCCTGTTGAAATAGCATAGAGGAAAGGCCTCGACACGCAGGCTGGTTCACACAAATGTACACACCACTGTAGCGTATTACTCACCATGTATAGACTACTACTTTATAAACAGAAGGAACCAAGCGTTGGAAGTAGAAATGTACAGAGAAGTAAATTGTTTGATAGTTTTGTTTTTTTTAATCTTTTATACTCACAAATTAAAACTAACTGTAAACATAACATTGTTGAGTAAGGACTGGACAAGGCTGGGATCCAGAATACATGTTTCTTCAATACTTTACGAAGATGTGAGTCTGGTTGAACGTGAGGAGGTTCGGATGGACGTGATTGACAGGTGGATTAGCCAGTCAGGGATACGTGTTGGTCTGTCTGTATTAAAACAAATATGGCTGCTTACATGATGCTGACCAATGAGCTCCTTTGTTTCACATGCGTTACTGAAGAAAACTAATCTGATTGGACGATCAAGTTTGCCAGTGAAGGACAATGTAGAAGTGTATTTATAACAATGGTTTGATAGTTTAGTTAATAAGTAAAAGCTTTAAAGCTACACTATGTAACCTTTCTGGTTAAGTTTACACCACCTGCTTGTCTCCAAGGAGATGTTATTGTTTGCAAAGATGTTCCACAGTAAAGCTTTCCACTTATCTATCTCCATGGAGACAAGCAGGTGACAGCACCAGGCCAAATTGCAGGTCGGAATTGTGGAGAGCTGAGAGAATATGAATATATGCAAGATAGACAAGTCTGGACAAAGCAATAACATCTCCATGGAGACAGCAGGTGACGGAAAAGTTACATAGTACAACTTTATGTTACTGGCTCAAAACACTTAAAAGAATATTTTGGCTCAGCTAATTAACCTAAGGCCTATTTGTACCACATTTACAGAGAGATTGAGTGCACATAATTTCACACAATTTTAGATTTTTTTTTTCTAGAAGTCAAAGGATAGAAACAATTCCAAAATGTCATGCAGAATGTTTTTGTCATAGAAAACAATTATAGCTTCTCTGCACAAATGTGTTAATAGTGTCGTTAATAGCTGGATTCAAAGCTGTTTTTCTCTGCTCCACTCTCGTGTCTCTATCTTTGCTTACAGCCAGCCCAGATAGCCAATAACAAATGAATTATTAAGGATGGCTAATTTCCATTTTACCCATTATGTAGGATTCCTTTGTGTTTCACCATTAACTCTCTGATTGTAGTTGTGGTGTTAGCCCTTTTATTTTCCATACCAATTAGCGTCCATTATTAATTAGCCAGCGAGTTTCCAAAAGCACTTGAAATGCAGTTGTAATTATTTTATTAGCCTTTTTTGAATTACCTCCTGAAACTATGTGCTGTAACAGCTGGAATTTCCCATACAATCCAACAAACCAGATCTAGACCAGGTCTGTACCAAGTCTGGTCTAAACTAGGTGTACACTAGGTCTACACTAGGTCTAAACCAGGTCTAAACCATGTCTAAACCAGGTCTACACCTGGTCTAAACCAGGTCTACATCAGATCTACACCAGGTCTAAGCCAGGTCTAAAGGATTCCTTTGGCATTTGTTATTAATTAGCCAGCGAGTTTCCAAAAGCACTTGAAATACAGTTGTAATTATTTTATTAGCTTTTTTTGAATGACCTCCTCAAACTGTGTGGCGTAACAGCTGGGATTTCCCATACAATCCAACAGATGCAGACATCACAAAACGCTGGCAAAAATTCACACATTGAAAATTTCAGACCATATGCGTGTTTAATTATGCTTTCAATTTACTGACACTAGCGTTAGCCTTCATTTTCTCATGCCCTTGTTGTCTATTGTTCTTTTTCAGACACGATTATAGATTTAGGGCGTCTAAAATCCATTCCGTTTGTAATGGGATTTGCAAATGAAATAAAGATTAGTCCTTGGTCTGTCGTCCTGATTTTCATTTCAGTTCCGATTAGACACGCTAGAGAAGTCCGATAAACCCTAACTCTAAACCAGGACTAAACCAGGACTAAACCAAAACTAAATCAGGGATAAATCAGGATTTAACCAGGACTAAACCAGGGCTAAATCAGGACTAAAACAGGACTAAACCAGGACTAAACCAGGACTAAACCAAAACTTAACTAGGACTAAATCAGGACTAGACCAAGACTTAACCAGGACTAAGCCAGGTATAAACCAGGTATAAACCAGGACTAAACCAGCACTAAACCAGGGACTTAACCAGGACTACTAAACCAGGGCTAAACCAGGACTAAACCAAGACTAAACCAGGACCAAACCAGGGCTTAACTACTTGGACCAACCAAGTAATACTATGGCAAGTATTGATCCAATAACAGTTTTATATTATAATGCATTGAAACGTAACAGGTCTAAACCAGGTCTACACCAAATCTAAACCAGATCTAGATCTGGACTAAACCAGGTCCAAACCAGGTCTAAACCAGGTCTAAACCCTCTCATGAGAAACACAGAAACTTAAAAAAAAATCCTTTTCTTTTACAACCACAGCCTAATGTGTCATCTCTACCCACTCATTATTAGTGATTGGTTCTCCTCTAATTGGATTTTTCCTTCTCTGTCTGTCTCTCACATCCTAACACACACACACACACACACGCACACACACACACACGCACGCACGCACGCACGCACGCACGCACACACACACACACACACACACACACACACTCTAACACACACACATATGCTCATATATATAATTCGCCTTATTAGTGGCTTATATAGACGTGCTCTTATGTCAACCTTCAGGTCACACATCAAACTTATGTGTGACACAGATAAAAATAGACTGGAGTTAATGAGCTTTGGTAGTTAAACTGTAACTTTACTAGTAAAAGCACTCGGGTTATGGAAATATGTGTGCGACATTTGAGTTTGTAACAATAACAACTAGATCTTACTATGTCCAGCATTGTGCGGCTTAGTTAGCAAACAAATGTAAGGTTGTCAAAAATAGAAGTCTGCGCTGTGTTAACAATTTGCACAGTTTTTAAAATACTGTATAGCTATAATTTGAATGATTCTTTGTAAAGTAGTTTCTCATTGCCTTCACTATGAGGTATTGTGGCTCAGTGGAGTTTTGACCTCATCTTGTACTAAAATTTCAAACTAAATGTAGAGTTTTTTGAATAAGTAGCTCGATACTTGATATTACTCCTTTATCATCTCCATGTACGTTATTATCATAAATGGTAAATAGTAAATTGTCACATTTTTATACAGCACTTTCCCACCTTCAAGGCACTCAAAGCTCTTTACATCAAGGAACCACTCACCCAGTCACACACACATTCATTGCCCAAGGACACAACGGCAGCATTCATCAGTGGGAGAATCATACTGCCAACCTGTGGGTCAGTGGGACCAATGATGTTTTATGTCGAGAGCGGGATTCAAACCGCCAGCTGAGCTACTGTCGCCCTACAATTTAAGTAATGATATATTTTCAAAGCAAAATAACAATTAGTAATTTAATCAGGTGCCCTTATTTTTTTATTTTTTTTCAAGGTTTATTTATTCCAAACATTTTACACAGGTCTTCATCATTTAATTTTTTTTCTCCCTAGAACCCCACCCTCAACATGTAAACATAAGCCAGGCAGGTACAAGAATAATAATAATAATAATAATAATAATAATAATAATAATAATAATAATAATAATAATAATAATTTAAATAATTAGATAAAATACACCAACTAAATCATATTTGAAGGAGGGGTGGAAGAAACACAAATGTTCAAATCATTTAATATCGTCAATGCTTCTGTCACAGTCTGAAGAGTAACTGATTTGTTACTCAAGTAAGATTACTGCTACTTCAAACTAAACGTTAAAGAACTAAAAAAGCACTCAGAGAGCGCAGACCTCCGCCAAGCAGCTCAGTTTTCAAAGTGATCCAGAATCCAGGATTTCTTCTGGATCATCACCAAAATCTAATCATCTGTTGGATTTACCATTAGGAACATTTCCTGAAAATTTCATCAAGATCCGTCCATAACTTTTTGAGTTATCTTGCTAACTAACTAACAAACAAACAGACAAACAAACAAACAAACAAACAAACAAACAAACAAACAGACAGACTCAGGCAAAAACATAACCTCCTTGGCGGAGGTAATTAAGAGTAAAAGTGTGGTGTCTGAAGACTACTCCAAGAAGCACAATTTCTTTAAAAATGAATATACACAGAGTACTACCCACCTCTACAAACAGCTCTCAGTTCCCTTCTAGGATATCAAAAACTGCATTTGACTTTGAACCTCCCAGTACAGTACAGTACACATTCCTCAATAATTCACATCTACAGATCTGCATTTGCTCTGACAATTATAAATAATATAAGAGCGGGTGTAGCTGTCAAAACACTTTACACCACTTTGCTGTGTAGCCAGTGGGAGCGTCAGCACTGCCAGTGTAAAACATAGAGTCAGAGAAGGAGCTAACAAGCATCCTGGAGGTTATAGTGTATATCATGAAGACACAGATCAATGCAGTTTTTGTAAATATGGGGAAAGTAGCGAATATTTGTACTTAAGCAAGAATAATAAGCCACAATATAGCATTAAAATACCTATCTCAAGACACTTGCAAGCAGGTGATGCGCACAGACAGAGTTACATGTCAGATCTGTGGAAAGGCGGTCCTGTTCGCAGTAAGAAGTTTTTCAAGTTATCCGTGAGCAATAAAATAAATAATAAAATGCTAAATAAATACGTTTAATGCTCTACTGTATGCTAGCGTCTTCACCTCTTTAGCGTGCCGTAGGTGGTTGTAAAGGTGTTTATAGATGTGCATATTATGTTATGTCCCAGATTACTTCTCGGGCTGCCACTTTTTAACAAGGCAGGTGAACAGAGCTGATAGGGCCCTGTCTGACATCCTTGTGAAAATGTCAACCAAGTGGGGCAGAGCCGGTTCGGAGTGTGCCCGCTTTGAAGTATTATCTGCTCCCTCTCTCTTTCATACTTTCTCCATGTTCATTTTGAAGTCTTGGTACAGTCTTGTCCTCATTGCATATAGTGTTTTGTACAAGTGACTGTGTAATTTTATTTATATAGGGCATTTTTGGTTATCTTGCTTAGAGAATGCCTAAAGGGAATACATATAAGGCAGGTTAAAGATGCGCTGTGTAACTGTCTACCTCCTATTTGTCTCCATGGAGATGTTAATGCTTTGCCTGGAGTGTGCCACAGTATAGAGTCAAATATCTCTATCTCAATGGGAACGAGCAGGTAGCACAACCAGGTCAAATTACAAGTGAGATCTGTGAAGAGGCAAGCCCGCTCATAGTCAGAATGCATGTTTTTTTTAAGCAATAAAACACCAGTAACTGAATAAATATAAGATAAGATAGAAAACCTTTATTTCCCACAATGGGGAAATTCCAGTGTTGCAGCACACAGTTCAAGAACCATAAAATAATAGAAATAGGCAAAAATCAAGATAAATAAATATTAGAAAATAGACTGAAATGTAACACAACTCTGCACGTAAAATACAATGAAATAGTTAGAAAGGTAAAGTGATTCCAGTGTAAAGAAGATAAAAGTGTAATGCCATTTTAGACAAAGTAGCGGTAGACAACAACATCCAGTGGTCCTTCTACAGATCTTGTGTGTCAGGATCATGGTAGAAGGGAAAGTTTGCTAGAGAGCTTGAGATATTATTGCTTTGCCTGAAAAGTTTCACAGTATTGCATTAAACTAATCTATGTTGTGTTTATTCAATTACAGTTAGTGCTTAAAAGTGCTACAAAAACACTTGTAAGACTTGTAAGTTTTAAGGCTTAACTCCATGGAAATAGATAGTTTAATGCCATACTGTGGGACATGAAGACAAACAGGTGGCGGACCCTCCACCAGAAAGTTTACATTTTTGGACACCATTACTTGGACACCTTAGCAATACATGTACATTTACAGAACAGGTATAATGCATGGATCTTAGAACAAGTTTGGATACGTGCATAGACAGCCAGATGCTAACAAATCTCAGAGGGGGACACATTTTGAGCTCTGGAGAGGGAGACTGTGTAAAAATTAGCAAAATTAAGATTCACAAATATTTTCTGATGAGGAAAAAGTCAAGGTCAGTAAACTAGTTTTAATATACAATAATAATGATGACTGAAATGTGTTCTCTTCTGTCTTGCTACTGGACACAGCTTTGAAACAAAAGACCCCAAAGCAACAACAACATTTCCTTCTTGGCTCATTGCATTTCAAAATTCGCCGATTACCTTGTGAGTAATTATGCAAACAGACCAAGTCGAGCAGAGCCAGTGAGAGCGTAATCCAATTGTAGCGTAGGTAATAACAGTCATACTTTTTATGCTTGCCAATTGATACATTACTACTGCCCTAGAGACTCAAATAAATGAAAAAATATCCAGGTGTGAAGTTGTATTTAACATAATGAAACACAAAACTGCACCGGTCCATGGCTCATTTAGTCTATCTGAATTTCGTTATTACTAAAATGCCTGCAGCGCTGTTTTCGGAGCTAACTTGCCTACGTGAGGCCCGCTGCTCCTTGCTATGGTAAGATAAGTGAAGATGATTGATTGTAGTCCAGTCATTTGTCACGCGCTGACAGTTGTGACAATGAAATGGATGCTTTTCTCATTTGACCTCTGAGTATTTGAAATGAGGTGGACTATATGGCACTTTACAGCCAGCGGGGCTCTGTTAACTGAGTTTGTGATATAATACCAGTTTGTCCTGATGGATGGAGATGGCGCTGTGACGTGACGCTGACTGCACATCTGGCCCTGCTTCATTAGGCTAAGATTTCTCAGCTAGCGTCACCCGCTAATATCCAGCTTAAAGAAGACATGTTGTTGTTTTTGGCGGTATTTAGTATTAAGTCAAAACATACAACAGGTAGATTGTTATTTTACTTTATTTAATAATCAACAGGTTCACTGACTTCCTGTTCAAAACGTCTGTCTTCATAATAGCGTTTCATTGTAACAACCAGGAGAGTTTCATTTACTTTTTAATATTGAAATGTTAATGTTATTGGATACAAGACATTTTTGAATGTTACATTTTTGCCCAGGATTTTTTTTTCCAGATTAACAGTAAAAAATACAAAATTCTTAGAGGTGTAATCTACCACCTATTGTTTCCATTAAGATGTAATTGCTTTGCCTGAAATATTCCATTTTATAGCATTAAATTCTATTTTGTATTTTCTCAGTTACATGTTTAAAACACCAGGACCATGTCGAGCAATATGAACATTTTAAGACCAAAATGACAAGGGAACTGCAGCAGTTAGAAAGAGAGGAGTGACATGCTGACCACAGTAGCTCAGTTGGTGTTTGTCCACTGATCTGTAGGTTGGTGGTTCGAATCCAACTCTCAACATAGACATCATTGGGAGGGCGGTCAGATGTGATGAATGCTCCCACAGATGAATGCTGCTGTTGTGTCCTTGGATAACCCCCAAAATTTTAAATGTGACCATTTACCATTTAGAAAATAAGCAGGTGGATTTTGAGATATACCATTAACACTACAAATTCAAAATAGCAAAATTCAGAATCAGTGACCCGTCATTTCACCATTATACTGAACTGTCTGTATGGTGTAGATGAATGAGCAAACATGCCTGTGCTGTGTAGAAAGAGGGAGATGGTGTTTGCCTGAGGGAGGTGAATACAGATAAGAGCAGCAGAGAGCGCCCTGCAGGCCTCAAGCGGCACTGCGCACATTTCATTTTCTCTGCTCGTTTAATGCGCTGGAGTTTGGCTGCAGGTGAAATCCCTGTTTAATTACAAGTGGCTGGAGCAGGAAGAGCGAGGGATAAGGAGGGAAGTGGAGAGAGGGGGACGAGGAATTAGAGGATAATAAAAGTCCCGGACGATTTAATAAATGATCACTTTCTACTGTGGGTTGACTCAAGGGCTCATGGGAAGTGTAGTTTGAGGAGAGGGGGAAGAGAAGCAGAACGAGGCCACTTCATCAGCTCACCAGTGCATTGGATTTCAACCTTGTGTATCCAATACGAGTTTGGTCATTCCCTTATACATACAACATATGCTTAGGCCTATATTTTATGTTCAGTGTAAAGTATACTAACATATCAAAACACAATGATGAATTTAAAATGTTGTTAGAATCTTTAATTAGGGCCAAAAACTGTATATGTAAATGGACATAGCTAACCTGCTAGCTTTGACTCTGGCTCTAATTGACTTTACACTGGAAAATCATCACCCCTCACTTTGTAACTGCTGCTGTGAGCCTCGTCATTTTGGTTGTAAAATGTTCATATTAACCTGCTCTACATGATGCTGGTGTTTTTATTTCGCTATTTTATCCATAAATTAATTCCTCTTCCAAATATTGAACTCTGCTGCAAATCCGCTCCAGTAACCGCTAGCCTCGTGAGCTTCATTTGACTGGAGCTGAACGCTGTGGGTGACGTCACACTCGCTTAGTCCACTTCTTTATACAGTTTATGATTAAGACCTATATAACTTTTTAAATTTGAATTAAACCTGACACAAAAATGACACAAAACTACATATTTTCAAACAATCTTGGTATTTCTTACATTCAAACTGAACTACATTAAAATATAACAAAGCATGAAAATTATGACTTATTTATCGTACAATTCTCCTTAAAGATACATGCATATAATTTTTGGTAGGAGGTCTGCTATTTGTTTGTCTCTATGGCGATAATGTTGCCTTTCCTGGAATGTTCCACAGTACTGCATTAAACTTAGCTTTCCAGCTTTTATTGCATGACAGGTATTTTAATTGATCAAAAATGCCTTGAAAAACTTGCATTTTTACTGTGAATAGAGTCTCCTTTCCAGAGATCTGACTTGACCTAGTGACAACAATGATATGCACTTTTAAGAACTATGATCACTAGACCAATTTTCAACTACCTATTGTAATTGAATCAGACATATTATCCAGTTTTTCATTCACGAAATCAGACATTTTTGGACAAGATCATTTATGACAATTCAAAGTCCCCCTTTAAAACTGTTCACGCACCTCTGATTGAGAACCCCAGCGCTTTTCCCATGAAATCCCACCTTTAGCAACAACTCCCCTGATCTCTGTTTGACCTGCATTTTGCGTAGATAAAAGACGCGCTCCTACTATAGAAGTCACTGGGGGTAATTTATGCATTCTGAGTCCACGTCTCTATCTCCAGACATTAAAGCATCAAGCACTTGTGTGATCTGAGCCTTTTAAAAGCATAATTATATTCCCCTAGCTTCTATCTCGTCCCATTGTAAGCGGAGGGGAGAGTGCTGGGCGTAATGGCTGTCATTTGCTCACCTGAAATGCCGTTCTCCAATTCTTTGTATTTATCCCTGCTGATATGATAGGACGACCACAGTGAGAGAAACCCGAGGCTGCTCCGTCAATGCTCTGGAGAAGATAGCATGAAATGAATGAGAAATCGAGATGGGGGAGACAAGGGGTGCATTGGGTCGTTCAGGCACCAAATCTCTTGCAATTTTTCTCATAAAAGAGGGGCCAAAAGTGTGTGTGGTGGTGGGAGGAAGGAGGGAGCGTGTGCATCTCGATGTGGGTGAGTGACAGGAGACAGGCAGCAGGGAATGGAGGAAATTAAGACTTACTATGGGTAGAAAGTTGTGTTTAATTTTTTTTAAACAATGGATGCAATTTATTCTTCAAAAAATTTTAGTCAAATTATCATTTTTGACAAAATTTGAGAAGATTTGACAAAACATTTAAGGTGGTCTATCTGTAACTTTTCTGGTATGATGTCTGTCACCTGCTTGTCTCCCTGGAGATGTTGTTGCTTTGGCATGAATGCTCCACAGTACGGCATTAAACATCTTGCACTTATTCCCAAAACAGAGACAGACAGTAGCAGAAGGAAAGGCTTAAATGTATTCTTCAAAACATTTTATTCTTAAACAAAAAATTTAGAATTTCAGAAAAACATTTAAGGGGCACTGTAGAACTTTCCTCGAGGAGGTTCTGTCTTGCAAATATGAAAAACAGACACTGTCACGTTACAGCTAACAACAACTAGTATGCTAACAGTGCACTTTTTGGTTCTCAGACAATATAAGTAAATACAGACAGCACACGACACTCTCATTTTGACCCTAAGAACTGCTTTTACAATATATCTGTACTGGGGCAAGACACTTTTTGCTCAACTACATGAAAAAAAATGTGTACAGCCACTTTAATGTGAGCAGGCTCGCATTTCCACAGATCTGCCTTGAAACCTGGCTTGGTGGCATGACCTTCTTGTGTCACTAGAGATAGATAAGTTTAAAGCCTTACTGTGGAACCTACAGACATTGGTACGCCTTCCTCCTCTCCACTGTTAAATTCTCACGCTTTCCTTTACTTGTATATTGGTGTTGTGTGTTTGGGAGCAGCCTCCGATGAGCTGTTAAATGACAAACTCTGAGATGTGACTCCAGTGTTTCCCACAGTTCTGTCTGGATGCTCAGGTTTGGAGGAAGAGCAGATCTCAGAGAAGACACTGATGCACACTGAAGGGGCCGTGGACACAGAGTGCATTTAAATTCACTCATGTTTTATTACAGAACAATATGAAGCGTATGCAGACAACAGAAAGCCCTTGTGTGAGTGACTGAAAAATATTTAAACCAGGCAGAAATAAATCCTATATAATATATCCACTAACATACTGTATAATGTGATCAAGTCTAGGAACGCACCGATACAACACAGGTATCGAATATCAGCACTCATATTGAAAATTTTGGTGAATCATTGGTTCAAAGATATGAGTTCAGCCGATATCCCATTTTAGTTGTTAAATTAGACTTAGACAAACTTTACTGATCCACAAGGGAAATTATTTGGACACAGTAGCTCACTCATCACAATATAATATAATAACAAAGAGCAAAATGGTAATAATAAATTCAAAATAGATAGCAAAAATGACAAGAGACTGGTGTCAAATAAGGCATAACAGAGCTGTTCTGTGGTTATTTTAAATGATAAACAGCAGTTACAAAATGCATTTAGATATTTTTTGCCATACACTGTTTGTGTTTAAAGTAAATAAATTCTCAGGGTTTTCAGTCTTTGCCCTAGTATTGGTGGATATTGGGTAAGCCAAAGTATCGATATTGGTTTCAGAAGAGAAAAAGTAGATCCTCTAGTGCATCTCTAATCAAGTCTAATGAACTCAAATCAAAATGAACTTTCAGAATTTTTAAAGGCTATATTCCTGATACAAAATCCAGTATATTTATGCAGTGATGAGTGACAGATAGGGAAAGAACAATGCATATCCGTGTTGTCTGTGGCTCCATTGTAAAGTCATTGCCTTTATCTAATGTAAACAAAGGTTCAGAAGAAAGAATTGCAGGATCTGATTCCTGAAGCAGAGATGCACTTTCATTGTTTATCAAAAGATTGGACTCAGACAGACAAAGACAAATCCTGGTTTTAAATGTTTATTTATTTATTCTCGTCTCTCAAACAAAACAGAGCTGGAAAAAGTGACAATGAAACTTTGACAACATAAAAAAAACTGTAAGAAAGACTGGAAGTAATTATGAAAATAAATTGTTTTGGTTTTTTTTTATATTAATGAGTCTTTCTTCTCTTTGTAACTTTGCTTCATGGTCGCTCACACTTTGTAGACAATAAACGCAATAAAGAATTACTCAAGTGTGTGTGAATGAAAAATAAAAGCACAGCTCCAGGTATGTTTTTGAGAAGGTACATTATAACATGGCTTAAAACTCACAAGAGTCAATTTTGCCTTTAAAATATAACATTTTGTGGATCTTTATTTTACCATGAGTCATTGTTAATGGCAATATTGATACAGGTTTATTAAATTCCTATTAACAGTTACAAGAACTGATTCGCTGCTGTGTTTATTTGTGTTTTTATTGTTGAGAAATTGCTTTTTATATGATTCAATTTGAATTTATTTTTGTTGAGCCCAAAACCACAACAGCAGGTGCCTCTTTAGGGCTTAACAAGATCATTGATTTAACAAACAGAAAATTAGAAAATCAAACAGTGAAACAGACAATACTAGAGAGAAAGAAAACATAGAAAAACAAGCACAACTGCCCCAGAACATCTCCTGTTCTCAGACCCTTTCCAACTATGAGTCGAATAAATACGTGAAATAAGTTAATTCTAATAAAATCAATGTAATAATCGAACAATGAGTAATGTTAGTGCAAAAATGTCAGTACAAGGAGAAAGCAAGTACAGTCAACGCAGTGCAAAATTATATAAATATGATAAACTCATTAATTTGTTGTATATGTTGCTATGTATTTTTGCAGTGTACATAACAATAGTTCAGTGCGTATCCATGGCGACCTCAGTATGAGCCCCATATGGCCCTGTCTCGTGTCTGTCTCGCCTGTCAGCCCTGAGTTCTCTGAGTGACAGCGGTCATCCACAGCCGAAGCCTCATTAATCAAAAGTGCCACAGTGACTCCTATTATGGCACCATGCTGTTTCCATGACAACAGGAACAGGGACCCGGTTAGGATTTACACTGAAAAAAAGAGAAAAAAAAAATCTAGCATACATTAGATGGAATGAAATTAGTTTTTACCTTTGTTTTTGTGTGTGTGTGTGTGTGTGTGTGTGTGTGTGTGTGTGTGTGTGTGTGTGTGTGGATTTAATACATTTGGAGACTAGAAATATGTGACCCATCTCCAAATCTTAAGACAGTTCATTAGTCATCAGGAGGTTTATTTTACTGTGCATATTTTTTGTTTACTCCTTTAGCATTCTTTAGTGTCAATTAAATTAGAAGTGATTTCCCCCTTTTGTTTCTTGGACTATAGGTTCAATGATTCTACCTATTTAAAGCAAAATTATCTGTAACACATAACTACAGATTAATCCTATATTGTGCAAAATTGACTCCTGTGAGCTTTTAGCCATGTTATAATGATGTTACCGTCAAAAACATACCTAGAGTTGTGTTTTGTTTCATTCACACATGTTTGAGTAATCCTGCATTATTAGTCTCAAAATGCTCTGTTCCACCTTGTGATGTCATGTAGCGGTAGTTCTCAAGTTAACAGCTATGCTTTATCTTTAGTTCTGATTGGCAGTTCCAGGTCTGAAATTATCCAAATGATTCTAGTGAAGGTTTATGGAGTTTAAAAACACAACGGAGCACTTCCTGTATTATCACATGACATCACATGGAGTGTTTTCTATTGTAGAGAAGAACTCAGCCTAAATATGTAGGATTTGTGTGTTAAACGTGTGAATGAAACAAAACAACACAATTCCAGGTATGTGTAACACAGATCAGATCAAATAGTATAATATAGGCCCTAAAAGGCTAATATATATATATATATATATATATATATATATATATATATATATATATATATATATATATATATATATATAGTGTAGTTCTCCTGGTTCCCTGTGCCTGGTCACTGAGGCCCGTGCCAATCAGTGCCAGTCAGTGCCAGTCTGAGTTGGCAGGGTTATACATCATCATAAATGGAGCCCTGTCCCTGGTGGCTGTCCCCATATGGAGCCATTAGGGTTATGCACAGACAGGCTCGCACGCTTCAGTGGTTGTAAAAACATACTTTATCACGACATTCGGAAAGCTACATTGTTTTGTATTGACTACATGCATTGTATTATATTATTTTGCGTCATTGGTGAAAATCAGCAAAATGTTTTAATAACTATTTATACTATTTATACATTTTATAAGTCTCAGGAGCAAATCTTACATAAAATTATAGGTCTTGTGGTCATTTGTTATCACATAGTTGACTAGCCCTGAGCAAGCTTTCAAACTTTAATATACATTTTTTTGCTGGAAAGTCTATGGGAAAAATGGAAAATGGAAATGAATGGAAAATGTACTTTCAGAACCAGGAGGTCACTCTTGAGCTTCATAAAGATTTGTGGGCACTTCACTCTTTTATTAGTCTTAATAAAGCTTGAAGAAAGACTTTTCTTTAGTTTATTAAGAATTATTCAGAAAAGGAATAAGCTACTAAATCGGATAAGTGGCAAAGCTAAAATCCTTCACTCAACTCAACTCAACTCAACTTTATTTCTAAAGCACTTTAAAACAACACAGTTGTTAGGTTTGACTAAGACCAGTGTAGAGTGAATTACAGTAATCTAAATGAGAGGTAATAAAAGCATGGATTAAAATTTCAAAATTGTGGCAAGATAAAATCGGTTTCACTTTGGCCAGTTGCCTCAACTGAAAAAAGCCGGTCTTCACCACAGAGCTAATTTGGGCATCAAGTTTAAAACCATAGTCCATTTTTATGCCTAAGTTTGTCACTACTGGGCTCACAGCCTGGGATAAGGAACCCAACTCAGTAGGAGGAACCACAGCAGCATCACTTGGAGAGAACAACACTACCTCCGTTTTTTTCTCATTGAAGTGAAGGAAGTTGGAAGCCATCCATGCCTTGACTTCATCCAAGCACTTCACAAGAGAATCAGACTTGTTCAAAGGGACATACAACTGGCAGTCATCTGCATAAAAGTGAAATCCTATCGTATGTTTTCGGAGAATTGACCCAAGAGGCAACAAATAAATTGAAAAGAGTAGAGGCCCGAGTACCGACCCTTGGGGCACTCCACAGGATAGGGGGGCCAGGGAGGACACAGCATCACCAACATGAACGATAAAACTACGGTTGGCCAAATAGGACCTGAACCAGGATAAGGCCACACCCCTAATGCCCACCCAATGCTCCAAGCGAGACAATAAAATCTGGTGGTCCACTGTATTGAAGGCCGCGGTTAGATCCAACAGCACCAGAGTTACAGTGTTACCAGTGTCTGAGGCCAGAAGGATATCACTAAAAACCCTTAACAAAGCTGATTCTTTACTGTGTCCACTTTTAAAACCTGACTGGAAAATTTCTGTGATATTATTTTCATTTAAAAAAGAGGTCAATTGAAGATATACAATTTTTTTCCAGTACTTTGGACAGCAGAGGGAGCTTAGAGATTGGTCGGTAGTTGGTGAGCTCAGAGCAGTCCAGGTTGGGTTTCTTTAACAGGGGTTGTACTACTGCATGTTTAAAACATGTGGGCACAACTCCACTGACTCACTCTAAAAGCATGAGTCCAGTTAGCAAAATGAGACCTTTTCTGCAGTGGATCTTTTCACATTATGCTACAAAAAAGTGCAATTTAATAATAATCATTTTTGCTGCCCCCATCTGTATTAAATAATATTGGCCTATAGAATGTTGTGGCGTCCCCCCTTGCAGTTGTCTTTGCTTCTAAGAGTAAGCCACTGTCTTAACCAATTAAACAATCTTTTGCTCTAAATTACACAAACATCTCTTACAGTATGCTAATTCACTGTTGTCTATCTGGTATCCTACAAGTTGTTAGTAGTGCTATAATAATCCATGTATTGTTGTTGTTGTTTTTCTTCTCTTTGCAGCTGTCCAGAGTGCCAGTGGAAGCTTGTGGTCAGTACTCCACCTGCAGTGAGTGTTTGGGCTCCGGGGACCCCCACTGTGGTTGGTGTGTGCTCCATAACATGTAAGTACAGATATAGCCCTCTTCATACCCTATATCGACCTTTACACTGAGTTCATACAAGTGCTTCAAATCATAGCCTCTGCAGTATATTGTAAAGCCATGTTAGCACTCCCTATCAAAAAGCTAGGTGGTCTTATGGTCCCAATGGGAATAGATGTGAATGTGGTCTATCAATAGGCCTTTGTTAGAACTGCAGTTCACAACTCCAGACTCAGAACAGCAAGGTTAGACTGATGCTGACTATTTTGCGAAAGGACGAAAACATTCGTCGTAGTTCTAAATAAAATTGTAAATGGTCACAGTTTTGATTTCGATACTAAGGAATACTCAATACTCGATACTCAATACCAATTCTGATATCACGATGATAACAACAAAACACTCTTTCTTTAGACAATAGAATGTGATTTTCAGCATTAAATCACAGTACTTTATTTTATATTCCCATGTGTTCTTATATCTGTGTAATCCCTCAGTGGTCCTGTAGCTTCCATAGTGGTCCATGGGTGTATACTAGTCTATGTGCTCTTCTGATACAGCTTAAGATCATTCTAAAGATCTTCAGGAAAGGTTCATTTCTGTGACTTTTTTAGTATCAATACCTGCTCAAATGAGTATGTAGTTTCAATACTAGTTTTGGTATTGATTTTTTATACTTTTTACAACCCTATTCACAATAATAGAATGTTATAATAGAATAATAGAATAGAAACTATTTTAGATGAAGACACCATTTACACAATAAAGGCAAGGCACGTCTAGTGTCTTACCTAAGGGTATACCAGCAGGATGCATTACCAGTTAAAGGCATAGAACCACCAGCTTTTAGATTAATGAGCAAACATCTATACCACGCCTTCATCTTGGATAAAATACAAGGTTGGAAAAGTGTTTGGGAAAGTGTTAAACTGAAAATGATTGCGGTTGCTGAGTTTGGTTATAGACATACCAGCTAGTGTGTTGTGTAACTTTTCTGGGATTAAACCTTTCTGTCTTCATCGAGACCAAATGCCTGTTTTTCTACATATTTTTGAGCTATAAATGTAAGATAGAGCTGTTTAATGTCATACTATGGAACATTCCAGGCAGAGCAATGGCGTTTGTAAAACCAATACATTGTGCACCTTTAACATGAGGTAAGGCATTCAGTAGCAAGTACGCATTGCCTATTTTTGTAGTTTTCATGTGCAAAAATACTTCATGCTTTTTATATTTGAATAAACTGTACACGATACTCAAAACTCCTACATGTAAAGCAGACATAGACACCATTAAACCCAAGCCGCCAGTCCTGGAGGTGAGGGACCAGAGGGGGCCCTGCTCTGCCAACTTCATCTCAGTCTCGGGTTGCCTTGTTGGGCCTCGGCTCACTTCCAGCTCCCCTCTTAGCTCCATTACCAAACCGTAACCAGTGGGATTGTTTACTGCCTTAGACACCGAACCCTGGTGAGAGAATAGACGCAGGTAACAAGTGCCAGAAAACAGATGGGGCCCGCGCCAAAAAATGGACTTCACCATTTAATATCTGCAGTTTTTTTTTTTTTTTTTGCTTGAGGCGCTCTTATATCAACATAACATAAGCCAATATTAATATTTAATCACCCATCACCTTTTGCTCAGCTGGGGTTTCCCTTGCCAATTTTTGCCCACAAATCTGTCTGTATCTTTTCGCACTGGCCCATCAGCGCTCTAATACACAAAACTCAACTGCTGTCAAGTCTTTCTTCCTCCAGATTGCATTGGGAGATAGTTCTTGCTGGGGGCACCAGACTTCACTGTAAATTGAAAATTGGTTTCTTATGTTGGTGCTAGCCCCTGGGTGGAGTGTGTCTGTGTGTGTGTCTGTGTATGTGAGAGAGCTAGAGTACTTTTAGCACTGTGGTCCCTAAAGGCTCAAGTGAGACATGGCTGAGGCAAAGATGCTATAGGTAAGAAGGACATACTACTGGAAGTGAAGAGGGTTAAGGGGCGATACAAATAAAGAGCATAAGGATTCAAACGACACCCAGAGGTTATTAAATCTGTTCATGCAAGAAGTGACCCATTAGTATTTGTTAAATGTCCTATATTACACAAAACTGACTCTTTAATTTAGCTTTTATCCATGTCATAATGCTGTTACCTCATCAAAAACATACCTGTAGTTGTGTTTTGTTTCATTTGCATGTGTGCGAGTTATCCTGTCTATGTCCCCAAATCTCAAAATGCTTTGTTCCACCTAGTGATGTCATGTAGTAATAGTTTAAAATTTTTAGGACTTTTCACCATTCAAAAGATATAATATTTTTCTATGAATTGTAAATTGCATTTTCATCACTCTGAAACCCATGGATAGTATAGCTGGACTTTAACTGTTGTCTTAAAATATTGTTGTAGCTGTGGCCATAATAAAGGCCAGAGCTACTCCTTCTGCCAGTCCCAGGCATGGATAAATAGAATCAGTTCATGCTATCGATAGGAAATAAATTATCTGCAGGAAAATACACTCAAAAAGCACGTATATTCATCAGTAACATTGGTGTTACTGTACTTATTGCCCCAAATCTGCCCAATAATTTTTTTTTTTAATAAAGTTGTGGCAACCATTCTGTGCCTAAGGTTTCACGCAATCATTATTCATACAGGCAAAGTAAGCAAAATATCTTGCCTAAGGACACAACTGCACTATGCTAATGGGGTCAATAGGGATCAATTACGTAACGTTTCAGTTAATAGACAAATTACAAAGCTTGAAAAATGCCAATGGAAAGATTTCAAGGTTTTAAAGGGCCTGGACCTGATTTATTTTATTACAGTACAGATTGTTGCTGGATAATCAGAAAAAAGTGCAATTTAGCATGCTAGTTGTTGTTAGCTTCACTGGTTTCTGAAAGTTGTGAAAAGTGCTTATAAACTCATGCAGGTGAATAAATAGGGTGCTGTGAATGCACAGGGTTAGTGAAGAATAACTTTGGATCTCTGCAAATTGTTTAAAATGAACGAGCTCTCTTTTTCATGTTTTTAAATCAGATACAGAAAATTTTAGATATCTGTACTTTACTTAAGTACATTTTTAAGTGGATACTTTTAGTTTTTACTTCACTACATTTGAGAGAAGGTATCTGTACTTTCTACTCCACTACATTGTTAACAGAACTGAAAAGTAAAAGTATTTTATATTATTGTCTGAGACCTGCTGAAACAGCTTGGGGGGTTATTATTTTTTTTTTATCAAGGTCATAATTTGAGCAAACAAAATATACAAAGAAAAACAGCTAGAAATTCAGCACCGATCTTTCTCAAAATCTATAAATTTGAAGTATTATTTGATTTTTTGGAGAAATTCTTCCACCTTTGGCCAGAGAGCAGGGTTTCTCAAAGGATTCTGGGAGCTATATCTAGAATCCAGATTTCCAGGCAGTCACTACGGCACCATGCTGGACTCCTAGTTTGTAAAGGTTAGCGGACACCCTGACACAAACAAAACCGTAAAAACTCAACCCAAACGTGATTCATCGACCGCCATTTTGCCCTTCATTGCGATCCACCCCTGGGCCAGCCCCCTCTCCCAGCGCTTGTGAATTCTTAACAAGGTCTCGCTGTAACTTAAACTATCCTGTGTCACCTTCGCCATCGGGCAGCCACCATTTTAGACCTGTGCTTTTAACGCTTTGAGGTTTTGGAGGACAGCCAGATGCCCCACAAATTAACAACTGCAGTCTCTCTCGCTACTATAAATAAAAGGTGTAAAAATGCCAGAGATTTACTTGTAGGTCAACTCTGCCAGAGTGATTTTAGGATAATTAGCTGGATCAAAAACATACATAGGAAATGATACTATAATTGCTCATAAGTGGTGTCTTAAGAATCATGTGGTCCTTGTGGATTTAATGGAAAGCGTGTTAGGTCAATTGTGGAAAAATAGCATTAATTTGAAAAGGGACTGTTGCATTATGATCAAAACACAGCCATTTTGAAGGATTGTTCGCTCATTAAAGCAGATAAAAAGTGTTAAAGGGCCCATATTATGCTATTTTCTGATCTATGTTTTAATGTTATTTCCTCATCATGAACACACTTGGATTTGTGTTTTGTTTCATTCACACATGTTTAAAACACACAAACCCTCCATATTTAGGCTGTGTTCTTCTCCCAAATGGAAAACACTTTTTGTCTATCTTTGCACTGTTTTCCTTCCTTCCTTTTACTTGTATATATACATTTCTATAATCATGCTTTATTTGACACCAGTCTCTTGCTATCTTTTTTGCTACTTATTTAGAATGTGTTATTACTGTTTATATTTTTTTCTTTTTGATATTAGAATATATTGTGACATGTGAGCTACTGTGTCCAAGTAATTTCCTTTGTGGATCAATAAAGTTTGTCTAAGCCTTAGCCATTAATCTCATGAATGTCATAGTTAACTCACGATTAATTACATGTTTTTGTCCCTTGAATCATCATTTTAATACTTTTATCAACATAGAAAAGTGGATCGGTGCCGCTTTGTGTAAATGTGTTTTTATTGCAAACCGTAACAATTGTCAGTGAGACACTTTGTGTTCGATGTTCCACTCTCATGTTTCACTTTCATGAAGTGCTCTGCAACAGTGTGAGTGAAGTGCCTCTCTTTTGTCGTCATAACAGTCAAAATGATTGTGTAGGGTTCTATGTCCCGCACTCACACCGGTACAACCGAACCGGGTCACGGCCTAATGACGTCATCACACAGCGCTGTTTGTTTACATATCGCGCTGCAGATCTAACGCTTTTAGAGGAGAAAATAAGTCCAGCGGCAGAAATATCTATTAAATAGTGAGACAGGTATGAGTCCTGCTGCGATACACATGAGTTTATGGATATAAAAACATCTCGGAGCAGTGAGAACAGACGGAGACGAGGCTGCAAAACTTCTGTCACAGTCCTTATCAAAGGTAAGCTCGGATTCTCCATATGTTTTGGAGTGGACTTTATTCACTGTTTTCCTCGTATGAGTCACATCTGCGCACACACAGGGCTTGTATAGTGAAGTTGTATGTGTACGCGTACATGAGCAATCGTGTCACGCTTTGGCCCACTTCCTCCAACTGGGACTTCTCAGTTTTGTACAAATAGTTTTGCTTCCGGTTAACAGCAGGATCCTGTAGTTTTTCTAACCTTACTAGCAGTGGCTACAGCTTTATCTTGCGATTAAAATTGTTTTGCGTTAACTCATTAATAACGCAATATTTTTGACAGTACTAGAGTCACTATATGATTCTCTGGTAGAGCTGATTGGCTGTGTAAGGGCTGTTCACTCTATTTCACTTTTCTGTCTGAAAAAGCTGTTCTAAATTTGCCAAAATAAATAAAACAGTGTGCATGTGAATACTAGCTATGTACCAAAAGGCTTGTGAGAGCTATCGGATCAAGTTTAAATACCTATTTCCTTCTTTCACAGTTTGAAAATCAGGTACCCAGCTTTAATGCTCAGGTAAAGCAATAAATAACAACACAGCTCTTTTTAAATTGTTGTTTGGGATAGTTTTGGTTTTCCAATCAACCTTGAAATCACCTCTTCTCTCAGGGCAAACTGCAGCCTCGTATACACACACACACACACACACGCACACGCGCACGCGCACACGCACACGCACACACACACACACACACACACACACTTTATTTACTCTATAGATTGCTGAGAGGAGCTGTTAGAGAGCATACCGTGGGAGCAGGAGGAGGCCGATCAATATTACAGCCAGGAAACCAACAGGAGCAGACTGTGCACCTGCGTTGGCTTAAAGTCATTGTCCTTCAAAAAACACTCACCACTTTGCACTAAATATAATCACTGCTATGATATGTCTGTGTGTGGAGTAGGATTGTTATGATGAAGGAATAGACTTGATTCTCAGTAACGACTCTGATATCACATAGTACTTTCTTTTATATTCCCATGTGTCCTTGTATCTATGTAATCCCTCATTCGCCGAGGTAGGTTCCATAGTGGTCCATGGGCGTATACTAGTCTATGTGCTCTTATACTTGTTCTGATACAGCTCAACATCATTCTAAAGCTTCAGGAAAGGTTCATTTCTGTCCTGTGAATGTGACTTTTTTAGTATCGATGCCTGCTCAAATAGTAGAGTATCTAGTTTCAATCCTAGTTTTAGTATCGATTAGTATCTGATTTTTAATCATTTTGACAACTCTAGTGTGGAGAGCTTGCATTAGTTAGTAATGTTTACACCGTACTTCAGTTGGTTATGGGCCTTTTGTTTGCTTGAGATCCAGAATACACACTTCTCCAATATCTGAAGATGTGAGTCTGGTCACAGATGAATCTCCCAGAGTTCAGATGGCCGTGACTGACAGGTGGATTAGCCAATCAGGGACACGCATGGTCCACCTGTATCAAAACAACTATGTTGCTTACGAGGAAAAAAAAGAAAGGAAAACATTGTGGATTTAATATAATGTGAGGTGAGGGAAATCTGACTTTGTTCAAAATGACAGGTGACCAATGAGCTCCTTCACTTCACATGCATCACTGAATAAAAAAGAATCTGATTGGACGATTATGGTTGGTTCCGGCTTGAGACGTGATGCAGGGAGTGGGGACCAGACTGTTATCTCTCTGTATAAAAAATACAAAGTTAGATCATTCTGGATTTGCAAGTCTTTTGTCTCAGTTCATCTTATCTTTTGTCTCTAAGTGTCTCCATGATTTAGCTCCGAAGCACGTTTCTGCCATGTTCGTGTCATATGAATCATTTCAGAAGAAGGATTTCGGTTTTAGGCACCAATATCTGAAACTGTCTTCCTCAACATGTGGTACGTCTCTACTCTGCAAATGTTCAGATCCAAGATGAAATTGATTCTGTTTAACTGTGTATATGACAATTGAAAGTCTTTAAGCGGCACTCTTTTCTATTCATTTAATCTTACGCTGATTCTTAATTATATTTTAATAATTTTATACTTTTTAAATAAAAATTTTAAATGCACGTTAAATTAAATTTTTAAATGCACGTTTAACTTATGTTTTATATGAAGCATTTTGTATTACTGTCCATAGCAATTACTTTACAAATGAAACTCCATTACCATATCTTTGGCCTACTTTGTGATGCTAGCTATCCTGAAGAGCGTTTGCCCACAGACCCAAAGGTTAAGAGTTCGATCCCTAGTCCCACCAGTGCGTTTTGAGGCGTGTCCTTGGGCCCGTGTTGCCTCTCGAGTACTCTGGTGTATGAATGTGGTCAAGAGCTTAGCGTTCAAAAGCACTTCCTCTCTTGTGCTCTCCACCAGTTTTTCATATTGTTGTTTGGCATTGTGATCCGCTCTTTAAAGGTACACTATGTAACTATTCTCCATGGAGACAAACAGCTTGACAGTTACTGGTCAGATCTGTGGAGAGTCGATCCTGCTCACAGTAAGAATGCTTGGTTTTTGAGGTATTTCTTTAGAAATTAAAACATCTCAGATTAATAAATGCAAAATAGATAAGCTTAATGCTATACTACTGATTATTCCAGGCAAAGCAAAAGCATCTCCATGGTGGCAGACTCCTCACCAGAAAAGTTAAACTTTGCACCTTTAAAGGGCCATCCTGTGGTCTGGTGGCATTTCCTGCTTGTTTCCACGGAAATAGTTAAGTTTCATACCATATTGTGAAATGTTCCCAGCAAAGCAATCACATCATGATGGAGACAAAAATATAGGCAGACCTCCACCAGAAAAGTTACACAGTGCACCTTTACACTTATCTGTATGTCAAAAAAATGTCGAATTAGATGAAACACAGCTATATTTTTGTCCACTTTTACCCTCAAACCTATAGTTTGATATTAATGATCCAGGAGGAGCGGTGTTTATCTATGCTAAGGATCTGTTATCCTGACCAGCGTTAGCATGTCAGCTGTCACTCACGAGGGGGTAAAGCAGGTTGCCATGGTGCTGTCCTGAGTGGCATAGAGACAGATTGGAATCATATCTGAAGCGGTTTATTTACAGAGTGAATGGCATCGAGTTTGGCATCGCGATGAAGGATAAAATCTGTACAATCTGAGCCAGAGACTGGCTAGTTTTCATCTTTCTTCACTTTCTTCATGTTAATGACTGCTTTGACATCTCCCACTCTTCTCGCTGAGTGAAAAAGGACTAAAACAGCAATCATTTATCCTCCTCACAAATTACCCAGATTAGAAGGTAGAACATTGATTCTTTCCAGCTATTTATAATGTTGTTAACTCAAAAACTGTCATTTTCTGGTGCTGTCTCTCTCTGATCTCCATATACGTAGCTAATTCTTTCATGTTTCTACTTCTCCATACTGAACCTACTCAGATCAATCTGTTGTAAAATGGTATCATTAAAAAATAAAGTTGCACTATGTAACTTTTCTGCTATGTGCTTGTCTTTATTGAGATGTTATTGCTTTGCCTGAAATGGTCTACAGTTAAGGTTAGCTCCTCTCCACAGATCTACACTGTAACTTTGCCTAGTAGTGTCATCTGCTTGTCTCCATGGAGATACATTTAAAGGTCCTATATTACACAAAATTGACTCTTATGAGCTTTAAGCAATGCTATAATGTTGTTCCCTCCTCACAAACATACAGTATCTCATTGCAAATAAAAAATAGACCTGGAGTTGTGTTTTGTTACATTCACACATGTTTGAGTAATCTTTTATTATTAGTCTGTCTACATCTCCAAAGCTCAAAATGCTCTGTTCCACCTTGTGATGTCATGAAATAGTTGTTTTCAACTTAACAGCTACTTTTACCTTTAGTTCAGTAGAGATGGGCAATTCCAGGGCTTAAATTATCCAAATGATTCTAGTGAAGGTGTGTGGAGTTTAAAAACACAGTGGAGCACTTCCTGTATTAACACATGACATCACAACTGAACACAACTGAAAATGTTCCGTTTTCAGAGAACTACGTCTAAATATGCAGGGTTTGTGTGTTAAACATGTATGAATGAACCAAAACACAACTCCTGGCTTGTTTTCAATGGGATACAGCATTGTAATATAGATCAGAAAATAATGTAATATAGCCTTGTTAATGCCATATTGTGGAAAGTTACATATTGCACCCATAAGCAGCAATTTCAAGTTTTAACCTACTTCTGTTGACTGTAATACATTGCTGCTGCCCCCTTACTTTAAAAAGTATTCTAAAACATTGCTTTTTGTCAGATTTTTGTCTCTGCAATGCTGTTTCTGATGGTGGACAAGATGGTCTTCAAAAGATGATAAAAAGATGAAAAAACAACAACCATGGAGTAATGTTATTAAAGTTAAAAGAAACTCCAAAAAGTCCAAAAAGTAGAACCCAGTCTCCACTTGTTTTGTATGCTGCAGAGATCCGTGATGTTGCCAAATGTTTAACCTTTTCAAAAAGAACAGCTAATTGGCAGATATATTGGATATTTTTGCCTTCGTGTCTTTTTCTGCTGCTGTATTCAGAGCCTTGTGTTACCTTTGTGGGCTTATTACCGGACTGTGCCACACTACGTCTAATTAAATGGCAGCACAACAATTAGCATGTAAACAGTGTCCGGTTGGCCTCCTGTTGGTGGGAGCTGTAATTGCTTTGAAACATAGAGAGTCGGGGAAGGCGTTAATGGCTAAAGTTTCCTCTGTCAGAAGAACTACTTGTAACTCATGTTGGCTCAGAGGCGTTTTTGGACTCACATCAAGCATAACATTATGATCACCACTTTTACATGCTTTTTCATGCTGTAACTATGTGCATATTATCCTGCCAAAACTTACCCCAAATCTTACTGCACTTTAGAATTTTTGTGTTACGATTCCTTTGAAAAGTGAAATGAAATCTTCCATTCATCTTCATTCACATGTCGAACTATGACTAGCCAAACAATAAGATATCATGGACTTTACATCATGCTAGGGGTGTTCTGCATGCATCTCTATTGATGGAATGTTCAGCAGTTACCATGGTGACAGAATGTACACAATGTAAACACTTAAAAAGTTTTAAAAATGGAACAAAATGGATTGAAACAGCATATTTTCAGGAGCCTGTAATCAATATCAGCATCCATGTGAAGGAGTGAAAAACTGTTGGCTAATGCTAGCTAGCTTGTGATTATAATTTTATGTGCGAGAGACTTTTTTCAGAGGACGAATCAGCTCACCTGTTGTAGTTCCAACCAAGTCAACTCTTTATCGGCAGATTGTGTTAAATCAAAGCTCAGATTAAGTCTAACTTTAGTAACAGAGCTTCAGACAGAGCAGTGCTTTCAGTTAGCATCACACCTCTTGTTAATGTTGATAACATCAGCACCAGTATGTGTAATAAAGCTGAATAAAGGTATGTCCAGAAGTCAAACCTGTGAGCAAAAAGTCTGTCTTTAAATAATTTGACACTTTAAAAAAATGATTTCTGTCTTTTCACTACAATTTCACCATCTGCCAATTTGTCCCCTCCAAGAACAGAACAGAACACTATTCAATTCAAAATCCAAACTTTCTGATAACCAAAATGATTCAAATAGTTAAATCAATGAAATGCAGATGTCAGTTTGATGTGGAGACCATCACATCAGGGACTATGTGAAGTGCATGTCCAGGGAAAAGTGTCTGTCCCAGGGGTACGGCCCACTGCACTCCCGCCTCTCTCCTCCGTGTCCCTGGGCGCTGGGGGCTCTGAGGGAAGGGAACAAGCCCAGGAAGTGACAGGGTCATTGGGATGGAACGGAGCAGCGCAGAAGGTGCCATGGTGCTTCAAACTGTCACCAAGCTAAAGTGGCACCTTACTCCTACTGCATAAAAGTGCACAGTATATCGCAAAAGAATCGATATCACAATATTGGCTGAAGCAATAATCGATATAGCAACAAACTTCATATATTGTAACACCAAGTTTCTCTGACAGAGACGTGTGTTTTTTTAAATGGAATTCATGTTTGTAAGTGAAAAAGCTGAGATTATTTGGTCCTGCATTAGCCTTGATTTAATCTTGGTTTTGTGTATGTTGTTGTTCTTATTTTTTAGGATGACTGAGTATGACTATGACTGTAATGGCCTGTATAAAGAGAAATTATTGTTTCAAAAAATATAAAAGTATTGAGATATTGCAATAATATTGATATGACAGCACTCTGAGTAATTTTAAAAAGACTGAATTGCTTATATGACCTAGATTAGTAGTTCTTAAACTTTTTCACACCGAGTACCACCTAAGAAAATATTTCTCTCTCCACGTACTAGCACACCAGATCAAAACTAGATCTAAAACAGGACGTTTCCAGGTATGAACTTGAACTAACTTGGTGTACTGTGGTCCAAAGCAGAAAAAATGATCTAAGTGTGCTATATGCATTTTTTCACTTTTGAAGTGCTGTTCATTGCGTTTGCACCTCTACAAACGCAAGGTGTGGTGTGCGCTTTCTGTTTCATTTGATGAACTTGAACTAAACCGGGTCTAGATTAGGAATAAACCAGACCTGAATCAGGACTAAACCACAGCTAATGAATTTAAACTTATTTTATTACTAGAAGCTCAAACACAAACTGAGAAACATTGACCTAAATAATTCAAATGGATTTTTTCCATTATTTACTCATTAAATGATGGGATGCTGTTAGCTGCCATGATTTGAGAATACATCATGTCATTTCGTAATTACAAACTTGTTTTTGTAATTGAATCTGGCAACACAAAGTTTGGAGCTCATTCTACTTTCTGACAATGTACACTTAACATTTTGGGACACAAGTTTGATATTTTAGGTCAAACAAGTAAAATAAGTCTTATAATCTTGTAAATTGTGGCTGACCCTCAGCTCTGGAACGCTCTGCACCTCCACGTCCGAACAGCCCCCACAGTGGAGTGTTTTAAGTTTCGTCTTAAGACCCACTTTTATTTTCTGGCTCACCGTGTGAGTTGTGTGGTCCTCTTTTATTGTTTTGTTTTATTGATTTTTTTATAGGTCTATTTCACTGTTTTATTCATTTGTTATTACTCAGTTGTTTTTATTATGTTTTTATTGTATTAAATTGTAGATTTTTTATTTTTCTATGTGCAGCACTTTGGAAAAAGTCTGTTTATAAAATGTGCTATAGAAATAAAGTGGATTGAATTGGATTGGATAAATTCATCTAACTAAAACGAAACTTATATAGTTTAAGGATTCAAGTTATTTTAACCTCTTGAAATGTTGAAATGGTAAATGATGTCACAAATTTAGATAGCACATAGCATTTTTAGCTGTGCATATGACTGAAAGTTTTTTTTTTATGATGCTTATTTATGTTTTGATTTGTTTGTATTGTGATTTGAATGTACACTCAAAGCGCTTTACATCAAGGAACCACTCACTCGTTCACACACACACACACACACACACACACACACACACACACACACACACACACACACACACACACACACACACACACACACACACATACCAGAGCACACAGACACTGGGGCCGAGGGGGGTTGTCTTGCCCAAGGACACAACAACAGCATCCATCTGTGGGAGCTGGAATCGAACAAACCTTCTACCAACTTCGCTACTGTCGCCCCAACAAATGAATGATTTTTGCCGTGAATACACTAGATCTGCTCCTCCCTGTATCTGAGTGCGGGCCATTCCTCACGGTCACCTGTCTCCGCAGTGCAGACCGGCAAAGACTGTGAAAAGATCCAGCTTTGGTTTGGCAGAGCATAAACCAAAGCGAGGAGTGACAGCAGACACACACACACCGAGACTCACGCTGACAGCACAGGAAAGGGGAGATGTATGGTGATGCATTCAATAACCATCAAAAGTTTCAGGAAAAAAAGCAATTCTGAAGCTCCACACGTTATGACAAATGACTGTCTTTCAAAAGCACTGGGCTGTGAAACATGTGTGATGTAGGGCTAAACTATATGCTACATATGTTTATGTGATTCAAACAGCCGTGTCTGCTGCATACAGGTTTGGAGTCTAACAGGTCAGTACACTAACATGCAAGTAGTAGCTTATTTTCCCCTTTATCCTTTTTTATATATATTTTTTCCGTCTGTTTGCCAGTAGGCATTGTATTCTCGATGCTTTGACGAGTCTACCTATTATACGAAAGCTGCAGTTTTCAGAGTACTGTTGCTATATTGTATTTTTTCCATTGTTTGATAAATAACGCCACTCAAATAGTAGTAGAGAGTCAGACTGTTAAACCAAACTTATTTCTAAAGAGTGTTTTTTCTATAATTGTTATGGAAAGTCAGGCAGATCACAATAGGGGTAGAACATAGGGCTGGGCCAAAAACTGATTAATTGAAACTGAAGTGCAAATTGATTCTTGGATTGGAAATTGCATTGAAAAGGCAAGAAAGGCTGCTCAAAAGGCGTCAAATGAAATGCTGGGTTGGCGTGTTTAATGACATAATTTCTTTTATCTCTGCCATAAATGATTTCCCCCGCTGGCAAATGGGTTAAATCTTTTCAGTTTTTACTATTTTCTGTAGTTTGTAGAATATTTATTAATGGAGAGGGAGGAAAAATGGAAAAATAAAAAATAGCCCAATATAACAACAGTTTCAGGTTAACCTTTTTTTTTTTTTTTTAGCTCAGTGCAATAAAAATCCTTGTGTTTCAGTGCTGAACTATTACATTTAAATTACTTCTAGGTGAGAGTCCAAACATCTTGATTTCAGATGTCTGCTTTTGAAATCTTTTCCACATTGGACCACTGCTGGACGAATGAGGGATTTACATTGACTCACTACATAGAAATGCTCTTTGTATTTCCGACTTGCAATCCACGCTAATTGTTATGGCAGGAACACATGTAGTTAGACATACATACATGTTTATTGTTGGAGCCGGGAATCAATATTTGTGTGTTTCAGCCAGAGTCATAGACCGTACACTAACTACAGGGACCTGGAACATTTTCTGTTGACTGAAAGAAAAGCCTTATCCCTTCTTCTTTGTGCTTTCTCTCTTTCAGTGGCTAGTTTTATTTTAGAGACATGGCCATGCGTGTGTGTGTGTGTGTGCTTGTGTGCGTGCGTGTGTCTGTGTGTATGTGGGAACTCTCCAATTTGTGTTTTGTCCACATACAGCAGTAGAGGGGTCACGGCCGCTGGTCTGAGTAATGACTCCCCCTCTGGTGAGTTCTGGGCGGTGCTCCGTGGAACGCTGCTCTTAATGGAGCCACAGCAGTTTCTATGTTTGTGTTTGGGGGAGCGTGTGCGCATGTTTACAAAGTCATGTGGGGACTTCATTTTACTCAGCCAGTAATTTACAGAGACAGGTTTTAGAAATCATGTACACTTTATGAATTTGTTCTTTGGTTTGGGGTTATATTTGACTCATTTTTCAGTTAGTGTCAATAGCTGTCAGGAGCATTGAGCGACCGCATTGGAATAGCCAGGAATATTGCTATAGATTTTAAACAGGATTGTGGTCTGGAGTGCTTAGCTGAAAGATAGTTATGCCACACAACTACTTTTTGGGGTTTTTGATACCAATACTTGATACTCGTCTAACCTTATACATGAAGGCATTTCAGTAAATATATATATTACTAAAACTTTAACAAAAAAACATTTTATTCTGTCAACAGGACAAAGGTTTTTTGAGTGAAGATGTTGAGTCTGTTTGAAGGGAAGAGCTAACTAAACTAACCAACTATTACTAAAACTTATCATGCATTACTAATATAAATCAAAATAGTATTACTCTAAACAGTGTTATTCTTTAGATAAGGATTTCAAATAGACTCTAACGAACTAACAGAACACCTGACCCACATAGATCAGTCTATTAAGATACTGGTGAAGGTTTATTAGTTTTGATATTTGCATAAATATATAGAGAGCCAAGATTTTAATAAGTCCCTAAGAATATATAGAAATTTGGTATTCATACTCCTATTCCTACTGGAGAATAATTCTTCTATGAATATTGGAAGTTGGTGTATAGGGAATATACTGGGAGAACATGCAAACTCCAGGCCCCACGCACTCTAGGAATCAAACCAGCAACCTTCTTACTGTGAGACGAGAGTGTTTAGCTTCCCAGAGGTTTGAGATTAGGATTTTGAGCATAAAAAGTAAATCCGTGTTAGCAATTTTACCTCTAGAAATGAATGCAAGTCTATGTAATGTCCTCACGAAACTCATTAAACCGACATGTGCGTGCGTGCTGACTCCACTAGGGCTGAAATGGAGCTGGCTGAAAATATAGTGAGCCATTTGAGTGTGGCTGTGACAGAGCCCTGCAGTAACTAATGTGGCCTGGGGCTCTCAGTCTAGGGGCCTATATACTGTGTGATGATGCATGGTTGCTATGGTAATTGGGGCTTTCAGAGGATGCAGAGGTCTGGTAAAGTCCAGTCATTTTCCATAGGGACGCAGTAAAACACGGAGCTGAGAGGGAATATGACTCAAAATAGGACATATACTGTGGTTGTTTATATAGAACATTATATAAATTTACAGATGGTAGAGTGGTTAGCATCTGTGCTGCTAAGAATGAAGATGGTTGGGTCGGTTTTCAAGCTGAGACAAAATTGCAAAGAATTGTCTAGTTACAGATAACAGATTTGTGTTGGGCTCTGTAATAATAATTGACCTTGTGACTAATACGGTCATTAAATATGCCCAGTAGTTTAATTATAATATTATTTTTGAAAGTGAACTTCTGTCATAACACATTTAAAGGCACACTATGTAATTTTTTTCTGGAGGTGTGGGTTGCTACATGCTTGTCTACGTGAAGATGTCATTGCTTGATATGTTCCGCACAATTATTGCCGGTAATACACCTCTTGCTTGACTCCATGGTGACAGATAGGTGTAATGCCATACTGTGCACTATTCCAGGCAACATAATAGCATCGCTATGGGGACAAGAAAAGAAAGTGGCAGCAGAAAACTTACATAGCCCACCTTTAACCACCTTGGATATTATTGTTTAAAGGGCCCATATTAGACTATTTTCTGATATATGTTATAATTTTGTTTTCTCATCACAAACATACCTAGAGTTTAACACATAAACCCTGCATATTTAGGCTGAATTCTTCTCTCAAAACGAAAACACTTGTGATGTCATGTGGTAATACAGTAAGTGCTCCACTGTGTTTTCTTTTTAACTCCACACACCTTCACTAGAATCATTTGGAAGATTTCAGCCCTGGAATTACCAATCTCTACTGAACTGAAGGTAAAAGATAGATTTTTAAACTTGAAAAATACCACTACATGACATCACAAAGTGGAACAGAACATTTTGAGCTTTGGAGATGTAGACTATAATAAAGGGTTCAAACATGTGTGAATGAAACAAAACACAACTCCAGGTATGTTTTAGGTTTAGGTTTTTAATATAAGAACTTTAATAACTATTTTAAGGCATATTAAAGGATACATTAATAATACAACAATGACAGTGTACCCTGAATATTGACCGTATGGGGGCAAAACTCAAGGCTGTATAAATCATTTAAAGGTCCCTCCAAGTGTGTAATGGCAGACACCTTTTTAAAGTCCAGAAGGCAGTAGCTATAATATCGTACATCCCCATTATCATGCCTGCAGCTTTAACACCGACTATCTGCTCCGTCTGTGCTGATGTGAGAAAGGCCAGACTTAAACTTCCAGTCTGTTTAATAGCCCCTTCCCCCGGCCATGTGACCTTCTCTGTGGCTCACATTAGGTATGCATTAAACCTATGGACTTCTGTATCTCTTTAGCGCATTCTCTGCTCCGGCACCATCAGAACTATTTTCAACTGCAGAGTTTAAGGTGCGTATGACATGTCACAGTGATTCTAAAGCTGAAGAAATGCTACAGCGCTGGCTTCTGTGTGTAGGCTGGATCCACTGAACTGTCAAATAACAGTTGTAACTGCTGAGAGGTTGAAAATGTACATGTCAACAAATCAGAGAATTGTGGGAAAGTGAAATTTAGTTGTTAATTGGGAAAAAATGTATAGATTCAATAGGAGCGATGTATTTTTACGCTGTGTTGAGCCTCGTGGCAGCAGTGGAGTTCGTGGTTGATTCGTTTATCCAATAAACAATGGGTTGCTGGTTCAAATCTCTTCCCATAAACATAAATACAAATTCAAAAGTGTAAGTGGGACAGTTGATGTGCAGTGCTCATTGAGATAGAAATGTTTCCGTATACTGTAAAGGATGAACTATACTATACTATTGAGACACAAGTTTAATTTTTTCAATGGTTTTAAAGGTACAGTACGTAACTTTCAGGAGGGTCACATCACCTGCACGATTCCATGAAAATAGAAAGTTAAAACCATGGTTCGGAAAATTCTCCATAGATATACATATGTTTTATCCCATACTGTGGAGGATTATAGCTGAAGGAACAACATTTCCATGGAAACAAGCAGGTGAAGGCCCTCCTCCAGGCTGACTATGAGTCAGGTTTGTGGACATACAATAAACACAACCAAAATGAAAAAAAACAAAAAAAACAATAACATGCCTTTATTTTTTGGCAGATAAGTTACATACTGTGGCTTTAAGCAATCATACACAAATACAAATGAATATGTTCTATATATAACCTTTAATAATAATATTTTTTGTCTGTAACGTTGGTTGAATTGATTTATATGTTGCAAGCTTGAGCTGGAATAATGTTCAAATGACATATTCATTGTACAGTATGCCTATATTGATTGTCCATTGCCATTTCCATTGAGTGGCTCTGACATTCCCATCACCAGCCCTCCTGCACTATCCTCATCTCCTCACTTTCACTCTAATTGTGTCACCTTATCAACCGCCGCGAGAAACAAGAGTGCAGATTAGTTCCCATTCAGAGCCAATCTAATCTAATCCTTTCAGCATGCTCTCATAATGTGTCATTCCCAGTCAGTCACACAGACCCACACAAAGGCAGTATTTACCAACCAAATGAGCAGCCGTTGGACGCTAATTCTCCACAAAAGATAGCCCCAATAGCTCTGTTATGGCCCATGTTTGAAATCTACATCACTCAATCCTAAGTACTCTTTTATTTAGTTTATAGACTCTTATTACGGATGGGACGAGACGCAATTTTCACAAGACGAGAGAGGAGATATGAGATTGAGTCCACGAGTCAAGACGGAATTTTAACATAATTCCTAATACATTTCAAAATTCAGTTTCCAATTCAGTTTTTATGCCTTTGATTTCATATTTTTGTTTCCGTTCTAGTACTGTAAGAGATGTAACTCAACAACCCTTTTTTGTCCAATCCAAATGTAAACACTTAGATCTTGTACCATCCCTAACTGTTATTGTTCTATATTATTGATAAAATACAATTATTTTATTATTATTTTTTTGTATCTAATTTCATTTAAGCGAAGTGATCCATAATTAGTACTGTACTTTCTAGAGACAATGACACTTAGGGAAAATATAGAGCTGAAGGCAACAGTATTAATTAATTTTGTCATAGCTGAGTTTAAAGGAGCACTGTGTAACTTTTCATCACATGCTTGTTGTCTCCATGGAGATGTTATTACCTTGCCATACTTATCTTGCATTCAATAGTAAGAGTACTATTTCTAAAAAAAAAAAAAAATGCATTCTTCGTCTGAGGTGCCACCGCTCCGTAGATCTGACCTGTCTCCTCACAGATTTCACCAGGAGTAGCTTTAGTTAGTTGCTATTGCATAGTTTGTGAATAATTCTATTTATAAAACCAGATTTTGTGAAAACATGAATGGGTTTTGATTACGATGGTTAGAGGTAATAGACAGGAGGCCTAGTCCAAGGACCAAGACCAAAGAGGGAATTTGTGGATGTAGAACATGTAGGGAGTTAAAGCCACACTATGTAACATTTTAGACAATCATTGGACCGGAAAACCATGTGTTCTTACTGTGATTGGGCTTGCATCTCCACAAACCTGCTTCTTACTTGGCCTAGAAGAGGGCTTGATCCTGCTTGTTTCTATGGAAATGTTGTTCCTTTGGCTATAATATTCCACAGTATGGCATTGAACCTCTCTAACTCCATGGAGAATGTTCAGAAGCATGGTTTTAACTTTCTGTTTCCATAGCATTAAGCAGGTAATGCTACACCTCCAGAAACCCCATACTGTATCTTTAACTGATTTGAATTCAATAATTGCTTTAATACACAATTCTGATTGTCTCAAATAATCCTGTTTTTTTGTTTCATAATCACGTCTACTTTGCATCTCAGCTTTACAAATTAAGTAGTCCCGTAAAGTATTTGATAAAAGGAGCTGACATAAAGGTGGAAGGAAGCACAAAGGACCCTAAATCGTCTAAATCCCTCCTCAAACCAGCTAGAGACCGCAAATAATGGCTGCCACTTTCAAACCATGCTTCACTTTCTCTTTCGATTCTTTCACTCTACCCCTCCTCTTGTCCTCTTTTAGATTATTTCTTTTCATGGCAGTTTTTGTTCGGGGTTCTTAAACGGCTTAACTATAAAGGACTCATGTCAGGTCAGAACCCGCCCTCTTATTCCCCCCAGTCTCGGCCAAAACCTGCTTTAGCTTTGGAGAAGTCAACTCCTACAAAAGTCCTCTGGTATTAAATCATTAACTTTCTTCCTTATAGGAGTTTTGGGGCTCTTTGTGGATTTACCACTTTGGTAATTACGCTGCAACTTTTGGTCTAAATCAATGTGAGATTAATGTTTATGGAGGGATTATGAGAACAAAGTGAGTTTTGTGTGTTTTGTGTGAAACAGAGTAAACTTTGGGCTTGTGGAGTGTCGTATTCAAGGCAATTAGCCAAACTGAATGAATGTGGTCTCTCAGCGTCCTTCTATATGGAAAAATCATTTATTGGATATAGATTTTGGAACATATGCAATTCATTTCCCTAAACACATTTTAGGCTGTCCATAAGCAACAAGTCCAGAGTCTTTTGGGTTTTTTTTTCACTTCACCTTTTCCGTATTTTGCAATCGAGGCACAAAGTTTAGCTAAGCATTATCAAATAAATAAAAACAGTATTAAAGCTGTAACTTTCCTGGTGTAGAGTTTGTCATATGCTTGTCTCCAGGGGATGGTATTGCCTGGCCCAGAATGTCCCATAGTCTGGCATTAAACTCATCTATTTGACATTCATTCAGTTACAGGTGTTGTCATTGCACAAAATGTGCCTCTCCACAGATCTGACTACTAATCCTTCCGCTATTGATACTACTACTACTATTACAACTAATACTACTATGATACTACCATTACATAATTCTATTTATAAAACCAAATTGTGTGAAAATGGGAGTGTGTTTTAATTATAATGTTTAGAGACAATAGACAGGAGGAAATTTGTGAATGTAGAATATGTAAGGTGTACTACTAGTACTATTACTTCTACTACTGCTACTACTACTACTACTACATGCAACCGTTTTTGTGTTGTTGGGATAATACTACTACCACTACTACTACTACTGCTGCTGCTGCTGCTGCTACTACTACTACTTCTAATGCCTCTGCCTCTGTTTTGATACTACTACTACTAGTACTATTACTTCTACTACCTCTACTATGTTCCTATATACCCTTTAAAATTCTATATATGTACTTTTACTGTTAAATAGCCATTTTAAGAATGGCTGTCTATTTATTCAAGTTGCTGGGATACTACTACCACTACTAATGCTACTACTAATACACTAGTGCTATTACTTCTACTACCTCTACTACTACTACTACTACTACTCCTACATTCAACCATTTTTGTGTCCCTATATAGCCTTTAAAATGCTTATATATAAATGCTTACATTAGTAAATAGTCCTTGTAACTAAATGTCCACTGTCCAGCGTGTCCCCAGCGGAAACACATAGTTACTGGGATAAACGTTGTCCACCTGTGAATCTCATTTCGGCCTTATAAACCTGCACGAGTTTTAAAATATAACCAACCAAACATAATGGCTTTTTCAGCTCTTGTTTGAGAAACCTTAGCCTATAATATCTCTGGGAATCTATTTCAGACCAGCGGCTAGCGATAAATACCTCCTCAAGTACAAAAGCTCCTAGTCAGTCTCCCAGCTCACTGTAAATGACTGGATTAGACCACCTGGACTTGGTATTAGCTCCAATGAAATGTACCCTCCCCCTATCCCCTCCCCTCACCTTCTCCTCCACCTGCAGTTGGCATAGACTCTCAATGCCAGTCATTAAGACACAAGTACAAAACCCAAGCATCCCAGCAGACCAGCTCTAGTTCTGCATATAGAGCTCACATTGTTTTAACATGGCCCCCATCCCCCTCACCCCCAGAGACCACAGACCACTACGGATAGATTTACAGCTACTCCTGGCGGACGTAAAGGCACTATGATAAATCTGCACTGAAGAAATATGTGTAAAGAAATGTAGTAACAGAGGTTGGTGTAGTTTAAGTGATTATTGATTGATTATGAACAAGCGGCACAATATTAAAGACTGACTCGAATACAATTTATGTTTCACTAAGGTTTAATAAGTGGCTATGTACTTTCATTATTTTCGCTGGGACTATTTTTGCTTCTACTTATACTATAATACTCCAGCTATGGGGTCTGCTTATTCAATTGAAACTCCTGCCGGTATTGTTAGCCGAAAGAGAAACTTGATAAACGTGCATTGCAAAATAATATGTATAATTTAATGCCATTAGAAATAAGGGCATATTTCAATGGCAGCTGCTTGTTTGTGAAATGGGACATTACCTGCTTGTGATATTATTGCTTTGTCTGAAATGTTCCACGCTATACTGCGGATAATTTCAGGCAAAGCAGTATCTTCACGAGACAGGCAGGTGCCATTCTCTCAAAAAAGTTACACAATGGACCTTTAAAGTGTACAAAATATATTAAAACGTGAATTATTGAACAGTATTGTAATTTTCTGAACTATAGTAATTTAGACTTTTTGCAGTGTACTTAGATATGCGCGGGAATGGCAGGATATTTCCCTCGTGCCAACAGGTGCTCGAGGTAAACCCTGATCAGGTTACTGCGTGTGTGCAGTACATAGTGTGTACTCCAATGTGGACTATGATTGTGTAGTATGGCTGTGTACTTGTGTCTAACATGTGTTTGTGTGCTTTGTTCACAGGTGCACGAGGAAAGAGAAATGTGAGCGTTCTTCAGAGCCTCGTCGTTTTGCCTCTGACATTAAGCAGTGTGTGAGGCTCAGCGTTCACCCCAGTAACATCTCTGTGTCCCAGTTCAGTGTCACGGTGAGTTATATATGATCTTTACATTTTATATACTCTTACAGACCTCTCCTTCATAGTCTAAAAATGACAAGGCTATATTTATTGATATACTTGTGCAAATACCTAAATAAGTAAATCAATAGCTGGACAGGGTAGAGGAAACCACTACTTTAAATTAAACTACTGCTATTACCACTACCCACTTACACCTACTTCTAAAAGACCTCTGCAGTAAACAGTTGGTCCTTAAAGTTTAAGTGTAAGAGTTCTCGTCACTTCTAGTCATTGGTTTATATTTCCTGGTGTAGACGCCATTTTGAGGACTTTTCCCAACTGTAGATGGAATATTTGATTTTATATTGTTAATTGCTATGTCAGTGCTCCACAATTTTTATCATTCTGAAACCCAACCATTCACCCTCACTCACATTCAGCATCTTACCAAAGAACACAACAGTATGTAAGGGTTGGACTGGGTTTGTAGCGCCGATCTTACTTACTATTTACAACAAAATTTCTTTGCAGTATGTTATATACTACATATGTATATATTAATGCCTGAACAGTTTGAGTGTTAGACTCACTCAGAGATGCACTTATCTTATATATATATATTTATTCATTTTTCTTAGAACTGAAAAACAAAATATCTAATAAATGTCTAGTGGGTCCACTATCTGCTATCTGTGTCCATAGAGATGTGCATATTACTTTGTCTGAAATGTTTCACAGTGTGGCATTAAACATATCCATCTACCATTCATTCAGTTATGGGTGTTTCTATTGCTCAAAGAACATGCAGTACTTATAATTTAACACACACACACACACACACACACACACACACACACACACACACAAACATTAAAAAACACACTAATTAGTCACCAATCCACACAGCTACTTCCCATTTACCAGTGGATTTGGCTGATAATTCCTCTTCTGGCACTGATATAACTGCACACTCAGGACATATTATATTTTTGTATGTAAATGACTAATTGTGTGGTTACATAATTGTGCTGCCAGCCAAACGCTCTGTTCAAACCCTGACCTCTTTGAACAGTGTCAGCGATGCTCTACAGTTTACATTTGAACTGGCCCCAGCTGTTTACACAGGTGGGCTCCAAAAGTTCTAATGTTGCGGATTATTCAGCACCAACAATCAGTAAGTGGCCTTTTGACATGCCAGGATTCATTTCATGCTTTGTAAAGAGAAATTAGAATGTTCCTTATTCAGAAATCATTTGAATATAACATTATTGCAGAGAAGAATGGATGTGGAATTAATGAAAGGAAACATATATAGGCTATGGTAATGCTGGGTTAAGAAAAATATGATATAAGAGAACCCATGATTTTCTCACGCTGGGGAATTGTGAGTGTTGCAACAGAAAAGTATGCAAACCTTTGAAGTAGAACAAATGCCCAAAATCAATTGTAATTAATTTTAAAATAATACTAACAACATTCAATTAAGATACTACATAGATTAAAAGTATATGATAAAATAGATTAGGGGAAAAATATAAGACTTCAAAACTGTAAGTAACTATTGATATGTACATTAAACTTCATTACATTTCCATTTCTTATATCATTTGTGGAATATAACAACATTTATTGCCTGTTTTAATCTTAAAGCAGTCCTTTTTGCCCAGTATAGATACTTTTAAATGTCAGTGCTTTGGAGAATGCATCACTGCTAATAAACTAAATGCCACATGATTTTTACCTCTTTGATACCTTCATTTAGCATAGAAAACTGTGCTACGGAAAGTGCAGCCCAACAACGGCAGTAACAGCACTAACTCGGATTTTGTTTACTCTGCATAATTAGCCATTTGCTCCGGGGATGAACGTCTTTTTACAGGCTGCAGTAGAAAGTAATGAATTAGAAAAGTATAAATGCTTAAATCAGCACTACTTGTGGTCAAAATCATTATATATTTGACTCAGTTCTCAAAATTGAATTTATTCTATAGATTTTCTTTAGAGATAGCCTTTTGGTAGATTTATTTATTGCTATTGTACTGTAACAAATTTGAGTAGCCTTAGTCTACTTCTTCATGCTATGTGGTATCGGACTGGTATCGGTGTTGGCGAGTACACTAACGCCAAGTATCAGTATCGGATCAGATCCCCCAAAAAATCGGAACAACACTAAAAGATAATCACGTCATGGATGCAAGTTAAAACCGTTGAGCTCCATAGAGTATACACAGAATTTGCATTTTTTTTACCAGAAGTTGCATTTATTTCAAACTAAAGAATCACACTTCTTTCTATCTTATATTGAACCATCCCCAAATGCTCGACTCCTGATGCCCTTAGCCACTCTCACACTCACATTTCACTCCCATTTCTCTTTTTAATGAGCGCTCTCACAGCTGGTTTTGAATGTCCAAAAGTGCAGGAATTCTAAAGTGCTTTTCCTAAGGTCAGGCCTGAGTGCCCATTCTCCGTGTGTGTTTTTGGGGTCAGAGAGGCGTGTATGGTTGATTTGTGCTACACCTCGCCTTAATAATATTCATGAAGAGATGGCAGGTGTGTATATGTGTGTGTGTTTTCAAATGTTGCGTGCTCGTTTAACCTTTTCTCAGACTGCCTTAGTTACCTCAGGGCTCCAGTTGGTCCTCGCTATCCGGATGATTGCCGTGGTGGGCCGGGGGGATATAGGGGCGGGCTGGTGGGAGATATGCACTGCTTGACCTTTGTGTTATTAAATAGTGGTTTTGAGAGAGACACTTGAAGGTAGAAATCACATCATCTCCGGTTTGAGTTCAGTTTCATGTGGGTATTTGAAAAGAAAACTGGTTAAATAGTTGTAATACTGTTTTCTATTTCTGAAGGCATGTTCTGAAGTTTAATTTTACAAATAGTTGAGTAATTTGGCAAAAATATAAAGGTGCTATGCAACTCTTCGGTTGGGGGTCCTGCTTTTTTCTCCGGATATGTCATTGCTCTGCCTGGAATGTTCCATAGTACGACATTAAACAGCATTTATTCAATTACAGATGGTTTTATTGCTTAAAAATACCTAGAAAAACAGGCATTCTGACTGTGAGTGGGGTCGCCTCTCCACAGATCTTACCTGTAACTTGCTCTGGTTTGGTCTCCATGAAGAGAGAAAGGTTTAATGCCATACTGTGAAACATTCCAGACAAATCAATAACATCTCCATGAAGAAAAGCACCAGAAAAGTTACACAATGCACCTTTAAACTATCTGTCTATTTATTTCTTCTATTCTAAACATCCCAATTATTCACCTCGATGAGTTTATAAGTGATTTTCACAACTTTCAGAGACCAGTACAGAGTTTTAATTTCACTAGCATGCTAACCACACACTTCCTTTATTTTGATCTTAAGAGCTGCTTATACAATATATCTGTACTGGGGTTAGACAAACTTTGCTCAAATACATGGGAAAAAAACAGGTGCAGGACCTTTAATTCTTACTGTGAGTGGGGTCGCCTCTCCATAGATCTGACTTGTAATGTGGGCGCCTCGCTTCACCTGCATGTTTGCTTCTTACCATTAAGATATGCAAGTTTAATTCAATACTGTAGAACTTTCCAGGCGTAGTAAAGACATCTCCACAAAGACCAGCAAGTGGCTAATCCCTAAAAAGTTACATCTTTTGAAATACTTTGACTTTTATTTGAGTTATAACATTTGGAAGCTTTCACATGATCTCATATTTCCCTATCTCTGTGGTTATGGGCTGCATTAAAATCCCCTTTCTAATCAGAATGTATTTTATCGCCACTCTTCCACTTGTAATGCTGTTTATGCAGTGTATTTCCAGGTGAACGATTTTTATAGAAACCTATTACTACCCACAGTGATATTGAACTGGTTCAAGGTCTGTCCATATCTCGCGCTTAAGCAGAGAATAAAACCAGTGACAGAGAATAAAGGTGAGAGACGAGCAGCCAGTCAACTCAATAAACTCTATTTAGAAGATTATTTCTGCTCACGAACGCCACACCATCTTTTCATTAAACAGCAATATAAAAACAGCAGAGGTCAGGGCTTCCCGTAGCATCGTAGCATTTCCGGTTTCTCATCTGAATGTTAGACCATACTGATTATACTATACTGTTTTTCAATGAAGTCTCTTTCTCTGCTTAATTTTTGCTGGATATGTGCAAAAAGTGCAGTTTGCAGGTTAGTGTTATTAAAAGGTCTATAGTACGCTATTTTCTGATCTATGTTTTAATGTTGTTTCCTCATCACAAACACACGTGGAGTTGTGTTTGGTTTCATTCACACGTTTTACACAAATCTTTCATATTTAGGCTGAGTTCTTCTCTCGTGTTCCAATTTATGATGTCATGTGGTCATACAGGAAGTGCTCTGCTGTGTTTTTAAACTTCATACACCTTCACTAGAATCGTTTGGATAATTTCAGCCCTGGAATCGGCAATCTCTGCTGAACTGAAGGTAAAAGGTGTCTTTTAACTACATGACATCACAAGGTGGAACAGAGCATTTTGATCTATGAAGATGTGGACAGACTAACAATAAAGGATTACTCAAACATATGTGAATGAAACAAAACACAACTCCAGCTATGTTTTTGATGAGGTAACAACATTATAACACGACTTAAAGCTCTAAAGTCTCCAAGTCTGAACATTCACTCACTATAATAAAACCAAAGAGTGAATTGATGGCGTTAGAAATAACTAGATAGGCTGTAAAAGTGTCACTACTTGATCTTAGTGTCCATCTGCATTGAGAGCGGAGATGTTTTAATCTCATAAAGGATGAATCTGAGGCCGTAGACTTGTGCTCTATGTGTCCCTGGGCTGTGCTTGGACACTGACCACTGTCCAGATGGCTCTCCTCACAGTGCATCAGCAGATGTCTCTTCCAACTACATCATTGAAACTAGACTTATTACATCTATTTTACAGTTACACAAATGTAGATTTCTTTAGTTTGGTCCTGTTGTAATTCTAGTTTAGTTTTGGGCTAGTCTTGGTTTTAATTCTTGTTTTTGTTCCTGGTTTAGTCCCAGTTAAATTCTTACAAATATAGATTTCTTTGATTTAGTCCTGTTTTAGTTTAGTTCTGGTCTACTCTTGTTTTTGTTCCTGGTTTAGTACCAGTTTAACAGTTTAACTCTTCCAACTACATCACTGAACCTGGAATTGAAAGAAATGTCAACTTATTACATCTATTTTACAGTTATACAAGTGTAGATTTCTTTGGTTTGGTCCCATTCTAGACCCAGTTTAGTTCTAGTCTAGTCTTGGTTTAGTTTCTGGTTTAGTCCCAGTTTAGCAGATGTCTCTTCCAACTACATCACTGAAACTAGACTTGAAAGAAATGCTAACTTGTTACATCATTTTCAGAGCAGATTTCTTTGGTTTGGTCCTATTCTAGTCCTAGTTTAGTTCTGATCTAGTCATAGTTTTGGTCCTTGTTTTTGGTCCTGGTTTAGTCCCAGTTAAACAGATGTCACTACCAACCACGTCTCTAAAAACGGACTTGAAAGAAATGCTAACTTATCACATAAGTTTCAGCGTCATACAAATGTAAATTTCTTTGGTTTGGTCCTGTTCTAATCACACCTCAACAAATGTTTGGTTGGAGGTTCAACTGGAGGTTCAACAAATGCATATTACTGCTGTGTCCTTGAGCAAGACATTAATTTTGTGAAAGTAATCTGTCTAAAGTTTTTCATTATATTTACCATGTCTGCTGCATATATGTGTTTGTACAGTTGGTTCTGGAGGCCCATAACGTCCCAGACCTCTCTGCTGGAGTGAACTGCACCTTTGAGGACCTCACTGAGATGAACGGACTCGTGGAGGGAAACAGGATCCGCTGCTCATCTCCAGCCAAACGGGAGATGCCTCGGATCATAGTGGACAAAGGTAAAGGTAATACCCACTATTTTTAATTTTTTTTTTTATACTTAAAAAAAAATAACTGATTTGTTGTAACAGTGAGTTTATTAGCCTTTTACACAACTTTCTGGGGCATTGCAGCACTGCTAAGAACAATTAGGTTTTGACACAGCATCAACACTGTCAGCAAAATCAAATCCATCATGACATAACATAAATTGTTCAGTTCATGATAACATCTTTTTTGTACCAGTAGATGGCAGATGTGAAACCTGTTCCCCCCTCACTTGGCCCTCTGCCCTCACCTGGTCTTTGTTCAGGCCACAGACTGTATAAAGAAGTGGGCTAAGGGAGTGTGAAGTCACCCATAGCCTTTGGCTCCAGTCAAATGAAGCTCATGAGGCTAGCAGTTGTAGGAGCGAATTTGGAGTCAAGTTCCATATTAGGAATAGGAATTTATTAATGGACAAAATAGTGAAATAAAAACACCAGAATCATGTAGAGGGTTAATACAAACATTTTAAGACCAAAATGAGGAACCTGACAGCAGCAGTTACAGAAAGAGGGGTGACAATTTTTCAATGTAAAGTCAATTAGAGCCAGAGTTAGGAGGAGCTGGAAGTGCCTCCATGAACACTTCTAATTTGGAACATGGTGGCTAGCAGGTTAGCTATATCCATTTGCAGTCTATGGTTCAGACTCATGCTGTCTGGTCTTCTTCTGTCAAGCCACAGCTGGCACACTGTCAGACTGCAGTAACGTAGATAATAATAATAATAATGCATCAGTTTTATATAGCGCTTTTCAGGACACTCAAAGACGCTTTACAGAGCATTATTCATTCATTCCACACTTGGTGATGGTAAGCTACTACTGTAGCCACAGCTGCCCTGGGGCAGACTGACGGAAGCGAGGCTGCCAATCTGCGCCATCGGCCCCTCCGACCACCACCATCACTCACGCACACACCACTTTCATACTAGGCAATGTGAGTGAAGTGCCTTGCCTAAGGACACAACGACAGCATCTAGTGGTGGTATGTGAGAAAACAGGGATGGCCAGTATAATTACAGATGGTGAATACAAAAAAATACATCTTTATACTGTATCTCCAGAAAGCAGTGCCTCATTAGCATTAGCATACCCTTCCTCTCCTCCACTGTCCTGGGGCTCGGTTCTATGTCTCATTTTGAGTTTCTTTCGTGGTCTCCGGGTGGGCCCCCCAGCACTGCCCCAGGACACATTTACACTGAATGAACACTACTTATCAGTGCTCTTTGGGATCTCCCCCCTGTAACCTGTGTAAGTGGATCAGCTCCAGGGGGAATCCAGGGAGCTCATTTAAGCACAGTTCAAACGCACAAAAACAAAGTGTACTAGTACAAGTCTGGTTTGTGTTGATTTAATGCCACGGGGGGGGGACATAAGAGTAGTATTGTCAAGGGACTAAGATTTTGATACTAAAAATACACCACGATATCATGGTAATAATAATAAAAGACGATAGACGATAGGATGTGATTTTTAACATTAAAGGTGCACTGTGTAACTTCCAGCTTGTTTCCGTGGAGATGTGATTGCTTTACCTGGAATGTTCCACAGTACGATTAAGCATATTTATTTCCATGGTAACAGATAAGTAAACGCCCACCAGGCCAAGTTACAGGTCAGATCTGTGGAGATATATTAAATGTGAGATTTAAGTTTAATGTTATACTATGGAACATTCAAGGCAAAGCAATATAATCTCCATGGAAACAAGCAAGTGGCAAACCCTCCACCACAAAAGTTACACAGTGCACCTTTAAAACATAGTACTTTCTTACCTGTGTAATCCTCAGTGGTCCATGGGTGTATACTAGTCTATGTGCTCTTATACTTGTTCTGATACAGCTCAACATCATTCTAAAGACATTCTAAAGGTTCATTTCTGTCCTGCGAATGTGACTTTTTTAGTATTGATATCGGCTCAAATGAGTATCTACAGTAGTTTCGATACTAGTTTTAGTTTTAGTATTGAATTTTCAATACTTTTGACCAATGCTTCTCAAACTTTTCCAACCAAGTACCACCAGATCTAAACCAGGCCTAAAAAAGGACCATGTTATTAGGCTGGTTTTTCAGACCAAGGGTATGTTTTAATACCTGACAATTTCGACTTCTCACTGCTTTTTTACCCTCACACACCTGGGATGTTGTCCTGAGGAAGTTGGACTGCAGATGGCGCTGTCATCCTGCCTCCATTGTTAGGACGACAGCGCCAAAACCTGCTTAAATCAGCTGATCGGACACATCACAGCAACATCACTCTGAGGAAGACCTCTAGTGAGCAGTCGAAACTGTCAACAGTATGAAAACAAACTCTTCGGATGAAAAAAAGAACCTAATAACATAAATTATCGGAAGACCAAATGAACCTCATTGGTCTAAAAAAAAGGATCTAAACTAGGGGTAAACCAGGACTATAAAGGACTACACACTCCATGCTAGTATATACTGATTTTAAACAAGGTCTAAACCAAAGGAAGACAGAAATGTAGACTAAAATGACAGTTTGAGAACCACTGTTTTTGACAACCCCAAACTCATGCTGCATTTTAAGCTTTTTACACATTTTTCCAATGTATTTTTTAACTCCAAATGCCAAAGAAACTAACCCAACCCTAATAGAAGTGTAGTCTTTTTATCTGATTGTAACAGAAAGAGATGAATTGTATTTTGGAAAACAATGAGTTTGCAGTGAAGCTGTTTTCGTACACTGTTTGCCCTCCGAGCTCAAACTGCATAACCGTAAATTGCGCTGCATTCGCCCACAATCTTTAGTGACTCATGCAAAACTACAAGGACTAAGAAGGGAGGTGGAATTATGAGTGTGTTTTTTAGACCAAGAGAAAAATTGATTTAATATTCACTGGGAAATCTTTTGGTTTTGTTAGCCTCTTCTTTAGACACAGTTGCTCTGGGGCAGACTAACAGTAATGTAGCTGACATTTTGTACCTGCAGAGGCTCTAATCTGTGTGCAATTCTTGTCGTGGGAATCCATCTACCAACCTTCAAGTATACGTGAATACATCTCTACTGACTGAGCTTTGTTGTCTTGTACATACTGGACAAAGCCACACTTGTAGAAATAGAAAAATAAACACGGAAGAGAGGTTCAGACAGAGAGAAAGAGTGAAAGAAGAAAAGAGGGAGAGTAAAGGAGAGACAGACAGAAGGAAAGAGAGAGGGGAGGGAGGGAGCATACTAGTAAATCTCTGTGACTGAAGTTCGACCTCCATATGTTCTGACATTGGACATCTGGAATTTTATGTAAATAGTATCTATACATATCTGCTGACATAAAAAAGTCACTATAAACTACTACAAAAGTCACATTCGCAGGACAGAAATGTACGTTTAGAATGTCTTTAGAATGATCTTGAGCTGGATCAGAACAAGTATAAGAGCACATAGACTAGTATACACCCATGGACCACTATGGAACCTACAGGACCACTGAGGGATTACACAGATGTAAGACTTAATTTAATATAAAATAAAGTACTACTATTTAATGTTGAAAACCACATTCTATTGTCTAAAGTCTAAAGTCTAGAAAAAATGAAAACTGTGAGAGGAGAGAGAAAGAAGAACGCGAGAGAATAAGAGCGAGAGAGAGAGAAAGAAGAGGGCATTTGTGTTCATATATTCTGACAGGTTTATTTAGGAATTTTATGTAAATTTTGACAGACTACCGCAGACAAATTTGTGTTTCTTTTTCACGACAAATGCAATTACTCGCCTATATTTAAATCTTCCTCGTGTCTCTCTCCCTCACACTCATTAGTCTAAACTTGGTCCTTTGGGAGAGAGGACGGAGAGAAGAATGGAGGGATGAGGACGAGGAGGGGTGGATAGTGATAGTAGCAGGCTTCAAGGTAACATTTAGGTGCCTTTAATTAGGACAGATCCGTTGTCATGGCGATTTTTACTGGTGATTGATGAATGATTCGGTCCTTTGTTCAGGTGATGCGGGGGATGAGAGGTGTCACAGGACGGAGGGAAAGGAGGATCTGGGAGAAGAGATAGTGAGAGAGAGAGAGCAAGGGAGAAAGGGGGGCAGAGAGAGAGAGAAGAAGGGAAAGAGAGAGGGAGAAGGGTGTAGAGGAGAGAGGGACAGAGGCATGGTGACACAGAGGGGAGAAAGACATAAGAATGAAAGCGGATAGAGAGAGACGGAGGAGAGAGGGGGAAAAAGGGCAGAGACCGAAAAAGCAAGATATAGGGTGACTGTGACAGAGAGAGACGACAAAACAAACAATGAGAGAGACAGAAAAAAACAGGTAGAAAGGGAGAAGAGAGGGAAAGAGAGAGGGAGAATGAGAGGGAAAAAGAATACAGAGAAAGTACAGAGTGAGGAGAGGAGTGAGAAAGAAAGCTATTGAAAGAGCGAGAGAGAGAGAGGGAGCAGAGAGAAAAGAGAAGAGATCTAGTGTGTTTGGGGGACAGTGAAAGAGAAATATGACGATGGAGAGAGTGAGTGAAAAGATAGGACAGAGAGAAAGAACAGAGGAGAGAGAGAAAGAAAGAGAGAGGATAAGAGAGATGCTAGTTAGGCATGTGGCTGTTGAATTAAACATGAATCCTTCATTAAGGCCAGACAAAAGGACAGCAAATACAGATGAGACACACACACACTGTTACACGCGTGGTCTTTTTTCCACAGTTACCTTGTCAAAGACGCGTTCAAAGACATTTCTGGGTGATATTTTCCTTCCCGAGGGAATGTCAAAGTTTTATCGTCGTCGCTAGCAACACACCAAGGATACGAAACTTAACCCTTCACATCCCAGCGCGCTCCTGCTCTACTTACATGTGATGATGGAACAAGTCTGGCACCTGTGGCTAAAAGAACTGATGCTACCCAGGAAATAAAGATAGATTTTAAAAAAACAAAACAGACTGCTATATTAAAGGTGCATTGTGTAAGTTGAGATATTATTGCTTTGTCTGGAATGTTTCACAGTATGGCATTATACCTTTCAATCTACATGGAGACCAGACCAAGTTACAGGTCAGATCTGTGGAAAGGCAACCCCGCTCACAGTCAGAATGTTTTTCAAGGTATTTTTGAGCAATGAAACCACCTGTAACTGAATAAATGTAAAGCAGAGCTGTTTAAATGGCATATCCATAAAAACAAACAGGTGACAGACCCCCAACCACTTTACTCTTATGTTGTCTGGGTGTACACTGCAAAAACGCAATATCTAGATTAGTTTAAATAACTTGCATTCTGAATATTAAATATATATTTGAGTAGTTTTGACAACTTTGGATGTATTGAGTGGATCTGGATTATTTCATCCATTTCAGTAGATTTCTTCTAGAGATGTGTGATATAGGAAATCACATTAAAAAACACAAAAAAAAAAACAGAAAAAAAACCAGAAGCCATTTACCACACAGGAAATATAGCCTAATTTCTTATTATTAAACATGTGCTCTAGTTCAAACCACATCAAACCTCTAGTTAACAGAGGATTGGCTGTAGACTTGTCAATGTAAAAGATCCAAGCTGATCATTGAGGATTTGAAACGATTGGATCTTGATTCACCCTGGAATTACTAATCTCCACTGAACAAAAGGTAAAATGTAGCTGTTTAACTTAAAAACTACAACTTCATGACATCACAAGGTGGAACAGAGCATTTTGAGCTGTGGAGATGTAGACAGACTAAAAGGATTACTCAAACGTGTGAATGAAACAAAACACAACTCCAGGTATGTTTTTGAGGAGTGAACAAAATTAAAACATGACTTAAAGCTCACAAGAGTCAATTTTGCGCAATATAGGACGTTTAAGTCATTTTAACCCATACGCGATATAATTTTTGCACTCTAAAAGTAGCAGTAGCATCTTCCTCTAGAATAAACTCATGTTGTTTTTGTATTTTTCTGTTCCCAGGAGACCACCAGATCGTGCAGCTCTATCTCAAGTCGAAGGAGACGGGCCTGGCTTTTGCAAACACCAGTTTTGTTTTCTACAACTGCAGCGTCCATAAGTCGTGAGTCTTTTACTTGGACCAGAACACACTTAGCTCCATAGACATTTGGTGACATTTACAGTCCATTCATATCAGAGATTCTCACTAAGGCTAAGGTAACGTATGGGTCAGAGCATTACTGCCTTGGCATTTGGTACAGCAGCTTCTTATTAAAGCTCTAGTCTGCATTATAGATTGGTTTATGTAAGAACTGATGGACTTTTGTATGTACGGGCTGAGAGTCTAAATGGCACAGGTGGTGCTCTGGTATGACAGGGAGGACAGGTTTACAATTTAGTTTAGTTTAGTTTTCTTAAACAAACTGGTCCTGAATGTTCAAATTTCTCCAATAACAAAAGAGATTTCCCCCATGAAGTAATTTTATATGAATTTATACATTTATTTGAATTAAGACAGTTCATATTAATCAGTGTGCCAGCTAGCAGCTTCAACTCAAGTATGCAGAGTTGGCACAATAGCCACATTTCATTTGTTGTCCTGAGGCAAGTAGAAACATTTAACATTCAATTGCACAACAACAAATGCATAACTTGACATTAAACATTACATCTATTTAAATTACATCTCAAATTGAAAGATTGCTTAAATAAATAAAAAAGTCAAACATGCTCCTTTGTTTCATTATTGAATTCAGTTATTGAATTTAGTGATTTTTTTTTTTTTTTTTTTGACATAAAAGAAATGCAGGTACATTTTTGTTTCAGTTTAACTGTGTCAATAGGTATAGTACATTTTGCAGTAATATCATGATAGAGAATACCTCTAGCCCTTTAGCAAACCTTTTAATATTCAGTATGTTTATATTAATAAACTGTTTTCTCCCCTCTCCCTGTGTCCCTGCAGATGCCTGTCCTGTGTGAGCAGTCCATACGAGTGTCACTGGTGTAAATACAGACACGGCTGCACCCACGACCCCACCACCTGCTCTTTCCAGGAGGGGCGTGTCAAGAAGCCCATGGTACGTCAGCATACTCACTCTAATACCAGGAGAAAGCTGCTTTTAAGCAGACTGAAGTACATTTACATTGTGGCTTCACCAGCTTCTTAAAGCCTGATCTCGTCAGATCTCAGAAGCTCAGCAGGGTTGGTTAGTACTGGGAGGGAGGCTGATGGGTAAACACCAGGTGGGGCATCAGTGGCTCTAGTGGAAACTGTTGTTGTGTCTTTTGGCAAGACACTTGCCCACATTGCCTTGTATGAATATGGTGGGTGTGTGAGTGTTGGTGGTGGTCAGACGGACTGATGGTGCAGACTGGCAGCCTCATTTCTTTGAATCTGCCCCAGGGCAGCTGTGACTACAGTAGTAGCTTGCCACCACTGAGTGTGGAGTGAATGAATAATATCCAGTGCATTGTCATTATTATAGTTGACAAATTACAGCTTTAACTGTAGAATACTGAAAGTTACATGAATGTTTTGGGGAACTAATAATAAAACTACTTACTACATTTTTGTAAAGCTGTTCTGTAAGGATAAGTGTGTGTTCAAGGATGTAAATGTTATTTTCATTTTATTGACAGATAGGCCCAAAGCATTGATACTGGTATCAGACCTGAAAAAGCTGGATTAGTGTGTCTATTATAACAAACCAGTGCTTGTATTGATTGAAAACAGCCTCTTCCCATGAAAAGAATGAAAGAATAGCCAGACCTAAGTGGGTCAGGAGATGAATATAATACAGCATGTGCTTGATTATCCAGTATGACACCTCCAGTGTGTTTTTGCTGCCTCACGCTGAGCTGTTGAAATCACTATAACATCTCTTCTCCTTTATTCCTAAACACATGACTGTTCCTTCCTTTATCTGTACCTTTTCTTTAGCTTTTACTTCTTCTTCACACCAGCAGGTAAATAGAATAAATGTGGCTGAATGTTGGTCTGCGTGACACTAATAGCTTCCATTGAAGGTTTTAGGGCAAAGTGAATTGAAAGACTACAGACACCTTCCATCTGGCTCGGGCTCTTTTGGCTTGTCTCTCTGCTGACTGCACTTCAAAGCACAAACTAATAAAAAACACAGCCATTTCCTCTCACCCGGCCCTCCTCTCTGCCAAAGCTTAGTCTCCCTGAATTATCAATAGTATTGGCAGATCTCCTATTCCTTTGCACTGTAATGAGGCCGGTCCAGTGCTCAGGCCACAGACCCCTGACCAAACGGCGAACAGCCGGGAATACCTCAAAATCCTATACAGATGGTTCTTGTGAAATACAGGACTGAATCGATGCTGTTTTGAAAAAGGTAATAATGACTGGTTTTTGAGCTTATCTTACAGCGATGTACATGTCTCTGCTAAATAAACATATTTGTATCATTTAATGGTGCATTGTGTAACTTTTCTGGTGGAGGATCTGTCACCTGCTTGTTTCTATGGAGACGTTATTGCTCTGTCTGGAATGTTCCACAGTATGACATTAAACAACTCTACCTTACATTTACTCAATTACAGGTGGTTTTATAACTCAACAATACATAGAAAAACAGGCGTTCTGACTGTGAGAGGGGTTGCTTTTCCGCAGATCTGACCTGTAACTTGGTCTGGTTTGCCCTCTATGAAGACAGATACCATACTGTGAAAGATTCCAGACATAGGGAAAAGCGTTTGACGGACCCTGCACCAGAAAAGTTACACAATGCACCTTCAAAAAATCGCTAAGTTATACATTCTGACTCTGCTTTTTGGTTCCACGTTACAGATTATACCCAGTATCGATTTGTTTCCGGAAACACTATTAACCGGCACTCTAAAATCCATGAAAACTTTCTCTGTGGCTCTGACTTTGATACAGTACATCTTTATTTGACTCATTAGAATGTGTGCAAGCATGTGTGAATAGACTTATCTTGATACCCCGTCTCCCGCTGTTCTTACCAATTTACTGTGGTCTGTGGAGGAGGGCTGAACAGCAGTTAGTGCCCTCTTAATCCTAGCCCGAGGTCCCCATGATCAAGATCACTGGAGCTCACATCCTGCTTGCCAGATACTTGCTGCAATAGACTAAGCCAGATTGCCTTCTTTTGATGCGTCGCCCCTTTTCTTAATTGTGTTATTCTCGCCATGTTTTCCCCCCCGAAGCCATTCAACCTGTCCAGACGATAATATTTTCCTTATTTCTGTCAATTCCATTATCCTTCTGCACCTTCTGCTTAGTCAGGGCAGTCTTTGCAGGTTTACTTTTCCAATTAACTTCTGTGCCGTGTGGTCAATATTGACTGGGGATAATAATGTGTGAATTCTCCTTCCATTGTGTTGCTGACTAAAAAGAAAAGCGCAAATAAAAAGCCAGAGAGGGATTTGGTATTAGCACATTAATGGGTTCCCCTCTTTTGCTGTCACAGGAAAAGCAGGTGTTTTCTGAGCCTAATGACTTTTAATTTACTTTTAATTAACCCCTCAAAATTGTGGGGCATTTGTGTACTGACAGAAGGTGCTTGTTTTCAATCATACAGACACACGCAAGCTTAAAGGGGCTCTACCTGATGTTTTTTCCCATTTATTTGACCAAAATGTGTCTTACCCTAGTACAGATCTATTGTATTTGTCAAAATATGTCCACTGCATGCTGTCTACATTTAATTATAAAGTGTTTTTATGATCAGGAAGAGTGTGTTAGCATGCTAGTTGCTGTTAGCTTTACCACTCTGGTCTCTGAAAGCGTGAAAAGCGCTTATAAACTCAGTGTGGTGGATAATTATGGTGCTCGGTATGCAAAAGTTAAAGGTGCACTGTGTAACTTTTCTGTTGGAGAGTCCGCCATCTGCGTGTCTCCGTGGAGATATTATTGTTTTTGTCTTGATTATTCCACAGCATGCAAATAAACTTGGTAATCACAATGGGAGCAGGTTAATGATCAGATCTATGGAGAAGCAAGCCTGCACATGGTAAGACCTGTAACTGAACAAATGCAAGGGAGATATGTTCAATGCCCTACTGTGGAACATTCCAGGCAAAAAAATAACATCTCCATAGAGACACGCAAGTAGAGGACCTTCCACCTTTGAAGTTCCACATTGCACCTTTAAGAGAGGAATAGGTTTGGACCACTGCAAACTGCTTGAAATGAACTAGTTCTGTTTTTCACATTTTTAAGACAGTAAAAATGAGCTACAGCGCTTTTAAGAACATATAAACATTCACATAGTTATCCAGAACCAAATCCAAAGTGCTATCAAAAGGAGCAAGTTCAAACCAATGGGAATGATCTTTGTTGAATTTTTAATATTATTACAATTAAGGGATTTGAGAAGACGCTGTCAATAATCCCTCATCGCTATGCTAATGATGAAGACATGTGACGGTCCCTACTGGTTGAGCTTGTTGTTAGCATGCATGACAGAGCTCGCTAAAGCCAGACTAGGTTGTATGGGGGAGTCTCTTTATTCCTGCCAGCAGTGGTGTGGGCGCGGATCAGCCATTTGCATGTTAGCGCATTAGCCAAGGGCGCGTCCCTGCTGCCCTGCATATAGCTCAAGGACTTAGCGTTTTCTGTATGAACTACACTGACTAAAGCATACAGCTGGATGTGGTTAACTGTGGTACATTTATTTTTCAAAGGTTATGAACGAAATGTTTGGTTAGGTTAGTTTATTTGCCATTTGTAGTTAAAAACACATTGGAAAAACATGTGCAAGAAGCTCAAAGTGCAGCATGAGATATTAAAAACAACCACATAACATTACAGATGACATACTGACACTGATATAAACAAGACACAAAGATTAATGGGCCCATATTTCGCAATTTTCTGATCTATGTTATAATATTGTCATAATGTTGTAGCTGTTAACTTGAAAATTATACCACTTCATGACATCAATAGGTGGAACAGAGCATGTTATAAGCTTTGAAGATGTAGACAGACTAATAAGGTTTAAATATGTGTGAATGAAGCAAAACATAATTCCAGCTATGTTTTTGAGGCGGTAACAACATTATAAGATGGCTTAAAGCTCACAATTTTTATTATTATCTTTGCTATTGCTTTGCTTGGAAAGTTTTGTCGTCATAGAGACATAGGCAGGTGATGGCACCAGGCCAAGTGACCAGCCAGATCTGTGTAGAGACGAGCTTGCTCACAAGAAGAATGGGTTAGGGTACCTGTAAAGTAATAGATAATAGATAAAGTTTAATGCCATACCATATCACATTCGCATGCAGGTGTCAGGTAATATGTTTCCAAATTATTTAGATGGATGACATTGAAATGTACCTTTTATTTAAACTCTCTTAGCTATTTTTGTAACTATTTCATCTTTTATTTTATTAGAAAAACTTACATCAAACCACTACAACCCTGCAAAAAGCTCTACACGATGTTGTCATGTTTTTACGTGCATCCAAGGATACTGCAAGGTTTTCTGTTTGTGGTGAAAACCTCAACAGAACAACTGTATCGCTTCCTCTGTCTGCAAAATACTCATATCCTGACCAGCCACCCCAATATAGGCCCAAGTCACAGAGGAATATGAATGCCTCTATATGCTCCTATTTTTACTCACAATTTCAACGGCGTACTCTCCCTCTACTTCCCTCTCCTCAGCGCCTCACGGAGTATTTACACGAGGAAATATTGACCAAATGATCAAGGATAATTTTATTAAAGAAGTTAAATGCCAGCTGTAATAGTCGTTAGCTGTCGATATGAGAAGCTTGTGTGAGTTTTGATTCATGGACAAATCAATGTCATCTGCAAGGGCTAGCTACACACACACACACACACACACACACACAGATAGAGAGCTGTTTTGAAATTAAAAGATGGATTCAAAGGGAGACAAAATAGGGAAAGATCAGGGTAAGGTTAGCAAAAATGCAAAGTAGGCAAAAAAAAGTTAAAGTTTGTTATTAAAGTTTGTTGGGAGCAAAAAGTTGTCATTAATAATGCAGAAGAAACAGGATGTTAAACCAAAAGTTGCAACGAAAATAGAGGGATGAAGGGAGGAAGTGAGCTGGAATTGTCTTTGCCCGGGGCCCCTGGTGAGATGATAAAACATGGCGTAGTCAAGAACTGCTTTAATATCAAGGTATAGGAGCACTGTATATGTTAATTTAAATCCCTATTTTTATACGTTGTGATAATTATGGTCCTTTTTTCTTACTTCTGTTTTCAAATGTGCATTCATTCTCCATGCTCCCTCCAAATACACCACCTACAGTGCGGTAATTATCAGACTAATTAAGCTGTTCACGAGTTATTTCAGGAAGACTCTCCCTTTGCCTTTCAACCAAGTGATTCTTCTTCATACTTTACCGCTGGTATCATCAATATTCTCTGGGGGTGTGATGCTAACTGGATGTTCTGCTCTGTCTGTCCCTGTATGCTACAACCGGGCTGCGTCTCTTCTTTCCCGCAGTAGCAAAACCACTGCCCTCCTCAGATTCTTCATTTCCTCTTCTCCATTGTGTATTTCTTTGCTTTACAAATTTATCAGACTTTCCCTTTATCACATTACTGATTTTTGTAACTGCTCGGGTCTATGCATCAAAGTTGAACTATAACATAAACTATGTAAATTATTTGTCAATGTCTGTAAAGGTCCCATTATATTCAGTATAGAGGCTTAAACTACTTTTGTCACTTGGCCTTGGCATTTATTGTATCACAAAAAAAACAGGACCATTCCCTGGGGGTGTGATGCTAACTGTAGGCTCTGCTCTGTCTGAAGTTCTGTTAATCAAGTTAGACTTTAATCTGACTATAAAGAACTGGCTTATCTGTGAGCTAAACAAGTCCCTCATAAAATAACATTACAGTTAGATAGCATTAGCCAACAGTTTTTCAGTTAGTCACTCTCATCTTTTATTGTATCGCTTAAAATGACCTAAATCTAAAAGCTTGTTGCGATGAAATGTGTACAAAATAGCAGCAAAGGACAATAGGACTGCATCTGCTGGCCATTGAAAAGAGAAATAATTTCCTGGTCTAGTCCAAGTTGAGTCCCAGTTGCTTATGTGTACTTACTGCATGGGGACAAAACATTTTTGCTCTGTGGACAAAACTCCTCACTTGAAGTCTTTGCCAGTGAGAAAGTTAGAATCATACAGCAAATTGCTATACTTCCCAGAATACAGGTGTAAAAAAAAGTAGTGGGACATAGTGGGCGCCTTCAGTGGGCGATGATAAGTGAAGAGTGAAGTGAGAGCAGAGTTTGAGCATCACATCTGCAGTTCCGAAACAATGAGTCAGTCTGAAGTGGAGAAGAACAAGATTGTGTTTAGTGGCAGCCAGCGCACATTAACACAAATATGAGTCATGCAGCCGCCCTATATCAACGCTAGTCCCTATCTGTGCAAATGATCTCAAGTCTCGCCTATTATTTGGGATTTGTGAGGCCTCTGTCACTGATTACTTTTCTTCTCTGTGTAACTTTTCTGGTGTGGGGTTATTGCTTAAAAATATATTAGAAAAACATGTATTCTTATTGTGAGTGGGGTTGCCTCTCCACAGATTTGACTTGTACTTGATGTGGTGGTGCCTGTGGAAATTTTGTGGATGAGCAATAACTTCACATGTTGGCATTCATTGTTTTGCTGAATATATTCTGTTAATGTTAACGCAGCTGCATAAGGCCATTTAGGTTAACATAGACTGTATAAAGAAGTAGACTATAAGGGAGTGTGACCTCAGTCATAGCGTTCGGCTCCAGTTAAATGAAGCTCATCGAGGCTAGCAGTTATAGGGGTGAATTTGGAGTGGAATCCCATATTTGGAAATCCGACTGCGAGTATCATAGCAACAAAAGAGCCAATCCGGAACAACGCTGTTGAAGATAAAGCCCCTTCCCTTAGCTTAGCAACGCTGTCAAGGAGCGACCTTGTGGGAAAGAAGGCCCCTGATTTGTCTGTTATTAATGTTCCTATCTTGATTTACAGGCAGAATAGCGAAATAAAAACACCAGGATCATGTAGAGCTGGTTAATACAAACATTTTAAGACCAAAATGACAAGTTATGACAGCAGCAGGTACAGAGAGAAGTAACAGTTTCACAATACAAAGTGAATTGGAGTTGATGGAGCCAGAAGCGCGCCCATGCTTACTTTCTATTTGGAAAGCAGTGGCTAGCGGGTTAGCTATGTCCATTTATATATACAGTCTATGGTTGTTAACAAAGCAGTCATAGTGCTGCAGTTGCTAGAGATGTTTATCCAGTAAGTTGTTGTTTCATTTGCATAGATTTTTGTCATTCTGTGCTAGTGTAGATTACCAACAAGTGAAGGAAATTTGCACCAAACTAAGCAACTTCTAGTGTGTATCTTTACATTATGTTTTGGCAAAAATGAACCTCCTACTAGGGAAGGTTTATAAAGACACTAATTTAATCTATTCTATTCTAATTTTTTTTTTTTTTTTTAGCTCTGTTGTTTGTTCACAGGTTTTACCATAGGCTCGTTCCACAGCATTGATAACTGTGTGCTTTGATTCAGTGGTTGAGTACTTTGTTTTATCTTGGCTGTTGTTTTATATTCCTCCTCTGTCATTTATAGGCGGAGAGCTGAAGTAAACAAACTGACATTAGATCCACTCGAGCTGTTATAAATCCTGCAGCTGACGCCCAGTGCCCACACCATCAGAACCCTAAAGGAAAACTCTACAGTGCAATAACTTCTAACGCTACATCTATCAAACTCCTGTCTAATTTTAGGTACAAAGTGATGTCTTTCCAAATACACATCTTCAGCAATTAAAACTGCACTATCTGATTCCATCTTGGATCATATTTGCAGTTCAGGAACAGTCCACGAGAGCTTTGCAGCCTGGTACAGATAAACATTTCTGTATTAACGCTGTTGCAATTAAAAAAATGTCACTAAATTTCCATAGTGGCTATCAAGTAGGGCTGCAAAAATGTAGTTTAGTAGTTTAAAAAAGTAGTAGTAGTAGTAGTTTTTAGTAGTTTAATAGTTTTAATAGGCGACTAGTCAGTGATTCATTTTTTTATTTTTCTTTTAGTTGACTATTCAAACAATTATTTCCATTGTACATTGAGACTATTTAAATACAACCAAATATAGGTTGAAATATGGAAAACTAGACATTTCTTTTTATTTTTTTACTTTTTGATTTAATAATGCCACTGTCTTTGTTATAAAAGGTCTTTTGGTTTGTGTTTTAGGATCCATTTAGTCCAGATAATGAATCAAAACTTGACTATGACTTTATTATTATTATTATTATTTTTTTTATAATTGACTAGTTATGATTAATCAACCAGTTACAACCCTACTATGCATTTGTTTATTATAAGTTGGACTAAGCCTGCTTCAATCCAAAGTCTCCTGACACCTTTCTGTATGTACGACACTGACGACAAGAGAATGAATTTTCCAGCTCTCATTAATAGGTTAGTCAGGTTTTATATCTGTGCACAGTTATACATAAATTTACCTTGGACTATTACAACTCTCGGTTTATTTTTGATTTATTCTGTAAGCGTTTATGTAGAAATTACACAACAGAGACTAACAAAGGATTCATACAATATGCCTTACTTACCTTATTTTTTTTACTACGAGGACCTTTCAAGTACCTCGTAGTACTTGAAAGGTATTGGTTTACTCCATATTAAACCAATACTTGAAAGGTATTGGTTTACTCCATACCTTAACAGACATGGAGTAAACCAATGAGATTAGCAACACAGGTGATTCTGGGTTTCTGTTAGATTATAATTAAACAATTTTATAAAGGTATTGTCTATCTATACCTGTTTTAATGTCTTTAATGTTTATTTTCTTAAAGGTGCACTGTGTAACTTTTTGGCTGAGGGTCCGTCACCTGCTTGTTTCTATGGATATGTCATTGCGCTGCCTGGAATGTTCCACAGTATAACATTAAACCGCTCTACTTTACATTTATTCAATTACAGATGGTTTTGTAACTCAAAAATACCTAGAAAAACAGGCATTCTGACTGTGAGCGGGGTCGCCTCTCCACAGATCTGACCTGTAACTTGGTCTGGTTTGGTCTCCATGAAGATAGAAAGGTTTAATGCCATACTGTGAAACATTCCAGACAAAGCAATAGCATTTCAATGAAAAAAGCGTTTGACTGACCCTCCATCAGAAAAGTTACACAATGCACCTTTAATAGAGATACAGCCATAGCCATCTTGATGTTTTGAATCTGAAACCTCCACCAATCTGCACATTTCCAAAATAAACTCAGCTGTTCTTTTAATAACTTTGAGAAAAAACATTGACTTGCAGCAGAATGAATAAATTCCAGCTCTTTTTTTGTGATTTTCCACTGATGACATTCCAGGTTTGGCTGTTTTTCCCTGTTTACACGAGCACCTTGAGTTCAGTGTGAGTAACAGAAAACAGCTTGGAAGTCGCTCGTATTTGGAGAGACAACAGGAGTGTTTGTGGGAGCAGTGGGAGGTATGGTAATGCAGAAGCTTGTATTGTGGCGCATTTCAAATTAGCATTCGGAGTTTTCCAGGCTGGCTGACATGTTGTCATAAACGCAGACGATTGGAGAGGAGCTGTCCACATCTGACTGCTGGCATTTATCTCTCTCCATAATGAATTCCAAGGCTTTTGTTTATCCTTCACATGTCGGCCGCTTTGGCGTCTGGAAAGTTCACTGTTTTTTTGTTTTGTAGATTTTTGCTTTAAAGTGACTGTGCCTGATTTTTTGCCCCAGTACAGATATACTAGTATTATATAAGCGGCTCTTATGATTGAAATGAGACTGTTGTGAGCTGTCTGCATGTAATTATAAAGCACTTCATCAGGACGTGCACTGGAAGCATGCTAATGTTTGCTAGCACCCCCATGTCAACAAAATACTTCACTGTCTTTTTGATTTGTAAATTTTTGCTTTAAAGTGACTGTGCCCGATGTTTTGCCCCAGTATTGTATAAGCAGCTCTCGGTTGAAATGAGATTGCTGTGAACTGTCTGCACCTAAAGCAATTTTTCCTCCAAGAATCAGGAAGTGCGCTGTGCACTGGAAAATGGTCACATTATTATATAACGCACACTAAATTTATATTTATAAGGCACTCAAAGTGCTTTACATCAAGGAATCATTCACACATTCACACACACATTCACACACTAGTATACACAGACACTGGGGGCAAAATAGGTCAAGTGTCTTGCCCAAGGGCAGAGCCTTGACAGAAAAACTGTTGTGGCCTCTAAGAGTGAACTCATCACAGTGAATCATTTGGATGCTACAGATCTGTTAGTTAAGTGAGGAATAACTGTGCTATTGATATATTCTGGTGGGGGAGCTGGAATTTTCCACAGTATGGCATTAATGTGACATTAAATTTTCTCTCCATGGACACAAGCAGGTGGTACCACTAGTCCAAGTTACAGGCCAAATCTATGAAGAGGTGACCCCGCTTACAATTAGAATGCATGTTTTTTAGATTAGTTTAATACCATACTGTGGAGCATAGCAATAACATCTCCATGGTGACAAGCAGGTGGCGGACCCTGCTCCAGAAAAGTTACGTAATGCACCATTAAAAAACTTTTGACTAGCCAGCATCATAGACTCACACTCAAACTCCTCTCCATCTCCATAATCCCACTATCGTGTAGATGTGCGTTTTTTAAAATTCCCCTCGTGTCAGGTCACACTCCAGCGGCTCCAGAGCCTCTCCATCGAGCAGATCAAATTTATTGTCCTTATTGTTCAAGTGTATTAACTGGAAAAGATGTGATTAAAAATGGATCGCATTTCTCTTTGCTCTCCCACTCATTTTCATTTGCCAAATACGCTCCTTCGTTCTTAGGAAAATGAGATTTGGAAGAGCAAACACACACGCACCTCCTCCTCTTCCTCCTCATCAGCTCCAAACTCACTCACCCTCTGTGTCATTTATCTATAATGACTTTGTGAATAGTGTCAGCGCGTTCCACTTCTCCCTCTGACTCTCTCTCTCTCTTCTTTCTCTCCTCTTTCTTTCCTTTTACTATCGCTCTATCTTTTTTGCTTTTCTATCTCCCTTTTTCTCTGCTTCTATCTATATCCTCATGTATTGTCCCTGTTTCCTCTCTTTTCTATCTTGCTGTGCTCATCTCTCATCTTTCTCTTCTCTCTGTCTCTCTGTCTCTTTCTCCTTCCTTCATACCTACATCCACCCTCCCTCTCTCTGTTCACTTCCCTTATCTGCACCAACCCCCCCTCTTTTTTTTCTCTCTTTCACCCATCCCCTCTTTCCTCTCCCTTTCTATCTATCACACTTTCCCTCAGTTTTCTCCCTCTCTTCCTACTCACTTTTTCTGTTTCTCTCATCACTCTTATTTATGTTTCCTTTCTTTCATTTTCTCTCTCAGCTCCGTTCATTTCTCTCTCTCTTTCTTTCTTTCCCTCTTTCATTCTTTTCTCCTCCTGCTCTCTCTCCACACACAGCCACCAGTCATTTCCTCAGTCTAACCCAATCAAGTGTCTTTTAATGAACTTCAAACCCGCATTATCGGCTCGTCCTCCCCCCAAGCTCCCTCCCTCTCCCTCCTTCACCTCCCCCTTCCCCTCTCCCTCCATCCCTCTCCATCCCTCTCTCCCTTCACCTTATCATGCTGCCTCTTTGACATGCTCAAACGTGTCACATGTGGTTAATATTACTTGGGCATCTCTGTTCTTTTATTCCGTCCTTTTTCTCATTTTGGTGTTACAAACCAACAAAAAGAACATAAGTCTGCAAAGTACAAATTGTTACTTGAGTTCTGGTTAAAATCTTTAGTGGTCTTAAGTTTGGAATAATAATAATAATCTTCAAACCGTGAAAGCAGCTATTTCAACACAATACATACAACCTCTCACTCAACAACAGTGTGGGACATAGTTATCTGTTACTTCTTGTTAATTAACTGGAGTAACCTGTATCTTATTGTTGTGTTTTAATAGTTGTATTGTGACTTTAATTGTGAGTATTTCTCCTTGCATTGTTTGTGTATGGCACTTGGGCCGGCGTTATTAATAAAACTGGTATAGTATGGTATGGTACATGACCAAAGCGTAGCAACCAAAGAGTGCTGCTTTTGGTGCTTGTTTTTGTGTTAATTAGAAATAATAATACAGAATTATTAGGTACAGACATAGTGCAGGGGTCTGGTTTTGTCCCAATACTGTATACTCCAGCTTTAAAAGTCCTATATTACACAAAATGGATTCTTGTGAGCGTCATGTCATGTTATAATCTTGTTACCTCATCAAAAACACACCCGGAGTTGTGTTTTGTTTCATTCACATATGTGCGCTGTCCCACCTTTTTTTTTTAACCTTTAGTTCAGCAGAGATTGGTGATTCCTGGTCTGAAATCATCCAAATGATTCCAGTGTAGTGTAATTATGTATATAGGACATTATGAGTAGCTGTATCATAATTATCTTTGTGCCTTGTCTTTTCTTCTCAGTGTCTGCTCTTCTTTCTCTCTGTCCTCCCCTCTCTTCACCTGTGCTCCCTCCTCCATTATCTCCCATGCCACCCATAGGTGCTCTATATTTAACGTCTTGTACCTGAATTGATTGGCTGTTAATTTTAGACCTCCAATTGCTAAGTGACTCACCTCTTTCTCACTCCAGTGGCATATGTTCCAACTGCTCAGAGAGAAAACCTCTGATAATCTTTTTTTTTTTTTTTGGTATTTTTACATCGTACCGAATGTTGTAATTTACACCAACTAGACAAAATATTATGAGCACAGCTAGTTACTGGTTTAGTCTGTCCAGGTACTGCAATCTCTTATTTTAATCTATACTGAGAAAGCCAATCAGGTATGCTTTGTATTAAAGGGATTTCAAGGCTAGAAAAGCAATTGTAAAGTAAAGAAAGTCCAAGAATTTTGATGTATAACCTGACCATTTTAGAGAACAACTCACAAAAGAATACAATGTTGATCATTTTGTCACCTTTTTGCGATTAATTACATTTTTTGTTGATCTTAGCCATGGGTTTAAGAATTATGAAAAAGTAGAACTGTTGCCATAGTGATTAACAATCTAAAAAAAAAAAAAAAAAAAAGTCTTTTGAATGGGGAAAAAATAGCAAAGCAGTGATAGTGGATATGCTGCTTTTCTTAACAGAGAATGAAGAGACAGTCCATTGGCATTTACTTCAATTATCACCTGTCAGTTATTTTTGTTTTTGTTTTACATCATAGAATATTTTCAGTTATCCTAATGTTTTAATCAGTGGAGATTTGAAGACGCTAAATACAAAACTTAGAGCAAATTCAAAGCTATTATTAACATTACAGAGTGATACCAGTACTTTTTACATAGTTTTGGCTAATGTATCTCTATGGGAATTTTCCACTGCTGCTTTAAACACGTCAGATTTCCATGGTAACCGCCCTTTTTTCCATCCCAAGCTCTATAATGAACAGATTTTAAACATTATTGAGTTTAAACCATACATTTGTCTCTCTGCAGGAGTGTCCCCAGCTGTTGCCTGCAGAGAAGATCCTGGTGCCGGTGAACGTGGTGAAGCCCATCACACTCCGAGCGAAGAACCTGCCCCAGCCTCAGTCCGGACAGAAGGGATACGAGTGTGTGCTCACCATACAGGGCAACGAGCACCGGGTCCCAGCTCTGCGCTTCAACAGGTCCTCTGTGCAGTGCCAAAACACATCGGTAAGGAGCAGTATAAGAACAGGCCACTAAACACAAACCCTATGCATTATTCTAACTCACATATAGTGGAATTGTTATTGAATGTATTGATAATTTGCAGTGACATCACGCCAGGGGTGCGTGTCTATGGCCAGAATGTTCATCAGTTACCATGGTGACACAATGCAAAGATGAGCAAACACAGCCAAAAAAGTTTTAAGATGGCCTGAAAACTCAAGAAAAAAAAAACAACAAATACTAAATGGATAGATAGATATAGCTAGAGATAGATAGATAGATAGATAGGTAGATAGATAGGTAGATAGGTAGATAGGTAGATAGGTAGATAGATAGATAGATAGATAGATAGATACCTATCTACCTATCTATCTGAGTGTGTGATGCTAACTGAAAGCACTGCTCAGACTGAAGCTCTGTGACTCAAAGCATGTTGAAAATCGAACTCCTAAACAGGACCATGAACGCTCGTATTGAAAATGTGCTGTTTAAAGCCATTTTGTTTTTTTTCTTGAGTTTTCAGACAATCTAAACTTTTTTGACTTTGATCGCTTACGTGCGCATTGCGTCACCATGCTAACCACTGAACATTCCACCATAGAGATACATGTAGAACACCACCAGCATGTATCAATACAGTTTATAGAGGAAAACTTCATTGCAGGCTGAAACTGCTAGCGCATTGGTGGAGGTCTTTTCAAACGTCCTTCAAGTCTTTCTCACACATTTTCCTCTGGTCGGCTTGGTCACTGGAGCAGAGATCTCGGCTCGGCCTCTTTTACACAGCCTCTCTCCCATCATGCTCCATTCATCCTCTGAATAAAACACTGACAGAGATGAGAGAGTAGCATGAAAAGGGCTTTACGCTGGTCCTGATGCTAATCGCCTGTTGCCATAATAACACATCATCTTCTTGTCTATCTTCATCACTCCAACATGCTCACCAGTGTCTGTGTGTGTGTGTAATCACTATGTAATCCAAATATTGTACTATGAGTGAGAACTGAAGGGGCCAAACTGTAATTTAGCACGAAATCCTCATTCTTTTAGATATTTCTCATGAGAGTATCGTAATCTTAGTGATAATCAATAGGGCTGATTCTAGCTCTGATCCCACAATGTTGCTGTGTTAACCCTAACTATGAGTTTCAGATACATCACAACCTTCTATCGACACTTTGCAGCTGATGTCATCGATATTCCCTGGGGTTGTGATGCTAACTGTAGGCACTAATCTGTCTGAGGCTTTGTTAGACTTTAATTTGCATTTTGTTTCAACACAATCTGACCCAAAAGAGATGACTTGGTTAGAACAACAAGTCCTTCTCAAATAACCTTACAGTCACAAGTTAACTAGCATTATTTGGATTGATTTGGATTTTAGATTAGACTTAGACAAATTTTATTGATCCACAAGGGAAATTATTTGGACACAGTAGCTCACACATCACAATATAATATAATAACAAACAGTCAAAAATATAAATGGTAATAATAAAGTCTATATATGTAGCAAAAAAGAGACAGGTGTCAATAAGGCACAATTATATAAATGTACAAGTCAAAATAAAATAGAAAAATAAGTAATAAAGTAATAAAAAGACAGTAGTTTTTTCAGTTAATCACTCTCACCTAACCAGGACCATGAACGCTCAGGCTCCTGAGAATATGCTGTTTAAACCCATTTTGTGTTTTTACTAAAGTCTAACGGTGTTTGCTTTCATGTGCATTGTGTCTCCCTGGCAACCGCTGTACATTCCGCCATACATGTACATAGAACACCCCCAGCATGACGTCACTACAAAGTATCAATAGGCCAATAATATTTAACACAGATGAGGGACAGCTTGTATTAATATCGTTAAAATGCTGATTTTGGTTGTAACACAGTGGGTTGTATAGGGTCTAGTCACTAATAGAAACGATCAAACCATTATGTCTGTTGAGACTTTTTAATTACATTATCAAACAATATTGAACATGTTGGTAACAGAGGACTTCTAAATATAGAAGATTTGCCAATAAATTCTATTACTGAGGAAAATCCAGACTTTGTTTATCTTTTTTTTTTTTGACATTTATCTGTAATAATAGCACTGTACTAGTTATAAAAAGGTCTTTTTCTATGTGTGAGCTTTTATAGTCCAGATAATGACTATGATTATTTTTAGTAGACTAGTCACTATTAGTCAATACATTGTAATTTCAGACTGTAAAACTATTGTCTGTTTTTGTTATTGAGATAAATGAAAACAAGGCATCAAAAACTGTTATAAAAATGTTATATACAGTAAGTATGAATCTAACCGTAGTTCTTAGTCGGCCACGTTTAGTAATTGCTTGTGGTTTATAAGTATCTTGTTGCTCACCTTCTTTCACTTTGACCGTGGACAACACATTACCAGAGAGCTGAGAGAGAGGGGCATCATGGGAGTTGTAGTTTACTGAATATAAATATTGCACTATGACTGCACGCTGAAGGAGGGAAACTGTAATGTAGCAGAAAATCCTGATTCTAGCTTCGATCCCGCACCGCCTCTAGTGTTACAAGCACTACCTGATGAATATGCATTATACACTCACCGGACTCCAACCCCTTGAGGTTTTCTGGTGATTTTAAATAAAGATAATAAATCGTTTAAAAATGTCTCAACTGTTTCCACCCTCTGTCTCTCTTTTCTCTTCTTATCTTCTGTACTTTTCGTCACTGCCCGCCGGTTGCCATGACGACAGTATTTCTACGACGGGATGGAGATGAGCAGCCTTCCCGTGGAGCTGACCGTCATCTGGAACGGAGATTTCAGTATTGACAACCCCGCCCACAATAAAGGTAATGTTCTGTGATGGTCCATTAGGCCTGTTCTAAAGGGTAGTATGAAAAATGTAGTTGTTTGGACCAATAATATGTGTTTCCCATAGATTCTGGGATTAATCTTAAAGGTGCATTGTGTAACTTTTCTGGTGAAGGACCCGTCACATGCTTTTCTCCATGAATTACTTTGTGTGGAATGTTTCACAGTATGACATTAAACCTTTCTATCATCGTGGAGACCAAACCAGGCTAAGTTACAGGTTAGATCTGAGGAGCGGCGACCCCGCTCACAGTCAGAATGTCTGTTTTTCTCTGTATTTTTGAGCTATAAAACCACCTGTAATTGAAAAGTAACATAATGCTCTTTCCTCTCTTCCTCTGTTTCTTTCTGTTTCTTTCTCTTCTGTCCCTCTCTTTTTCTCTTTTTTAGTCTCTCCGTCTCTTTTCTGTGTCCCTCCCTTTCTTATCTCTAACTTTTCTTTTATTCTTTAACTTTTTCTTAGACCCCCCTCTCTCTCACTCTCTGACATACACACTCTCTGTCTTTTACTTGCTCCGTCTATCACCTCTCTGTCTCTGTATCGTCCTTTTCTCACTCGTCTCTTTATTTCTTTTTCTGTTTCCCTCCCTCTCTCTCCTCTCTTCAATGTTTTCGCTCTCTCACGCACTCTATATCTTTTACTCGCTCTGTCTATCAACTCTCTTTCTATGTCTCTGTATCATCCTTTTCTCACTCTTCTGTCTCTCCCCCCTCTCTCCTCTTTCTCTCTTTCACACGCACACGCTCTATCTTTTACTTTCTGTCTATCACGTCTCTGTCATCTCATACTTTTTTCACTCTTTTCTCTCTTTTTCTCTCCTCCCCCTCTCTCCTTCTGTCTTTCTCCTCTTTGTCTCTCTCTCCCTCTCTCTCTGTCTCTCTCTCTCTCTCTCTCTCACACACACACTATCTTTTACTCGCTCTGTCTATCACCTCTCAGTCTGTATCATCTTCTCTCCTACTCTCTCTTTTTCTCTCCCTTTTCCTCTGTCCTCCCCGTTTTCCCTCTCTCCCCTCTTCTTCTCCCTCTCTCTTTCTCCTCTCTTCACTCTCTTCTTTCTCTCCCTCTCTCCACTCTCATTCACATCGATGTATTGTAAAACGACTTCTCATTGTTGCCCCTTGGAGCTTGTTTCTATGGCAACAGGCTGTGTCTCCCATCTCCTTCTGTGGAGTGTTTTAACTTTAACACATCTGCTGCTATGTTTTCTCCTTTGGTGTTGAGAGACCATTTTAATTGGCTGTTTTCAGATCGCAAAATAGCATGAGATGATGGGGCACTATCAGAAGAAGGCAAGAGCCAGTGTTTCTTGAAGTTTTTCTAGGATATTTTAATAAGAAATATACAAAAAGACAAAACATAAAAGCTGAATCTGATTATTTCAATTAGTGACAAGGTTCATTTTCTTTTACACTAATCCAACTCAACCACAAAATCTCTTTACAACTCAATCAAACAATACTAGAGACTTAAATGTCATCTGAAATCCTGAAATTAGCAATACATTATCCAACATGATAATATCAAAATTGTTGAAAACGCGATTTACAAAACAAGACAGTAGTTCAGTTGGTGTAGTGTCCACTGATCTCAAGGTTGGCAGTTCAAATCCCACTCTCAAATATACAAATTCTTTTACATATTTTTTTTTTAGCCTAACTTTAAAGGTGCAGTGTGTAACTTTTCTGCTGGATTGCCCACCACCTGCTTGTCTTCATACTCCATAATATTGGGTTTTATTGACCTAAAAACGTGCATCCTTATGGTGAGTGGGTCCACCTCTCCACAGATCTGACATGTAACTTGGTTCTGTGGCATTTTAACTAAACGTGACCCTGTACAGATAAATAAATGTAATGTCATACTGTGGAACATTCCAGGCAACATCACCATGGAGAGAAGCAGGTGACGGACCCTCCACCAGAAAAGTATTTTTTCTAAACCGGTTACCATTAGTACAAAATTTTACCTTTGAACATAATGTAGTTCATTGCTTGTTATTTCTAACTATCTAGTCTGTCTGACCTTCAACTTTGGCCATGGGCAACACATTACCAATGCAAGGAGAGAGGGGCATCATGGGAATTGTCGTTTTCTTTTTAACCAAAGGCACTTGTGGTGGAGAAAGTAATTCTTTTGTTTAGTTCGACAATATGCAACGCTGTGAGCCAGAGTCTGCATATGCTTGAGTATCATATTCCCATAATAAATATTACATAAATAGCCTGAAGCAGAAATGTATGCGATGGAAATAGTAGACAGTTATACATTAGGAACATCCCACATGCCACTAATGACAATTAATGAGACAAGGACTGGCCCGTTGCCATAGAGATGATATGTAAATTATGTGGTGAGGAACAGAAGCACAGAAAGATAGTCACAACATTCATTATGGTAAACTATGATAAAGGGTGGCTGTGTTTAGTACTTCAGGGATCATGAAGAGAAAAATAATGTATGTACGTAGATATATTTATTTTAAATGTCTTATATTGTCAGTGTAAACATGAAGCAATTTTTGTTATACATTAAAGGTCCTATATTATACAAAATAAACCATGTTATAATGTTGTTACCTCCTCAAAAACATACCGGGAGATCTGTTTTGTTTCATTCACACCTGTCTGAGTAATGGTTTATTAGTCTGTCTACATTTCCAAAGCTCAAAATGCTCTGTTCCACCTTGTGATGTCATGAAGTGGTAGTTTTCACAAGATTATCTGGTGTTTACCTTTAGTTCAGTAGAGATTGGCAATTCCAGGTCTGAAATTTTCCAGATGATTCTAGATGTATGGAGTTTAAAAACACAATAGAGCACTTCCTGTATTTCTGCATGACATCAGAAGGTGGAACAGAAGGTGTTTTCTGTCAGATGAGAAAACAGCGTAATATGGACCCTTTAATATTATTTTGCCCTGAATTGTACATTTTTATTGCATCAGTGGTAGTTTCTATCACTCTAAACCCATGTATATCTTTTTCTATGCCTACTGTTATTCAAACCCATTAAAATAATCTCCATCTTTCCTCTCCTTTTCTCCGTTTCTTTCTCTCGTTCTCCAGTTCATCTGTACAAGTGTGATGCTCAGAGGGGAAGCTGTGGCCTGTGTCTGAAGGCTAACCCACAATTTGGCTGCGTGTGGTGCAAAGGAGAGAACCGCTGTACCCTGAAACAGCACTGCCCCCACCCAGAGAATCAGTTGCTCCAACACAACGGAATCAACAGCAAATGCACCCACCCACGCATCACACAGGTGGGCACAGAGCTAGACGAGACCCCCCGTCTCCCTTCCTCTCACTCACTGTCAGACTGTATAGGAGACACAAGGGCAAAGCAAGGCCAGTGTAAAAGCCGCTAGCTAAACACATCTATTTACATTCAGAATATTGGTGTTGTTTAGGGCAAAAGTTTTGGCTTTCTTACATTCAGTGGTTAAAGCAGTGTTTTTCAGTGGTATGATATGCAAAGTTCTCTACATGGTGCTTTTCTTCATTATGTGGGTTTGACTAATTATCATTTAATTTAAGCAAGGAACTATCCAAATGAGGGCATAAAAGTGGATTAAATAAACTCAAAACATTGTAAAGAGCTGTCCAACTGCCCAGTATGTATCACCAGATCTAAACCAGGTCTATAACAGGACTATTCCAGGTCTCATCTAGAGCTAAACCAGGTCTAAAAGTTGACTACATCATTCCCACTGTAGTTCATTTTTAGACCTGGTTTAGCTCTTGATTAGATTAGACCCACAATAGTCCTGTTATAAACCTGGTTTAGATCTGATGATCAGATCTCAGAAACCCAGTCTGGCAGTAAATTTGATGCTACTTGGTGTGAGAGCCACTGCGTCAGAGCACTCTCCCGCAAACTCAAAGGTTGCCGGTTCGATCCCAGCTCAGACCGGTGCATATTATTGTTGTATCTTTTGGCAAGGCTTAAATGTTTTATTAATACATGTAATCATAGGAGGAGAAAAGGTAGAACTGGTACCTGTATTTATAAAGGAAACATAGAAACAACTATCTCTAAGACAACTGCTTAAGTGCAGGATCATTTTCATTAAAGGGGATGTGATGCTAACTCTAGGTACTTCTCTGTCTAAAGCTCTGTTACTCAAGTTGGACTGAGCTTTGTTTTAACACAATCTGACCGTACAGAACTGACTTAGCTGGAACTACTGAACTACTGGAAACTGAAAATGTGTTTTTAAAATCCATTTTGTATTATTTTGTTTGAGTTTTCAGCCAATGTGCCAATTTACCATGGTAAAGGCTGAACATTCCGTCACAGACATACATGTAGAACACCCCCAACGCGATGTCAGTGCAAAGTATCAGTTACTCTAATCAAACATATTTATGAAGAACGAGTGGACCAGTTTTCGAGTAGCTAAACTAACGTATATTTTTGCACAATATAAAAGCAAACAAAATCCGTCTTAATTACCCCACTTGTTTGGAAGATTTCTTGTTGTCATTTCCACAAAAGCTTCATCCAGCCTCATCCGTCTTTTTCCACTCGTCTCCAGTCCAGAGAAAGAGAAATCAGGCTCGTTCATTGGTAGTTATCAATCAGACGTGCACAGATGCCGACGTGCTCCCCCACTTAACCCCTCGTGTACCGAAAATAACCCACGAGGCCAAACACACTTGACCTGCCTCACACTCATAAAGGGGGATAATAGCAGAGGGGAACATGGGGTCAGAGCTGTGAACGATATCTGTGCTGGCAAAACGCAA